>JAPEIP010000004.1:109488373-109559889 GCA_026120095.1 Capsicum chinense | reverse complement strand
CAACCATGTACATAACAAAATATGGTCATCTTAGCTTACTATATACTAGATTATTCTTAAATAATATGTTCTTCGGTCACTATTAACATGGTAATTCGAATACTTTTTCCCTTAAACAGCGCCTCTACTCTGGTTACTCCCCGCGGCCAAACTAGCCGTTATAGCCGTTGGGCCAACGGCTAGTTTGGCCCAACTTTTCAAAATCTTAAAAAAAAATAAAAATTAAATAGGCTTATCCGGGCCGGTACGAGCCGGTTAACCGGCGGGCCCTAACCGGGTTGAGTCCGATCCGAGTTAACCGGGCCCAAATTCAAAACCCAACCGGACCGGAACCCGAGCCCTTAAAGCCCTTGGGCTTACCGGACCGGGTCAAACTGATCCGGTTTTCTTTAGTGGGCTGGTTCGGGCCGGTTAAAACCGGCCCGTTTGACACCCTTAATTTGCATGTACAAGCCAATGATGTTAAAATTTAGTACATCAGCATAGTCCCCCTTTTTACTGCCGAAGGTTATTCTACGCTCATCTCTCTTTTAGAAACTTCATTAATATCTTAGTTATGCCTAATCTTTTTAATTTCGAGATACAGTCTTTTGAAATTGTCTTCATTGATCTTTTAAGTTGTTGTATTAAAAATATGACTTCTTTACTTTTACAGGGCAACCAACTATACACTCTAGTAGTCATCACTCTTGAAGTTCCAGTTAGGAAGGGTGGAACTTT
The DNA here is from genome assembly GCA_026120095.1 of Capsicum chinense. Taxonomy (NCBI): domain Eukaryota; kingdom Viridiplantae; phylum Streptophyta; class Magnoliopsida; order Solanales; family Solanaceae; genus Capsicum; species Capsicum chinense. The sequence goes on along the minus strand of JAPEIP010000004.1, from coordinate 109,559,169 downwards.
GTACCCACACATTGTGTTGCACTGATTGACATTTATTTGATAATAAGGTATATTCTATTTTTGTTATCAACTTACGGATGTTTGCCATACTAGTTTTAGAAAGACAATGTGGTAGAGCTTTCCCTGGCTCAAAGTGAAGATTTTTTAAATATGAAATATAAGGATAGGTTGCTTATAGGTTATAAGGTAATAATTTTTTTTATTTTTCTTTTTTCTTGATTTGGATTTGCATCAACCCTGAAAAAAAAGCAGGTTATTATATTAGTTTTTCATTGCTTACAATTTTAAACACATGTTTTGCGTTGTTTACTTAATATGATTTGATTTGACTTGTGAACTAGAGTCTTATCCATGACATCTTTACTCAAATTTTATGTGTCTTGTCTAGCGATAAAGTCACTAAACTAGGGAAGTTTAGTAGCAGTCAAGATGGGTATGCAATGAAATCCTCATTGAAAGCTGAATATGGACTCATCTATCTTCTTGAGAAGAGCTTATTCTTCTTACCTAAACTTCCAACTCTGATACTGCTAAGGAGGTATTTTAAAGTTGCTATAAGCTTTAACATATTGTGAGTTTCACATTCTCATTCTTTAAAATTTCACTTATTTTATTATGCAACTAGATTGATTATGTGGAGGTTGAGAGGCACGGTGTGGGAACAATAACATGCATTACTTTTATTTTCTCATTAAAATAAAGACTAAACAAAAACATCTTCTCTGGAATTTGTGGAGAAATGAGTACCATAATCTTTTTCATTTTATTAGGTTAGCTTGACTTCCAAGTCGCCTTCTTTTTTAATTGGGCTTTTACAAGTCTACTTCATCTTCCTGACTCAATTATTGGGTGAGGAAGTTGAAAGGGTTTCAAAATAACAAACCTTAATGAAGCTAGGGCTATAGAAGGTGTTCTTGCTTTGCTCGATAATAATGATGATGTTATTAATCCACATCTAGAGCATATTAAGAATAAAGTAAGTGGAGAAGATAGTTAGGAAGAGGTAAACATGCCTATTTATAAATTTTGTCTTCTTGAACTCCATGATAGTCTTTTTCTGAAATGATGTCTAACATTCATAACTTTTTCAACATGAAGATTAAAATATTTGAGATTCTAGTTCCTTTTGACTTGAAGAATTCACAGATGCAGGTGTGTATCTACAATCTTCTTCCTTGGATTTATGCCTCATGCACTATGTTCTTCCTTTTTGGCCATTTATTATTCTTTATCTTTCTGGAACAGTACTTGTTTTGTCCAAACTCTGAAAATTGTGGCTTGAGAGCTCCAACTGAGTTAGGACTAGTTTGTTATTTTGCTTTTATTTTTGGCAATTCTCGAAAGTTACATTAAGTTTATGCCTAGAAGTTCCCTGACTGTGATTGTCTAATAAAAAATATTGAAAAAAAAATTATTGTAAGAAGAAAATTAGGAATAATTAATTGATAAAATAATTATCTATTCTTTTCTACTATATAGTTGAGATCCTTGTTGTCGACATGTTTGTTTTTTTGTCTATAAAATTAATAAGCGTTGCCTATATAAACAAACCTATATGTTTCAGTCCAAAATACATACATCGATAATTAAAAGTAAATATAGCAGAGTTAAATAAATTCGTTCGTGTAAATGTTTGTGAAAGTAAATTAATAAATGTAATTACTTGGACTTTAATTCAAGTTAATATTATGAATTACCTATTAAATTATGTCTGAATGATTCGTTCTAAGGGGATAACTGCAATTCGTATTAAAGGTGTATTATAGATGGAGTATAAATATATTATAGGTGTATTAAATGTAAGATGCCATACTTTTTTTATTTGAGATTGTATTAACTATTCTTTTTTCAATAGCTATTCAACTGAATGCCTAGGAGAACATTATAGTTGGACTTTATGAGCTTCTACCCTGAATAACTCTAAATGTTCAATATTATAAATTTTCAAAGAGATCATACAATTTTGTTGATGGTCAATTCATGCATAGAACAACAAGCAACAAAAATAATTGTGGCAAGTCTTATTGTGGACTGTATTGAACCAGATATAGATTACACACCTAAAGAAATAGAAACTTAATTTTTGATAAACATGTTGGCATGTTGCCAAGTTACTTTCACATACTAAATGTAATTTATCCTGGTTCTCATATAAGACTGCACAAATCATTCGATAGCTATTTTTTATATGTATTTTTTAACCTTTGGTTATATCAATAAAAGTATTGGAGTACTATAGACTGATAATGGTTGTGGATGGAACATTTCTATTATCATTCTATAAAGGAACAATGCTAACAGCTAGTACATTAGATAGAACAGGTGAGTAATTCAAATTCAATTACATTATTATAGAAAATGAATGTATTATTAGTGTCTTACAACATTATGCAGGGAGAATACTATAACTCGCTTATGCCATTGTCAATTAAAAAAAATGCCGTATCTTGTGATTTTTTGAACAATTTAGAAAGGCGTTTGGACAAAGACATGAGATATGTGTGGTTTCCTATAGGCATACAAGTATTTTAAGGCAAGTTTAATAGTCTATAATGAAGTTCCTCATTTTACATATATGTGGCACTTGTCGTAAAACATCATGAAAAATTTGAAGAGTCAACAAAAAGTTATTGAGTTGTTCTAGTCAATGGCAAGGGCATACACCCTGTAGAGTTTAACCAACACATGACAAAAATTGAGAAGATAGAAGTAAAGATAAAAGTCATCTTGTTGGACTTTTGATATAGTATATGATCACGTAAGCATACTCAAGTAAATAGGATTTTGCTAATGTCTTTGAATATCGCAAAGTCACTTAATTCAAGAATCAGAAGTGCCAAAGTTCTTACAGTCTTTTATATTCAAGATTCATAAGACTGTTTATTCAAAAGTGGAATAATGCTAATAGGCCAAAGACAACATTTTTTGCTTTTCATCATGATAAAAATACCATAATATTGTCAAAATAAGATAACTGCATCACAAAAATTAAAGGTATGATTGTAATATATATTCTTAGTGTATTATGGTTGTAATAAAAATGTATTACCGGTGTATTAAATATATTCTTATTTACAACGTTCATATACTTTTTCTTTTTATAGGTTAGGTAATCAAATGAATCACGTTGTTCATGTTTAGTTGCTGATATTACTATTGCATATTCTTTCAATTTTCTATGCCCATAAATTTGCTTGCATTAAGGATGGAATGTCTTTCAATTTCTTGAATAAAACAAACAAGTGGCCTAAAAGTTGACTCCTTATATTCTCCTTTGACAGTTTCTTGAAAAAAATCTCATGGTTGGTTTAGAGCATAGTCTGCGCTATATATTACTACTAGTTGGCTTTGTCAGTACTACGCATAGGCCTAATGTTAATACTCAAAAATTCTATGATATGAATAATTTTATCATTTATAATTGAGCACCTCTAATAGTTTAACTATAAATTCGTAGAAATGCATGCATTATTTTATCGAAAACAATGAAATTCATATACAAAATTTTAAAGTTATTAAATATTGAGATTTATTATTCGTTTAATATAATTTTTAAATATATTAATGAATTAAAAAGGAAGGTAAGACAAAAAAATTGAGACACGGAAGCATAAGTCTTTCAATATAAGAATATTTTAAGTTGTTAATTAATGTAATTTATAATACTTTTAATGTATTTCTTTTAAATATATTAATATTTAAAGTATCAATAATAATAAAAATTGTGTATTTGATATCCTCCACTAAAAACACAAGTAGCTATTAACTAATATCATATTTTTTTATTTATTTATTTTAAAAATATAAGTAATCTCCTATATCATATTTCTTTGCCATTTTCTTAACATGGTAATAACTATTGATGGCATAGCAAAGTTTTATAAGATTTATTTTTTTTTAAAAAGTTATAGCAAAACTTATGTGAGGAACGCCTTTAAAAGCAATAAGCAATGAAAATTTATGTGGAGTTCACTTGTAAAAGAAAAAGTTAAGAATTGTTTTTGTTTAGTCCAAAACAGAGAAGATACAAATACAATACCATCAGGCCGGTAAGATTACCTTAAATCACAAAACGAATGAAATATCAAAAAAGCCTTCATTTTACGTTGGCATGCAGACAGAGTGGTGTCTGTATCAGCAGCTCCACTCTTACTTCAAATATAGGAGTAAGTGTGTCATAAGTACCTTAGAAATGTATGTCAAAAGTACCTTAGAAATGTATTACATGTGTTTTATGAAAAAAATCTCACGGTGTTGACCATAGTCTACATTATGTATTAATTATATATTATAAGTGTATTATAAATGTAGTACAAGTGTCTTATGAGAAGAATCTCCTAATTAGCGTCAAGCATAATCCGCGGCATGTATTATATTTGTATTATGCATGCCTTATTAATATATTATAGGTTTTTATGAAAACAAACATCTCTTGATTGTTGTCAAGATTAGTCTGCAACATGTATTATAAAAACTCCATACTCCTCCTGGAGATTGACACATATAGAGAAACAGTCTTTCAGTTTTTCACTACTTTATTGACGTTTCAGCAAATTTCTATCATCTTTGAGTAATGCCAAACAGTTACTACAATCAGAAAGTATTATTCGAATGAGCACACATAGTGAAACTATAGTCACCACCGACAAATCAAAGTAATACTTTGTTCATGACTATCCAAACAACCACAATTCCAAAGGGCACACACCATTTATTTACTACTATCGCACCATAAATTTTGTATTTTATTTCGATTAACTAAACAACACAAAACTCATACATAATTTTTCTTTATCAGAAAATAATATTGGAACCAACAAGTTTAACGATCACATAACAATAAATCAAAGATTTCATTTGTACATCATATATTATTTTTTCTAAGAAATCAACTACTACCTAAGAATACTACTTTAATCTTTTTGGTTGTTCATCTTAACTTTGAGCCTCCAAATCTTGTTTGTTCTTGAAAAATGCCATAATAGTGCCCCCACCCTATTTCTATGAGCATACGCATTTAGTATTTGATTTGTAATTCGGTGTCTAGGAGATTTTCTTATTTTCATTCATGAAATTTACCCTTTCTAAGACTAATCAAAGAAAAAAGTATGGAACATACAGGAAACCAATCAACTCATGGAGCAAAGAATGGAATTGATGGATGAAATCGATGAAACCCCTAAAAAAAGAGAATCTCCTAAAAAATCCTAAAAGAAACAAAGAAGTATCGCATAACTCAGCTAAGAAAGATGAGAAGAGAAGCTAACTCGGTTAGCGTTAGTAGTGCAATTATCTATAGATGATTCATAAGTAGGTGCAATTAATGTATCTATTGTAATTATTTAAAAGTATTATTAAAATCTGTAAATATTTTATTAAAAATACTCAACTAACTAATTTTTTTCATGTAGTAATTTTATTCCAATTTGCCTCTTTAGCTAGCTCACATTGTATTATTTATTATAAAATATTAATTTAAGAGTGAGAATAATAGAGAGAAAAGAGAGAGTAATTCTTATTTTTATTGAGAGGTTATTGAGGAGTTTCATTACAATGAAGAAAAACTCCTTTTTTTTTTATAGGAAAAACTAACTTTGCCCCAAAAGTTGGGATTTCTAACATTTTCATAAATAGAAATTCACTATATATAGTAATAAATTTCATAACACTCCTCCTTCATTGTCTAACTGAAAGATAATATGTGTCGTTAAAAATTACTAGAAAAAACCTAGTGGAAAAAAGTATAGTGAAGAAAAATGAGTACATATCTCTAATAATACACATATAGGTTGCCTCATTAAAAATATTACAAGGAAAACCTAATGAAAAAAAAATGAACAAGGAAAAAAGAGTACAACGCATATTAACTCCCCTTAATGAGAACATCCTTGAAATTTTGCATCCCAATTTTGTGCACCATCTTTAATGATCCTTCCAGACATTTTTTATATTTCTACTTATTTTTGTTTTTAGAGCTTCTCTATAGCTGCCCATGTTATTTATGACTTGTTGAAACTGACAGTTTGGTTACCGAGCAGTTCATTTATTTTTTAGAGCCATTTCTCTGTTTTGAAATCTTCGCGAATTCCAAATGGCCACTAGGAAAAAACTTAAACCTAAAAATCTTGAATGTGAATTCTAACTATTCCAGAAGATCTGAATATCAATTTTAGGCTATTTTAACTCTTTGTTCAGGTCCCGAGGCACCCACACTCATTTCAAACTATTAGTCGAAAAGTTAAGAAATGAAAATATGGGCGTGCGACTCACATTTTATAGAAACAACCTTACATAAAATTTTTTATTATTCCATTGAGTATGAAATGTTTAATTTGGTATGTTTACATATTTCATTTGCATATACGAAATTTTGAATGAATTTTGAGCACCTAATTGAAGTCTATTCCAGACTTAAAAAATTTTCATGCTTCAGACCGCGATAGTGTCTCTTTGGACCGAGATCTCGACTAGTTTGAGTAGGGTTAGATAATATGATCTCGTATTGTTGGTCATGATCGCGACTTGTGTGACATCGGAATGATATCGCGATTGTGATAGTCCAATATGCGAAAGCAGAACCTGAGGGCCTGGGCTGGGTATGATAGACCCCTTATTTTACTATTTTAGCCTCATAAATATATTAAGATCTTAAACCCAAAAGAGTGAGATTAAGTGGGATTTAGACTTAAGGATTATTGAAAAGCTTGATTAACACTTGATTTTATGATTATATTTTGATTTGTGGTAAGAATCCACCCTCTTCTTGGTAGATTTTCTTGATTTTTTAGTCCAAAACCCAAAATCTTGAGGGATTGATTTTACCCCTAATTATTTTGGATTTCATTTATTTTTTAGGCATTGATTCCTTGAGTATGTGAGAAGGTTGGGTTCGTTTTGAAAATGCTATTTTCGACCACATGGGGTTTTGATGTTATTTTTGGACTCAAAGTACTATAGTAAAATATTGGTATCAGCATTTTTGTATTAAAGAGTAGAATGTGATTTTTATAGTTTGACATCTTGCAGAAGCTTCTCATATGGGAATAATGGTGATTTAATGAATCTTATGAGCTTGTTTCGACATCCAAGTAGGTTAGGTTTTACCCCTTGTTAGATTGAGCTAATTTGTAGTATGTTTATGATATTTTTTTAGATTTAGGATTGGTTTTGGTGTTGGTATTATGAATTTCAAAGCTTGGGTTAGTTGGACCGTTTAAGCCATTCATAAATTATAAATTAGGCATAATTGTCCTAGTGGCTTATATTTTAGGTAAATTTTCTATTTTAGGGATAATTAAGGCTTATTTAAAATCTAAAAGTTGATTTAGATACCTTAAGACTAGTTCGGGTATAATTTTATTAAAATGAAACTTCAGAAATTAGAAGTGGGCCCTTGACCCACTTTAGGCTATGATGCATGCTAGCTTTTGTAGACCTTATCACACTTGTTAGACTCTTGGTAATGCTTATTGAGGTAATATTAAGAAACCTTTACACTTGATGGTTATGTTGGCTACGTGAGGGTTGATGTCTATTGATTATGCTATTGATGATATTATTGATTATGTTGATATAATTATAATTATCAATTTGAGTTTGGAGGATGCATATGATGTTGATTATATTTACCGGTTCAAGTCCAAATATTAATTATTTTTACCAATTCAATTTTGACTCTTGATTATATGTATATTATTTTGATTCCAGATACACATACTATGTTATAATAATATGCTTATTATGATATGATGATATCAGGGTGTGAGATTGATAATAGCAATTTGGTTGAGTTTGTAAATTAAGAAGTAGTTATAATGTGATATGATATAAATGGAATCTAGTGAAATAATAATTAGTTGATAAGTGTTGATTAATTGACAAAAGATGAATATAGACAAACGATGGCTATAGTGTGGCATGACTTCAATGAATTCTAATGGCATTATGAGAGTTGATAAATGAAAGCAGTGGGATATGCTAACTAGTTTGTACCTTTAAGGCTTATAGGGCCTTGTGATATGTTATTTACTTTTCTGCACTAATTGGTATATGAGTGCCAATGATATAGCTATGTTAGTGTATGTTAATGCTTTATGTTATGTTATGCTAATGTTTTGGTTTATTTACCTATGTATGCACAATGATGTAGGAGTTGATTCAGGTTTGTTTCCTTACCTAGGCTTAGTTATGTTATCTTGTATTATATCATACCTATATTATGATTTAGATCATTCCACGGATGATGCCTACTAAATACCTATTATTTTTGTACTCATACTATACTTTTGTACATTTTTAGATCAGATATGAGTACTAGTTATTGCCGCTGATCAACGTTCGTGCTGTGTTTAATATCTAGGGATAGGGTGAACTTTTGGAGTTAAAGTCGCCTATTCTTTTCTATCTTTTATGTCTAGTCTTTAGTTTTAAGACAGGATAATGTTGAATATTTTATGACTTGGGTTGTTTTATTTCTGGATGCTCTAGTACTGGCTCTACTAGGTCATGGGATTGTATTTATGTAGTGACTACTTTTAAATTATTTCTATTGCCTTGTTTATTTCTTGTGTTGATTTACCTATTGGGAACTTTTAGGAGCATTTCCACCAAGTTAACCTATTAGGTTTATCTTTTTGTTATGGTTCAACCTACCTACTAGCGGGATTTAATAGGTGCCATTATGACTCATAAATTGAGTCGTGTAAATTACTATTCGAGCTAGGTTACATCGATATTATTGGTACAAGAGCAAAAGTCAAGTAGAGTTCTATGGATTAGAATGATAACGTTTGTTTCCTATCTTTGGGAGGTTATGGGACATTCTTCTACGTTCATCCATTCTTTCACTCATTTCGTGCTAAGAGATTAAGTTGGTTTATAGAACATTTAATTAACTTTACTCTTTCACAGATGTCTAGGACCCATGCTATCGCTACACGAGATAAGAGTCTTGAGATCGAGCCTAAAGATCCTACTCTTGTTCTTAGAAAACCTAAAGGTCATGGAAAACCAAGATATATGTCCCTAACTAGGGTCTAGGAGAAGAGTCCTTCACAAAGCCCTATTCCCTATCTTGAACAAGGGATTCTTCCGCCCCTACCAGCGGTGGGATAGGGATATGTCCAGGTTCTACCAGGGTTTATTTCCTCTTTATTGCTTAGAGATTATTTTGTTTAGCTTTTGGAAATATTTGGTGGTAATCAATCAGATGGTGCACAGTCTACTAATCAGAGTGGTACTAAGGTAGGGGCACATCCTATAGATAGAGCTCCTAGAATTGAGGTCCCTCCTGCACCAACGGTTGCTCAGCCAGTAGTGGTTCCGCTAGTGATTTCCCAGCCTACTCTATCTATTGAGGAGCATAAGATATTGGGTAGATTATTGAGGTTAGGTCTGCCAAGGTTTTCTAATGCTCCGGATAAGGATGTATATGTGTTCCTGACCGTTTAAAAGCATTGGCTCTATAATTTGGGCCTTGTTAAGACTCATGGTATTGATTACACTATATTTTAGTTGGATTTGGCTGCTCGATATTAGTAGAGAGATTAAATGGATTCTAGACCAACTAGATCTTCTCTCTTGTCATGGAATCAATTATCAGAGATATTCTTGGAAAAGTACATGCCTCGTAGCTTTAAAGATCATTTGTGGGATTATTTTTACAGATTAGAGTAGGGCTCTATGACAGTTGCAGAGTATGAGGTTCATTTTCATGAGTTGGATAGCTATGAAACTTCTATTCTGGACACTGAGTATGAGAAAGTTCATTGCTTTATTTGAGGATTGATACTTCCCTTTTGTATGTCTACTCAAAGCTTTGTTGCTATGGTAGGTCTTTTACTAAGGTTTTAGATCACGCTTGGGTGATTGAGGAGATGCATCGTGAAGCCCAAGAGGGAAATGATAAGAGGCCTAGATAATAGGCAGTTTTAATAGAAGTCATAGTAGTTCCCAATTCAGAGGTAGCAGTTCTCATAATGGGTATTCTCTGTATCCATCCTATCAACCTCATAGTCAGCCTAGTCGATCAGTTCTGAAAGCTATCTAGATTACTGACGAAGGTCAATCTATTTCTATTAATCGCCCTAGTAAGGTTGGCAATCAATCTTTGAAGGGTTCATCTTTCAACTATTCTAGTCATGATGGTTACTCTGGGTCAACCAAATTTGTTGGTTTTGGTTCAGCTCAGGGAGCAGGTTATCATTGTAGATCTTTTCATCATTATTCTCGTAAGTGTCATAGTAGTGGAGTGATTTTTGCTTCAGCTCTGATTGTTTCCCCTGTTAGAGCAGTTTATCCCTCAACTTGAGGTAGATATCAGGGTTGTATGGGTTATTTCCAAGTTACTCGAAGAAGTTCTTAGAAAAGCAGGACAAGAGGTCTGTTAAGATCCTAGCGAGGTGGCGGGCATGGTTAGTTGTATACAAAACTTGCTAAACACGAGGTCGAGTCTTTGGATGTTGTTAATATAGGTATGATTTTGGTGAGCCATTAGTTGGACCTTGATTTATTTGATCAGATATCTACTTATTCTTATTTTTTTTACTTATTATGCTCCACATTTAGAGTTATCTTAGGATTTACTATTTGTTCCCTTACGTGTATCGACTCTTGTGGGGGATTTTTTAGTAGTGGATTGAGTTTTCAAATTATATTTTTTGATTTTTAGAGATGTTAATACTCATGCTGATCTTATTGTTCTGGATATGGTGGATTTGATGTTATTCTAGGCATGGACTAGTTATCCCACTATCTTAAAGTCATGGATTATTTTTCCAAAACTGTTACCTTAGCCATTCTCAGCATACCCCCAATTACGTGGCACAGAGCGGTTAGTCGTGATTCGACGGAGATTATTTCTTCTGATCATGGTAGAAGGCTTATTTTTATGGGATGTGAGTCTTATCTCGCTTATTTTTAGTGATATTAGTGTGGAGAGTCCATTGTTTGTCTCTATTCCTATAGTGTGTGAGTTTCCTGGTGTTCCTGGTATTCCCCCTATTCGTGAGATTAAGTTTGCTATTGATATTTTTCCTATCACCCGACCTATTTCTATAACACCTTATCATTTGGCTCCTACCAAGCTTAAGGATCTGAATTATCAGCTTCAAGATCTTCTTGGTAAGGGTTTTATTAGGTCGAGTGTGTCTTCTTGAGGAGCTGCTGTGTTGTTTGTCAAAGGAAAGTTGTCTTTATACATATGTGTATTCATTATAGGTATCTTCAAAAGGTGACAGTGAAGAACCATTATCCTATGCCTCATCTTTATGATTTGTTTGATAAGCTTTAGTGTATGACATTGTTTTCTAAGATTGATTAGATATCTGGTTATAATCAATCAAGGATTCGGGTTGAGGATATTCTGAAGACAGGTTGTAGGACCCTTATAGTCATTATGAGTTCTTAGTGATGTCATTTGGCTAGACTAATGACCTTGCTACATATATGGATTTGATGAATTTAGTGTTCAAGCCTAATTTGAATTCCTTTGTGAATGTGTTCATCAATGATATCCTTGTATACTTCATGAGTAGAGAGGAGCATGTGCTATATTTTAGGATTGTGCTCCAGACTTTGAGAGATCATGTTCTTTTTTTTCAAATTCTCTAAGTGTGAGTTTTGGCTTGAGTCAGTGACATTCCTTGAACATGTGTTGTCTAAGGAAGGTATTATGGTAGACCTTGCAAAGATTGAGGCAATTCGTGATTGGGATACACCCACATCTCCGACTGAGGTTCGTAGCTTCTTTGATTTAGTAGGTTATTATTGACGATTCGTCAAAGGTTTTGCCACTATTTTATCATTTATGACTAGATTGACTTTGAAGGATGTTCCCTTCCAATGGTTCGTGGAGTGGGAGTTAAACTTTGGAAAGCTTAAGGATTTCTTGACTTTGGTTCATATTCTAGTAATTCTTATTGAGGGTGATGAATTCACCGTGTATTGTGATGCTTCTAGTGTTGGACTAAGTTTTTTTGTTTGATGTAGTAGTGTCGTGTTATTGCTTATGCTTTGAGGCAACTCAGGGTTCACGAGTGCAACTACCCCTCTTATGATTTGGAATTGTCAGTGATAGTTTTCGCACTTAATATTTGGAGGCATTATAGTTATGGTATGCATTGTGATATTTTCACCAACCATTTTAGTCTTCAGCATCTTATGACCTAGAGAAAGCTAAATTCTAGACAACATAGATAGATAAGTTGCTAAAGTATTATACTATCTCTATCTTGTATCCTCTAAATAAGTCTAATGTAGTAGCTGATGGCTTGAGTCGGTAGATAGTGAGTATGGTTATCTTGGTGTGTATTTTAATTTCTTAAAGGACGTTGGCACCAGACATTCAGTACTTAGCTAACTTAATGGTTCGCCTTGATATTTCAGACCCTGGATGGATTCTTGCTAGTATTGAGGCAAGATTTTTGCTTTTTGAGCAGATTTAGGATCATCAGTTTGAGGATAGTAAGATTAACTTCCTTTGTGATTAGGTGTTGATTGGATAGTCTGAGAGAAACACCATTGATTCTGAGAGAGTTTTGTGACTTGATAGCCGTATTTCTGTTCGCAAGATTGATGACTTAATTTAGTTGATTCTTTATAAAGCTCATAGCTTTAGATATTCTATTCATCTGGGCACAACTATGATGTATAGGAATTTAAGATAGAATTATTAATGAAGTAGTATGAAGTGAGATGTGGAAAATTTTGTAGCTCTATGCCTTTGTTGTCAACAAGTAAAGACTGAGCATTAGTGACCAGGTGGTTTGATTCAGAGATTGCCCATTCCTAAGTAGAAATGGGAGCGGATTACCAGTGATTTGTTAGTGGTTTACATCAAACTTTCAGTGGTTTCGATGGTATTTTTTCCATTTTGTATCGATTTACCAAGTCAGCATATTTTCTTTATATTCAGATGTTCTTCAAAGCTAAGAGGTTAGCTCATATCTATATGCGTGAGGTAGTCCATATGCATGGTGTGCCCATATATATTATATCAGACAAAGGTTTTGTGTTTACTTCTAGCTTTTGGAGAGCTTGTAAGAAGGAGTTGGGTACATAGGTGGATCTTAGTACAACCATCCATCTATAGATCGATGGCCAGTTATTACATCCTAGGTTTTGGCCTTAGAAATTTTTCTTTGAAAACCATTCTCCAAACCTAATATGACTCATAGATACGAGTCGTATGTTGGAGTACGAGTGGTATGGTCCTGTTGTAAGCTGACCAGTGTTAGTTGGTAGGATGGTTTTGATCACTGGAATGGTCACTGCTTAAGGGTATGAGTCGTAAGGCTTGGATACGAATCATATCTGTGGCTCGTATGGTGGGCAGTGTTTGATACTTTGGTAATTCATTCTGTCAGGGATACAGATCATAGGTATGGATTGTATGCTGAGGTTACGACTTGGCTGGATGAGTCATATACTGGGCAGTGTCTGATCCAAGGTTAAGGCTTAGGTACGATTGGCGGGAACCAATCATAAGGAAGGCTACGACTCGTAAGAGGGTTATTCGTATCCCTGGGATGGGTTTTTAAAGGACTTAAGTTGGGGTATTCCGGACATTTTCCTACTTACCCTAATTATGACCCACTACTTTTATTATACTTAGGAGGTTATTTACCCTATTGTTCTATTCATTAACACATAGAAAACTATTCCTAAACATTCAACAATTCTCTCAAGAGCTTTTGGGGCAAGAAAGCTAGAGTTTAAACTTGCAGCTTGCTTTGGTGTTTTCTTTCATCATTTTTCTTGATTTAAGGTATGTGTCTCTTCCCTACTTTTTATTTCTAAAAAGGCATAAATTTTATGGTTCTTTTCATGGTTTCAATGTTGCATGGTTTATGGTGTCCAACTATAAATTGGGGGTTTTGTTTATAATGGTTTGGTTGTGTTTTCTTATGTTTTAACTATGCCTTTATATGCAAGTATGGTTAGTATGGTGATACTAACAATAAATGGCCTTGGCTAATAAATGGTAATTTAATTAGTTTGGACATGGTTTTGATTTGGGCATCAATGGCAGGATGTGTAACTAAGCCGTGGAAGGTGGAGGTTTCGGGGGAACTTAAATTGGAAACTTATAATTGCCAATATGAGGGGTCTTTGATGGCCACGTGCTAGTGTAACGTATTATATTGGAGGGATGTACTAGTCATCCCATGGTGTTTATTTCCTGGCCGTGCAGCTACATGCACTGGGAATCGTTCAGTAGGGGGAGTTGAACCCATAGGGCCTATGGGTGTGGTTAAACTACAAGGTTACACAACCCAGGTAAAAGGTTTTAAATGCATGCGAAACATGGATTCCCTTTCCCGACACTTATATAAGTAAGTTTGTATGCGTTATGGATGGTTTTACTTGGCTGTTTAAATGGTATTACCTTATCATAAGATACATACTAACGATCACTCGCTAACCTGTCTACTACTATTATATACCCACGCTCTGCAGGAACCGACCGTTCGACTCTTCTTACATAGTAATTGACTCGGGGACAATATTTGGATTGAAGTGGTGAGCTTTCATCTTTTTGAAAGGCTCCATTTCATGATATAAATACTCTTACACATTTTGTTTTCATTTTGGATATTGGTTTTTGCCATAGTTGGGGGCATGTCCCAATTGAATATTTGTATTATTTTGGATAAAGGATTTGTGGAACTTTTGGGTGTTGGTGGGGCGGGATCAGTATTGGTATCGGCCTTACCATTGGCATCGGTGTTAGGGCTGACATTATTGGACGATATAATTAGTGTTCCATCGTATTACATTTTTGGATTGATTATTATATTATCTTTTGATATTATATTTTGTTTGGTATGGTAGAGATGGTTGGGTTTTTTACAGTTAGACTCAATTGGGGTGGACACGATCGTGATCCTATACCAGAGTATTGATCTGAACAATAATGCTATCTTGTTATATTTTTAAAATTCACCTTATAAGAGGCTGTAATAGGTGGTTGGGTTGGGTTAAGGAGACGGTCCTCAGTCTTGGTTAGACATGGTTTTAATTTGGGTTGTATACCCACACTATAAAGAAATCGACCGTTCGACTCCTCCTATATAGTGATTGATTTAGGGACTGCATTTGGATTGAAGTGGTGAGCTTCCATCTTTTCGGAAGGCTCCATTTCATGATATGAATACTCTTCGACATTTTATTTTTATTTTGGATTTTGGTTTTGGCCATGGTAGGGGGCATGTCCTAATCGAATATTTGTATTCTTTTGGATAGAGGATTTATGGTATTTCTAAGGATTAGTATGGGCGGGATCGATATTGGTGTCGGCCTTAGCATTGCCATCGGTGTTGGGGCTGACATCATTGGACGATACAGTTGGTTGTTCCATTATATTACATTTTGGGATTAATTTTTATATTATGTTTTGATATTCTCTTTGGTTTGGTATTGTATGGATTATTGGGTTTTGTACAGTGAGACTAGGTTGGATCGGTCACGATCGTGATACTATCCTAGAGTCTTGATGCAAATAATAATGCTATCTTGTTATATGTTCTAAATTCAGCTCATCTAAGGTTGTAATAGGTGGTTGGGTTGGGTTAAGGGGATAGTCTCTGGTCCTGGTTGAACTTGAGATTCCTATTATGTCTAGGCCCTGGTTCGGGTCATGAAAAATTAGTATCAGAGCTTTAGGTTCATGGTCAATTGGGAAGTCCACAGATCCGTGTCTAGTAGAGTCTCTTTTAGGGGTGATGGCATACCACACTCATAAGAGAAAGGCTATAAGAAATTTAGGAATGTTTTACTTTCTTAAAATTCTCAGTCCATGAATCTTCTCTAATCTTTAGATATTTGTCTCTCAAATTGTGCCTCCTAGATTGGAATACAAATGAATCCTTCTGCCTCATCTGGGGTTAATGCTGAAGGGGTACATCTTACGTCTGGAGTACATCTTTGATCTCATGGTCCTATTGCTGATTGTGCAGGAGCTCCTCCTGTTCCTCCTCCTACTCCTCAAGTCTCTCAAGGTGACATGACTAACGTGGAGTTTTATTAGTCTGTCCATATTATTACTTAGATGGTTACTATTCATGCCGAGTGGGGTATGACTAGTGCTTTATCTGCTGAAGCCATAAGGGTTGGTGAATTTATGAAGATAGGTCCTCCTACTTTTATGGGAGTGAAGGTGGAGGAATAACCATAGGGCTTTTTAGATGAACTAGAAAAGATATTTTGGATTATGTAGGCTTCTAATATGGAGGGAGTTAGCTTTGTAGCTTATCAGCTCAAAGATGTTACTTATTAGTGGTATGAGGAGTGGGATAGAGATAAGGGTAATATGGAAAAGAAATAATTATAGGAGGCTTTTTCTAATGCCTTCATGGATCATTTCTTTCCTCAAGAGTTGAGGGAATCTAAGATGGAGGAATTTGTGAACCTCAGGTAAGGAAGGATGTCTGTAAGGGAATATTTCTTGAAATTTTATCAGTTGTCAACGTGTGCTCCTGGTTTGGTGGCTACTATGAGGTTGAGAATAAGGAAGTTCACTTTTGAGCTGAATAGAGATCTGATTTTGGAGAGCAAGACTACTTTGCTTATTAGAGTTTTGGACATCTCTAGGTTGACTGTTCATATGTAGTTGGTTGAGGATGAGAAGAGAAAGTAGGTAGAAATTTAGGATAGGTAGGGTCAGAAGAGAAAGTAGGTAGAATTTTAGGATGGGCAGGGAAAGCAGGAAAGATTTTCTGATCAGGAAAGAGTGTAGTCTCAGGACGGTAGAGATAGTAGAATGTGGCAGAAAAAGAAGTGGGGGAGTTCTAGTTCCTTCTCTGCTGCCATTTCTCTTTACCCATATAGTCGAGCGACAGGAGTCACCAAGGTCGTGATAATTCTTTAGCTTATGTTTCCCAATCTCAGGTGAGCGGAGGTCAATCTATTTCTTTATGCCCTCTTTGTCGGTTCTGCGGTCATCCTCATCGAGGATTCTAGAAGAAATGTAGACATAAGTGCTTTAAGTATGGTCAGATAGTCCATAGGCTCACGAATTGTCCAGTCAACAAGGTTGCTACAGGGACAAATAAGATTCTAGTGGCTTCATCTTATGCTTCTACCCCTAGTAGTGCGACATTTTCTTATATTACTATTATTGGTTCTAGTATTGGTCGGAATAGGTTGTATGCTTTGGCATCCCAGTAGGAATCCGAGGCATCACATGATGTTGTTACTAGTACGTTACAACTCTTTTCCTATGACGTATATTATTTTTTTGATCGGGGTTCTACTCTTTCTTATGTGACTCCTTATATAGCTATGTTTTTTTATTTTGATCTAGAAATTTTTTCAGATCTTTTTTCTATTTTTACCCCGGTAGGAGACTAAGTGTTTGTTGAATGGGTCTATAGGGGGTGTGGTATCTATTGGTGATAGGAAGACCTTGGTAGATCTGTTTAAGTTGGAAATGGTGAATTTTGATGTGATTTTGGGTATGGATTGGTTGTATTCTTGTTATGCGTCTATAGACTGTTGGACTTATAAGGACATCTTTAGATTCCTCGGCGAAACAAAAATAGAATGGGAAGGTTGTTCTTTAGCTCTTACGGAAGATTTATTTTTTATCTTAGAGCTCAAAAGTTGATTTCTAAAGGGTGTATTTGTCACTTGGTTTGGGTTCAAGATTCTAACTTGGAAGGTGTTTTGTTGTAGTCAATTTTGGTAGTTAATGAGTTTCTATAGGTCTTTTTAGATGATCTTCCTGGTGTTCCTCCAGATAGAGAAATAGGGTTTTGTATAGATTTTCTTTCGGACACTCGTCCAATATCTATTCCTCTGTATAGAATGGTTCTGACTGAGCTAAGGGAACTCAAAGAGAAAATTAAGGATCTTCTAGATAAGTGGTTTATTTATCCTAGTGTTTCTCCATGGGGTGCACCGATGTTGTTTATGCACAAAAAGGATGGTTCTATTTGGATATTCAATGACTACAGGCAGTTGAACAAGGTAACAGTCAAGAACAAGTATCCTCTCATAAGGATAGATGATTCTTTGCAAGGTGCCAAGTTCTTTTCTAATATAAATCTCCGGTCTGGGTAGCATCAGCTTAAGATTTGGTAGGTGGATATACCTTAGATGGCTTCTCATACTTGATATAGGCATTTTGAGTTCTTGGTGATGTCATTTGGATTGACAAATGCTCCGATGATATTTATAGATTTAATGAATAGGGTGTTTAGGCAGTATTTTGATCTCTTATTTATTCTATTTATTGATGATATTCTGGTGTATTCAGGTAGTGAGGTGGATCATGATTATCACCTCCGTGTGGTATTGCAGGCCTTGAAGGAATAACAGTTGTTTGACAAGTTCTCTAAGTGTGAGTTTTGGTTAACTGTTGAGACTTTCTTGGGTCACATAATTTATAGTCAAGGGATAGTGGTTAATCCTTAAATGGGTGCTGCGGTGAATGGGTGGCCTAGGCCCATGACTTCATCCGATGTTCAAAGCTTCTTAGGTTTAGCTGGGTATTATAGGTGGTTCGTGGAAAGCTTCTCGTCGGTAGCTGCTCCTTTGACAAAGTTAACTCAGAAGAAGATTAAGTTTTCTTTATCGGATACTTGTGAGGGGAGTTTTGAGAAATTGAAGGATAGGTTGACGTCGAATCTAATTTTTACTTTGCCGGAAGGCAATGATGGGTTTGTGGTTTATCGTGATACATATTGGGTAGGGCTTGATTATGTTTTGATACAGCATAGAAAGATGATTTCCTATGCTTCCAAGCAGTTGAAGGTGTATGAGAGGAATTATCCTACGCATTATTTAGAGCTGTTGGTGGTTATGTTTACTTTGAAAATATAGTGGCATTATATTTATGGTGTTCACGTGGATATCTTTTCTAAACATAAGAGTCTTCATTACATATTCATTCAGAAAGAGCTTAATCTTAGGCAAAAGAGATGGCTTGAGCTTCTCAAGTATTATGATATGAGTCTACAGTACCACCCAGGTAAGGCTAACATAGTTGCCGATGATCTTAGCAAGTTGTCTATAGGTAGTTTGGCTCATGTGGAGGAAGGTAAAAGAGAATTGGTAAAGGATATTTACCGCTTGGCCAATCTTGGATATTCGTATCTTGGATTTCTAAGATGGTGGTGTGATGGTGTAAGAAGTGGTTCGATCATCTCTTGGTGTAGAGATTAAGGAGAAGCAAGTGTTGGATCTGGTCTTGATAAAAATCAAGAGTGATGTTGGTGGGAAAAAAGTGGGGTGTTTGAGATTAGTGATGATGGTACTTTGTGGTACCGAGGGAGGTTATGTGTTTTGAATATCGATGAGTTGCGATAAAGGATTCTGGTTGAGGTGCATGAGTCACACTATGTTGTCCATCCTGGTTCTACAATGATGTATCATGATCATAAGGAATTCTATTGGTGGAATGGTATAAAGAAGGAAGTGGTTGACTTTGTGGCCAAGTGTATGGTGCATCAATAGGTTAAGGTTGAGCATAAGAGGCCCAGTGGGTTACATCAATAAATAGAGTTTCTTGAATGGAAGTAGGAGATGATCAGTATGGATTTCATTACAAATCTTCCTCAGTCTCAGAACTAATTTGATTCTATCTGGGTTATCGTGGATAGGATGACTAAGTCTTCTACTTTTTGCCAGTAAAGACTACTTTTCGGTGGAGGATTATGTGAAGTTATATCTTTAAGAGATTGTGACGCTGCAAAAGGTGCTTGTTTCAATTATTTTTGATCATGGTATGCAGTTTAGCTCTTATTTTTGGCAGTTTTTCCAGAAGGCATTGGGGAGTAAGGATAGTTTGAGTACTGCTTTCTATCCATAGTTGGATGGGCAAGTGAAAATAACTATTCAGATATTGAAGGATATGCTTCGGGCATGTGTGATTAATTATAGTAGCAGTTAGGTTGAGCTTCTACCTTTGGTGGAGTTTGCTTACAACAATAGATATCATTCTAGTATCGGTATAGTTTCTTTTGAAGATTTGTATGATAGGAGGTGTAGATCACCTATTGGATGGTTTGACCTTGGTAAAAAAGATGTGTTCGGTCCGGATTTGGTCTATCAAGCTATGGTGAGGTAAAGGTGATTTAGGATAGGCTTAACGCTACTCAGAGTTGCCAAAATTCCTATGCGGATGTTAGGCATAGAGATATAGAGATTGAAGTTGGGGACAGGTGTTCTTAAAGGTGTCTCCCATGAAGGGAGTAGTTTGGTTTTGCACGAAGGGGAAGCTTAGTCCTTGGTTTATTGGTCCTTATGGGATTTTGCAGAGAGTAGGCAATGTTACTTATGAGTTGGAGTTGCCTGTGAATTTGGGTTTGGTTTATTCGGTCTTTCATGTTTCCATATTGAGGAAGTGTGTTGACGATCCTTCTTTGGTTGTTTATCTGGAAGGGTTGGATATCTTATATTCTCTGTCTTATGAAGAGGTCTTGGTTAAGATATTACAAAGGCAAGTTCGTCGGTTCTGGGCCAAGGAGGTGACTTTGGTTAAGGTTCTATGGCGAAACCATAAGGTAGAAGAAGCTACCTAGGAGACGGAAGAGGATATGAAGTCCAAGTATCTGCATTTGTTTTCTGCTCCTGGTATTCATGTGGAAAGTATGTGTTCTTCAACACATTTTTATTTTCTGAGTTTGTTAAAGGAAAGATTAATAACTTTGCTTTTTTTTTTTTTCAAACTTTTTTTGAGGGTTATTTGATAATGCAAATTACTCTATGTGTGGTTACCTCTACCTTGTCCGTCATTCGGGGATGAATGTTCCCAGCGGGAGAGAATGTTACATCCTGGGTTTTGGCCTTAGAAAATTTTCCTTGAAAAATGTTCTCCGAACCCAACACAACTCATAGATACGAGTGGTATATTGGGGTACGAGTGGTATGGTCCTTTCGTAAGCTGACTAGTATTAGTTGGTAGGATGGTTTCGATCACTGGAATGATCATGACTTAAGGGTATGAGTCATAAGGCTTGGATACGACTAGTATCGGTGACTTATAAGGTAGGCAATGTTTTATCCTCTTGGTAATTCATTCTTCCAGGGATACGGATCATGGGTACGGATAAAATGCTGAGGCTACGACTTGGTGGGATGAGTCATATACTGGACATTATCTAATCTAAGGTTAAGGCCAAGGTACGACTAGTGGGAACAAATTGTAAGGAAGGGTACGACTTGTAATAGGGTCAATCGTATCCCTATAACGGGTTTTAAGGGACTTAAGTAGGGGTATAACAATTCTCTCGAGAGCTTTTGGGGCAAGAGAGCTAGTGTTTCAACTTGGGGATTGTTTTGGGGCTTGCTTTGGTGATTTTCTTCCATCAACTTTCTCGTTTTAAGGCATGTGTCTTTTTCCTACTTCTTATTTCTAAAAAGGCATGAATGTTATGGTTGTTTTAATGGTTTCAATATTGCATGGTTTATGGTTTCCTACTATAAAGGGGGGGGGGGGTTGTTTATAATGGTTTGGTTATTGTTTTGTATGGTTTAATTGTACTTTTGTATGTATTAATGGTGGTTTTGGGCAATAGGATTGCATGGTAATGGTTTAATGGTCTTTGGAATTGGTTTTGGTTAAATTATGCCCCCAAGGTGTTTGATAAAATACATATAAAAATATACGTTCATTGCGTTAACTTCTTTAAATGGAACTCTTGCTTGTTTTCAACTTATGCATGAAACTATAAATGGTTTAAATGGTTTATAAAGGTTAAAGGATTTTTCTTTTTTCTTGTGAAATTTATAGAGGTCCCCCAAGAGATTAATATGGTAAATGGATAGGGCACTTGAGAGTCCCTTTAACCTAAAGTGTTTGGCTATGGATAAATCTCGCAAGTATGGTTGGTATGAGGATATCACTAATAAATGGCCTTGGCTAATAAATTGTAATTTGATTGGTTTGTTCATGGTTTTAATTTGGGCATTGATGGCGGGATGTGTAACTAAGTCGTGTAAGGTGGAGGTTCCGGGGGAACCAAAATAGGAAACTTATATTGGCCGATATGAGGGGTCATTGATGGCCACGCTTGAGGGTAACATTTTATATTGGAGGGATATACTAGTCATCCCATAGGATATTTCTTGGTCATGCAGCTACACACACTGAGACTCTTTTAAAAGGGGAAGCTAAACCCATACTGCCCATTGGTGTGGTTAAACTACAAGGTTACACAACCCAGGTAAAATGTTTAAAATGCATGCTAAACATGGATTAACTTTCTCGGCACTTATATATGTATGTTTGTGTGCATCATGGATGGTTTTACTTGGTTGTTTAAATGACATTACATTATCTTTATCATGAGATACATGCTAGTGGTGACTCACTAACCCGTCTACCGGCGGCTGTATACCCACGCTATCCAAGAATCGACCATTCGACTTCTCTTACATAGTGATTGACTCAGGGACAACATTTGGATTAAAGTGATGAGCTTTCATCTTTTCGAAAGGCTCTATTTCATTATATGGATACTCTTAGACATTTTGGAAATTGGTTTTGGCCATGGTTGGGGGCATGTCCCAATCAAATATTTGTCTTCTGTTGGATAGAGGCTTTGTGGTTCTTCTGGGGGTTGGTATGGGCCGGATCGGTATTGGTGTCTGCCTTGGCATTGACATCATTGGTGGGGATGACATTATTGGATGATATTATTGGTGTTCCATCATATAACATTTTGTGATTGCTTATTATATTATGTTTTTATATTCTTTTTGGTTTGGTATGGTATGGACGGTTGGGTTTGGTACGGTTAGACTCGGTTGAGGCGATCACGATAGTGATCTTATCCTAGAGTCTTGATGCGAACAATAATGCTATCTTGTTATATTTTTAAAATTTAGCTCATATGAGGTTGTAATAGGCGATTAGGTTGTGTTAAGGTAGCGGTCCCCGATCCTAGTTGGACTGGGTCATGACACCAGTCTGAGCGAACTATTCAGTTTCTTGAAGATATGCTCCTAGCCTATGTTATGGATTTGGAAGGCCAATAGAGGATCACATAGCCTTGTCCATTTTTTCTTATATAAATAGTTATTATTCAATAATTGAGATGGCATCTTTTGAGGCTTTGTATGGTAGGATATGTCATTCTCCAATTTGATGTTTTGAGATTTTT
Organism: Capsicum chinense; assembly: GCA_026120095.1. Taxonomy (NCBI): domain Eukaryota; kingdom Viridiplantae; phylum Streptophyta; class Magnoliopsida; order Solanales; family Solanaceae; genus Capsicum; species Capsicum chinense. The sequence continues at coordinate 109,536,064 of JAPEIP010000004.1, read as the reverse complement.
GAGATACAATCTTGTTGTACTGATCTGCAACAAGAGTCATTGGACAGATTCAGGATAATTTAAAAGGAACTCAGAGTTGGAAAAAGGCCTATGCAGACTGTAGACTTTATGCCTTGAGATTTGGAGTTGGTGACCGAGTATTCCTTCATGTATTTCTTATGAAGGGTGTGATAAGGTTTGGGAGAAAGGGCAAGCTCAACCCTAGATATGTTAGACCTTTTGAGATTCTTTATATAGTTGGTTAAGTGGCTTATGAGTTAGATTTACATCCATACTTTGTTGTTGTTCATCCAGTTTTCCATGTTTCTATGTTGCCGTGATAAATTCCTGATCTGTCTCATCTGCATAGATGGGACTCATCCAGTTGGATGAGGATTTGACTTTTGTAGAGGAGTCGGTGCTCATTTTGGCTAGTGATATTAGGCATCTTCGCACTAGAGAGATTGTTATATAGAAGGTTTAGTGGAGGCATAACCTAGTAGAGGAGGCTACTTAGGAGATTGAGAGCAAGATGCAGACCTAGTATCCTTTGCTGTTCGAGACTTCAAGTACTTCTTAATCCCTAACTTTCACAAATGAAAGTTCTTTTAGAAGTGGATATTGTAATGATTCTTTAGGTCATTTTCCATAATTCTGCTTATTTTTGCTGTTATATCTTCTCTATAGGTACCCTAAGTCATTTATGACTTGCTAGAACTAATAGTTTGGTTACCGAACCGTTCAATTAGTTTTTAGAGTCATTTCCTTATTTTGAAGTCTTTGTTTTTTCCAAATAACCACCAGGCAAAAACTTCAGCCAAGCAACCTCGAATGCAAATTTTGACTATTCCAGCAGCTCTAGATTATTGCTTTTAGGTTGGTTGGACTTATGGTTTGGGTACCGAGGCACCCGAGACCATTTCGACCTATTTGTAGGAAAGTTAAGAATTTGAAATATGGGCGTGGGATCCATATTTTATCAAAATGGCCTCGAATTAAAATTTTGACCATGCCATTGAGTCCAAAACATTGAATTTGGTGTGGTTACATAGTTCATTTATGTATACGATATTTCGTATGAATCTCAAGCACCCAGTTAAAGTCTATTCTGGACTTTGAAAATTCTGGTGCATCAGGTTTCTGGTGTATAACAATAGCAAATCTTTGGACAATAATCGCGACTCTCTCGAATAGGCCTATATAACGCAGTCATGTATTGATGGTGGAAATCATGACTCGTGTGCCAGCGAAAAGATATCGTGATCGAGATAACCCGGGATGCGATAGCAATACCTGAGGGCCTTGGTTCGGTATAAAAGACCCCTTATTTTGTTATTTTAGCCATTTGTCATCCATTTCTTGAGATGTTAAAGCATAAATAGTAAGATTAAGTGGGATTTAGAATCTTGGATGATGGAAGGCTTTATTAACACTTGATTCTGTAATTATCTTCCGATTTGAGGTAAGAATCCACCCTTTTGTTGGTATATTTTTTTGATTTTTTGTTTAAAACCACAAAAGCTTTTTGTCTTGATTTCAGCTCCAATTTAGCATGGATTTAACCTATTTCTACGGGTAGTTATACCTTGAGTATATGATAAGGTTGGGTTGGTTTTGGAAATGCAATTTTCGTAAGTGGGACCCAGATGTGGTTTTGATGTAATTTTTGGGTTATTTACTTTTTTGTACTAAATAGTGTATGGGCGCCAATTGAAGCTGTGTTTGCGTATGTTGATGCTTTATGTTATGTTATTCTATTTTTTTAGTTTATTTACCTATGTATGGGCAGCGCTTTGGGAGTTGATTCACGTTCGTTTCCTTACTTTGACTTAGATATGTTATCTTGCATTATATCATACTCATATCATGATTAAGCTCAGTCGGTCGATGATTCCTACTAAGTACCCATTGTTTTAATACTCATACTATACTTCTGTACCTTTTTGGTGTATATTTGAGTGCTAGTTATCGGTATTGATCGACATTTGTACTATATTTTATATCTAGAGATAGGGTGAGCTCTTAGAATTGAAGTCACCTATTTCCTTCTATTTCATGTCTAGTATTTAGTTTCAAGATAGGATTATGTTGACTATTTTAAGGCTTGGATTGTATTATTATTACTAGATGCTCTTGTATTAGACATACCAAGTCATGGGATGGTATTTATGTAGTGACTACCTTTGAATTATTTCTATTTCCTTGCTTATTTGTGGTGTTGGTTTGCCTATTAGGCCCTTTCAGGGGCATTTCCACCAAGTTAACCCATTGCATTTAGCTCCGGGTTACCGTTCAACTTATTTACTAGCAATATTTTGTAGGTGTCATCATGACTCGTAAATTAGATCGTAACACCATCTTCTTGAAAGTTGTAGTTGGAAGAGACTTGGTGAATAAATCAAGTACATTGTCACTTAAATGAATTTGTTGCATTTTAATATCACCATTCTCGTGGAGCTCATGTGTATATAAAATCTTAGGCAAAATATGCTTCGTTCTATCTCTTTTTATGAATACTCCCTTAAGTTGTGTTAGGCGTGTGATGAGTAGTTAATTTACCACTCATTTGCACTGAATATTCGTGCACATTACCATGTTTTGAATAAATAAGTGAGACATATTTGTGATTAAATGCACTAATATCAACATTATGCAGGCGTACAGGTTATGAGAAGGAAAGATGTGGACGCAAGCTAGTAGACTTAGAGCAGAACATGGTCTCATTTATTGTGATCATGGTCTGATGACCGCAATCACGTCTATTTAATATAGGTCAAAGGACCGCGATCGTAGTGATCTTAATGAGTTCGTGGTTGATGCGATTGCGCATAAGCTGTCGTGACCGTGAACTAACAGGATTTTCCCTTTGCATAATTATGTCATTTTGGCCAGCCGACCCCAAATGTAACGACCCATTTTGTCCATACTAAATTATTCATAAAAAATCATGAAATTTTTTATTTTCATTCATCAATATTAATTTGGGTCCAAATTAGCCAATATCTTATTTATTATGTCACCTTAAATTTTTAAAGAAAATTTTAGCCTTCAAATGTGTCTAGATAGACTCAAGACCGATGAATTTAATTATTCATGAGTTCTAATATCAATAACACAGTTTGAAATTTCTTTAGCTATTAATTAAGGTCATACAATATCCCTAACACAAAGTTAAGTTTTAAAATTAGTTTCGATATGGGTTTTTAATAGGGTTAACTTCAAACGATCATATCTCCTAGAATATAAAAGTTAGGGATCCCAATACCTATCAAATTAAAGATCTCGTAGTCCTCTTTCCAACTCAACAAACCGTTCCTCAATCCGAATTCGGAGTAAAAAGTAATGACTATTTTACTAAGCACTGTCTAGGCTGAAGCGGGATTTCGCTGTAGCAAAAATTCTTATGATATTTAAATCAGCTTCAGCAGTATTTTAAGTCTAAAAACCTCAAATTTCATTCCCCAACCCTAAAGAGGTAATTTCCCCGAGGCTTAAGGTGAAATTCTTTCGTTGACGTAAGTTTTTCCATCATTTTCATCGTTTTTTAATTCTTTAAAATCCTTAGAAAGACATTTAAGGGTGGAATTCTTTTGGGGAATACTCATGGGTATTTTAATATGACCTAGAGCTGATTCTAATCTATAAATTAAATATTCCTAACATGAATTTCATAAACTAGATTATGAATTTTGATGGTTAGAACCTTGAATTCCGTAAAGATGAGACCGTTAGTATAAAAGTTCCATTAATGGAGATGGGTTAAGCTTGAAAGAGCTAATTAATAGATAACTAACCTTGGAGAATATTATAGACCTTGAATTAATGGTAGAATTAGTGAAATTGAATCCCTAAGAAATTTATATGAAGAGTAATTGTTTAATTACTCTTATTATTGCTTGATTTTTAGATGGTTGATTATTCCAAGGCATGAATGAAAAGAAATAACATTCTTATTGTGTCTAGGTTCATTCAAAATCTTGGCGTCCAGGTAGGCTAAGTTTAATGAGTAGAAGATTGAGTTAGTTTATATTTTCATAATTTAGAATTGAAGGGAGAAAGCATGTCTAGGCCTGCGGGCATGGAGTTGAGGTGGATAAAGACATGAGTACTTAACTTTAATCCCAAAAACTATATTATTGATTTATTATGTGATATTTATGATATTATGTGTTATGTGCCTAAAAGGAGATTGTTGTAAATGTAGTATATGAACATGATTTTCTTTTAAGTTGTTTTAGTGATAAACCTAGTTGAGTAGTAATGGAATTAGGTTTTATGGATTGTGCAATCATATGATGAGGAGAATTATGCGAAGATCGAATATTGATGAACATAGTAATATCTAAGGAAAAGATGACTTGAATTAGTATGATGATTGTATTATTTGAAAAACGATAGAGGATAATGATACACATGAATGTGCTAGTTATAGGTGGTGATGTCAGAACCCCAGTTGCGGTATTTAAGAAGATAATAATAATTTTAATAATTAATGAGTAATTAAGGTTGAAAGAGAGCCTTGGAGTAATTGGCAAAGTTGTTGCCATGTGACTAGGAGGTCACTGGTTCAAGCCTTGGAAACAGCCTCTGGCAGAAATGCAAGGTAAGGCTGCGTATGATGCACCCTTGTGGTGGGGCTCTTCCCTGGACACCGCGCATAGCGGTAGCTTTAGTGTACCTGGCTGCCCTTTTATTTAATAAGTAATTAAGGCTCCACTAGTGACTTGTATGCATAGGAATTAAATTGTGATTTATTTTATGATATTCTTGTTTTGATATTGATAAAAATACTATGTTTATTGGATGCCCATGAGAGGCTAAATTGGTGATAATGATGTTTTATTGAGTTGTGCCTATGAGTGGCTTGTTTGATAATGATAACTCCTTAAAGTAATGCTATGAATACTTGTTGATTGGTCTTCGGACATGCTTGAAATTTTTGATGCTTGAATTGTTGATGCGTGTATAAATGATTGTTGAAAGTTTACTTGGTAGAATTATCTTATGATATTAAGTGTACTCATAAACTTGGTACACTGTTATATTCTGTAAAGTTGTGCAAATTTGATATTGATAATACTTGTTTATGTTGGATTGGGTACCACTCCGGAATGAATATGTATATGTTGGATCAGGTACCACGCCGATACGGATATGTATATGTTCGATCAGGTACCACGTCGGTATAGATATGTATATGTTGGAATGGGTACCACGCCCGTATAGATATGTATATGTTGGATCGGGTACCACACCGGTATGGATATGTATATATTGGATCAGGTAACACGCCGGTACGGATGTCTATATTGGATCTAGTACCATGCTAGTACGGATATGTATATATTGGATCGGGTACCACGCCGGTACGATATATGAACATAGATTGTTCCCTGCAGGTCATGACTATTTGGGAAAAAATAAGTCCTATAGCATGTGTGTACATATTTGTGTTGAGTCTGTGGATGTTTATAGGATGTTTGATACGCTTGAAGGTTATGTGGTTTATTTGTGAGCGGTATTTAATATGTTATTATTGTATTGTTGATTCAATGGGTATTTTAGTGTGTGATATGTATTTGAAAAAGTTAAACTTTGTACTTACTTATATGTTTGTTGACTTGCTTCATTTATACATGTTTTAATCATAGCTTTTCAAAATGGCTAGTTATCATTCATTAATATTATAAAACAATATTTGGTTGTTAGCTCGAGAGTTTAGTGTGAGTTGTCTATGATTACGGGTTTATTCCTGTGAATATGAGTAATAGAAGAGATATGGTTAATAAAGAGAAATAGTGATGTATTAGCATTCGATTGTGATTGATGGTGTGAATTAATGAGGCTAGAGTATGTTAGCAGCGAATATAATATTGATGGTGTTGGAGGAGTAGTTAGATGTTGTAACTTATTTAGGTAAAGTAATAATATTATTAGTTGAATTATATTCCATTCAAGATGTCATGATTTATTTTCGTTAATTCTATTTTATGATTATATGAACTAACACGGTCGGCTGATAATGCCTACCAGTACCTGTGGTTGTACTGACCCTACTCATCTACATTTTTTCTTGGAGTGTAGACTGGATGCAGGTAAGTTGCAGTTACTATATGGATGACGTTATTTGATAATGCTCAAACTACACCTCTCTTACGAGAATGTAAGCGATAGTTGTCAATATATAACCGAACTAGGTTGGGGTTGAATCCCTCAAGGAATAGGGTGTGAATTTGAGTTATCTGCTGGTTAATCAACTGATAGTTACCAGTTTCCTATGAATGGGGTTTTTTGGAAGTGTAACAAATAATTACTTCTCAGTTCAGTGTTTGAAATCAATATGATAAGGAAAACCAGATTTATGTTCACTTTGCTTCCTGAGCAGTGGCTTCTTCTCCTCATAATCGGATCCCTCATGGAAGATTCTTTGAGGTACACTCCCCCTTTTCACTTTCTTTGCAGGTTTGGTGCTTTTTTCTTTGGGTGCCATTATAAGAACTGTAGCAAAAGAAAGAAATCATTTAGCACTCATTCTCATACAACTCAAGAAGTTCAGTCATTATAATTCCACATCCCTCAAAAGAGGTTCACAATTGTATCCGAGCAAAGCTGTGACGACATATTCTGATAAGTCATCACAAATGTGATAGCTTATCAGGCATATCTTCAGCCTTAAACAGAACAAGCCTATTTTTCCTAACTTATGATGACGTAGTCTGATAAGCCGTCACATTCATGATAGCTTATCAAGCATATCGTCAGCCTTAAAAAGAACAAACGTATTTTCCCAGCATGCGATGACATAGTTTGATAAGCCATCACATACGTGATAACTTAACAAAAATATCGTCAGCTCAAAATACAACCTCCAGCCCAGTTTTAGTCTTGATTATCAAACCATTTTCTTTTTAGAATCGCATGGAGTTGTGTTCTTGAGCTAAGCCCTAGGTTCTTTCGTACAATGTAGCGTTATAAACCCTAGATGCTATTTTTCTCACAATGGCAAGTTATGTTTGCCTCAATCCCTTTGTAACTAAGATTTACATTAGTTGCATCACTTACCAAATGAAGAGAAGAGTTAATTTTTGAGCATATCTGATGAACGACTTTCACTTGGTTACTCGAGTGAAGAAGAGTTCGCAGATGAAAGAGGGTCCTTGATTTGTTTGAATTCAGACCCACTCTTACAAGAAAGGATATTTTTCTTGGAAATATTTTTGAAAAAGAAAGGTAATAAAATATCTATGGAAGGAAATAAAACTTAAAGAAGAGAAAAAAGAGTACGCAGGAAGGTGAAAAGGTTGACTGGGCCGGGTTGGATCCTTTTTTAATTCTGGGCCCGAATTTCACCTGACAGCTTATCAGATGTCTGATAAGTCATCGATGATGTCGTCAGCTCAAAGCTGTATGTTGCCTCATTTTAAATTCTCTGACACTATCTCTGACGGCTTATCACAGGTGTGATAGCCCATCACAAACGTCGTTAGCCTTAATTGAACAAGTCTCAACATTCTTGAGCTGACTACATTAGTTTCAGTTTCTTTGTACTAGAACCTAACTATAAAAATAATAACACTTTGCTTGAAAACATAAAAGTTTTGGGTTGCCTCCCAATAGCGCTTGATTTAGTGTTGTGGCACGACTCGGTTATCTTGACTACTCAGGCTTCGTCAAGACAACCTGCTGATACCTCTTTACCACCTTCATAGAATACATTCACGATTGAGAAAACACTTATCTCCTTTTGTTGTGTTATGGGCGAGTGCATTGCGAATCTTGTTTCTTTGTCATTGAGCCTGAACTTTAGCTCATTCAGCTCCATGTCTACTATCACTCTCCTAGTCACGATGAATGGTCTACCCAAAATACTAGGTACTTCAAAGTCCACATTATAGTCAAGGAATACAAAATCAGAAGAAAGTATAAAGTCGGCCACCTTTACCAATACATCATGTAGTATTCCAATTGGCTGCTTTACAGACCTTTCCTTCATCACTAGTCGCATGTTTGTCGGGGTCGGATCTCCCAAACCCAACTTTCTATAAATGGCCAGTGGCATCAGATTTATGGACGCCCCCAGATCATATAGGGCCTTAGCAATATTGAGAGGCCCTATTGTACATGGAATAGTGAATGCTCTAAGGTCGGCCTTCTTTTCCACTAAGGATCGTGTAGAAACGACACTGCAATTGTGGAGATCATCCACCAGCTCATAGCTTACTTCCCTTTTCCTTGTCAACAGATCCTTCATAAACTTAGCATATCCTGGCATTTTCTCCAGTACCTCAACCAATGGCACATTCATTGTCAATTACTTGAGCATTGCCATGAAGTTGCTGAATTTTGCATCATCAATTTTTTTCTTCAATCGTTGAAGAAAGAAAGGTGATGGTTTTGGAATAGTGGTAACCACTACCTCCTTCTCCTTCTCTTTTCTTTTTTCCGAAGCATCATCAGAACCATCCAATTTCTCACACTCCACCAGACATTCTTCCTTGGGTTTATTCTCTGCTTTAATCATATCTTCAATCAAACTTTTTTCCACAAAAAGGCCAGGTAATATCTTACCACTTTTAGTGGTAATTGCCATACATGAGCCATTATTCTGTGGATTTTGGACCGTATCACTAGGTAATGTTGCACTATTCCTCCGGTTCAGCAATGCAGAGAGTTGGCTCATTTGCTATTCCAACTTTTTGATTGCAGTGGAGGGCGAGTTTACTAATTGATTGATAGAGGTAAGATTGTTCTTCATGGTAGTCACCACTGAGATGGTAGCCTCTACTCCCTTTAACAATTTAGTTATCATGCCCTCCTTGGACATATTTTTAGAACTTATTGTAGCAACCTCACGATTTGCAGGAGGGACATATAACCTGCTTCTATCATTATTTCTGCTCCATTTTCCTTGCTCCCAATTCTTATATCCAGCCTCGTCATAGTAAGTACAACCTTGATTTATTTGGCTATTGCCTTGAAAATCCCCTGATTGTTTACATAGTTTGCCTCCTCTTCTAAGTTAGACTCCAATTTTCCTTGCGATCCCATAACCTTTACTTTCTTAGTTTTACCTGATAGTAAATGCTTGGTTAGCAAGCCCATCTATGTTTTTAGGTGATCCATGTCTTGATCATACTCCGCGTCTCTTTTGTGTTGTCCCGCAGTCATACCCACAGAAATAGTGGGGCTTGCTACGATAGAGTCTCTGGTATGCTATGCCCAACTCTATTTTGTCATTCTTTCTAGCATTTATGAAGCCTCTAGGAATGTAAGATCAACAAACGAACCACCAACAATATTATCTACAATTGGACTTGTCACAGATTTAAGAGCCCTGTACAAAGTCTCCAATAAGTATGTGTCTGTCATATTGTCGTTCGGACACTGCGTCAGCTTCTTTTTGAATCTCTCCCAGGTTTCATGCAAGGCTTTAGTTGGGAGATGTTTGAAGTTAATGATCTCATCCCTCAACTGTACCCTCCTGGAAGGTGGAAAGAATATTTCTAGGAAAGATCCTTTCAGCTGCCTCCAGTTGGTGATAGAATCGGGTGTCAGCTCATTAAGCCATAATGTTGCCTCCCCAGATAGAGACAACGGAAATAATCTCAAACGGATAGAATTCTGACCCACTCTTGGGTTATTAAAAGATTTATAGATGGTGACAAAGTTCACCAGATGCAAGTTCGGATCATCCTCATGAAGGCCACCAAACAACCTCTTCAGATTAAGGAGTTGAATCATAGTACTCGTAATGTTAAATTTTGCCCTAGGTGCTAATGGTGGAGGAATAATTGTACCCGTTGAACCAGCACCATCCATTCCATCATCATCATCATTAAGGTCATACTGGACCGGCTGGTGATCTTGCCTTTCTCGGCATGGACGATTCCGATTAGCATTATACTGCACTGGTGTAGCTATTTTCTCTACATGCCTTGGGTTACCTGGGTTCAGCAACTCCTCGTCTCCCAAATCTTCATCCTCAGGATTTGGATGCCATACTTGTTGACCGATATTCTGCACATTCACCTGAGCTCTAGCAAAGGCTGCTAACCTATTAGCCTCATGCTGGTCTGCCATTCTGCTGATTAATTGTGGTTCAGGATTATATGGTAATAAGGGTCCTCCAGAACTTTTGGTTCTTGGAATACACCATAAAATTCCTGCAGAAAACAAAATGAAGAAATGGTAAATTGATATCTAATTGTCACTTCCTATTACATCATTACTAAATTATTCATAAAAAAAATTAATTAAAATTCTTAATTTTCATTCCTCAATCTTAATTTTGGTCCAAATTAGCCAATATTTTATTTATTATGTCACCTTAAATTTTTCAACGAAGATTTTAGCTTTCGGATGTGTCTAGATAAACTCAAACCAGATGAATTTAATTATTCATGAATTCTATTATAAGTAACTTTGTTTGAAATTTCTTTAGCTATTAATTAAGCTCTTACAATATCCCTAACACAATGTTAAGTTTAAAACAATATTTTCGATAGAGTTTCAATATGAGTTTTTATTAGGGTCAACTTCAAATGACCATATCTCATAGAATATATAGGGTTAGGGATCCCAATATCTGTCAAATTAAAGATCTCTGAGTCCTCTTTTCGACACAATAAACCGTTCCTCAATCCGAATTCGGAGAAAAATGTTATGACTGTTTTACTGAGTACTGTCTGGCCTGAAGTGGGATTTTTCTTTTAGCGGTAATTCTGATGGTATTTAAATCAGCTTCATCCGTATTTTAAGTCTAAAATCTCAAATTTCATTCCCCAACCCTAGAGAGGTGATTTCCCCAAGGCTTAAGGTGAAATTCCTTCGTTGAGGTAAGTTTTTCCATCATTTTTTTCGTCTTTTAATTCTTTAAAATCCTTAGAAAGACATTAAATAGTGGAATTCTTTTGGGGAACACTCATGGGTATTTTAATATGACCTAGAGCTGATTCTAATATATAAATTAAACATTCCTAACATAAATTTCATAAACTAGACTATGAATGTTGATGGTTAGGAACTTCAATTCCATAAAGATGAGACCTTTAGTATAAAACTCCATTAATGGAGATGAGTTAAGCTTGAAAGAGCTAATTAATGTCTAACTTACCTTGGGGAATGTTATAGACCTTGAATTAAAGGTAGAATTACTGAGTTTGAATCCCTAAGATATTTTTTTGAAGAGTAATTGTTTAATTACTATTATAATTGCTTGATTTTTAGATGGTTGATTATTCCAAGGCATAAAGGAAAAGAAATAACGTTCTTATTGAGGCTTGGTTCATTCAAAACTTTGGCGTCCAGGTAGGCTAGGTTTAATGAGTAGAAGATTATGTTATTTTATATTTTCAAAATTTAGAATTGATGGGAGAAAGCATGTCTAGGCCTGCGTGCAAGGACTTGAGGTGGATAAAGACACGAGTAATTAACTTTAATCCTAAAAACTATATTATTGATTGATTATGTGATATTTATGATATTATGTGTTATGTGCTCGAAAAAATATTTTTGTAAATATAGTATACGAACATGATATTCTTTTTAATTTTTTTAGTGATAAACCTAGTTGAGTTGTAATGGTATTAGGTTTGATGTATTGTGCAATCATATGAATAGGAGAATTATACTAAGATCAAATATTGATGAGCATAGTAATAACTAAGGGATAGATGACTTGAATTAGTGTGATGATTGTATTATGTGAAAAGCGGTAGAGGATAATGATACGTATGAATATGCTAGTTATAGGAGGTTATGTATGAACCCAAGTTGCGGTCTTTTAGAAGATAATGATATTTTTAAAAATTAATGAGCAATTAAGGCTCTAATAGCGACTTGTATGCGTAGGAATTAAAATGTAATTTATTTTATGATATTCTTGTTTTGATATTGATAAAAATACTATATTTATTGGATGCCCATGAGAGGCTAAATTGGTGATAATGATGGTTTATTTCATTATACCTATGAGTGGCTTGTTTGTTAATGATAACTCCATAAAGTAATGCTATGAATACTTGTTGATTGGTATTTTGACATGCTTGAAATTGTTGATGCTTGGATTGTTGATGCGTGTATAATTGATTGTAGAAACTTTACTTGATGGAATTGTCTTATGACTTTAAGTGTACTCGTAAACTTGGTACATTGTTGTATACTGTGAAGTTGTGTAAAGTTGATATTGATAATACTTGTTTATGTTAGACCGGGTACCATGCCGGTACGAATATTTATATGTTGGATTAGGTACAACGTCGATACTGATATGTATATGTTGGATTGGGTACCACACTGGTATGTATATTCATATATTAGATCGAATACCATGCTGGTACAGATATATATATGTTGGATCGGGTACCACACCGGTACGAATATGTATATGTTGATTGGGTACCATGACGGTATGGATATGTATATGTTGGATCGGGTACCACGCCAGTACAGATGTATATTTGGATCGGGTACCATGCCAGTACTGATATATATATGTTAGATCGGGTACCACGCTGGTACGGTACATAAACTTAGATTGTTCCCTGCAGTTCATGACTATTTGAGAAAAAATAAGTCACATAGCATGTGTGTACATATTTGTATTGAGTCTGTGGATATTTACAGGATTATTGATATGCTTGATGGTTATGTGGCATGTTTGTGAGCATTTTTTAATCTATTGTTGTTGTATAGTTGATTCATTGGGTATTTGATTGTGTGAAATGTATTTGAAAAAGTGAAACATTTTATGTACTTACATGTTGGTTGACTTGCTTCATTTATACGTGTTTTAATTGTAGCTTATTAAAATGGCTAGTTATCATTCTTTAATATTATAATACAACATTTGGTTATTACACCGAGTGTTTAGTGTGAGTTAGCTATGATTAAGGATTTGTTTCTTTGAATATAAGTAATGAAAGAGATAAGGTGAATAAAGAGGAATAGTGATGTATTAGCGTTGGATTGTGGTTGATGATATGAATTAATGAGGCTAGAGTATGTTAGTAGCGAATATAATATTGATGATGTTGGAAGAGTAGTTGGATGTTGTAACTTATTTAGGTAAAGTAATAATATTATTAGTTGAATTATATTCCATTCAAGATGTCATAATTTATTTTCGTTTATTCTATTTTATGATTTTATGAACTAACACGGTCGGCTGATGATGCCTACCAGTACGTGTGGTTGTACTAACCCTACACTTCTACATTTCTTCTTAGAGTGCAGACTGGATGCTGGTTAGGTGCAGTTACTAGCTAGATGACGATATTCAGCACTAACTTCTGCACTTTCTTCCAGGCAGATGTTAGAGTCTTTGTATTATTTATTTTATTGTCAGTTTATGTTGTAGTACATAACTCTTTTGCATGTCTAGCCAAGTGTTGGGATAGTGAAGGAAATTCATAAGAAGTTTTTGAAAAAGTTTATTTATTAGTATTTAATTTACTTTATTATATTTAATTCAATATTTTCTTAAAAATAAAAGTCTTCCACATACTTTTAGTTGGGTAGTAAGGGTTCTCCTAGATACTTAAAATAGCGTAGGTGCCCATATGGTCCAGTAGTTTGGGTCGTGACAGTTGGTATCAGAGCGTTAGGTTTACCGATCCCACAAGTACAAGAGCAATGTCAAGCAGAGTGTCGTAGATTTGTATGTAGGGCCCCACACCCAATCTTTGGAAGGCTATGAGGCATGTAGAAGTCATTTTCCTTTCTTTCTCTCCATTGTCCTATCCTAATCTTGGATTACTAGACTGAATCCAAATGATATCTTGACAATTTTAATTGGTATCTTAAGAGAGCTCAGTTAGAATATAGTTGATTTCAATTAGTATCTCAGTAATTTTGAATAAAAATCTAGGAGATTTCAGTTGGTATCTGTTAATAAGGTTTAAAGTATTGCTAATAGGTAAAAACTTGTGAAAGTTGTGGACTTATTGATTACATTGTTGTGAATTGCTTTTGTTTGAATTTAAGTGATGAAAATTGTCTAAGTTTTTTTGTTGATAATTGTGATGGAATTATTTATTTTTTTTGTTATTGTGAATCTAGCAATTCTATAGGGCTTACTTATTTTCTGTACAATTATACTGATGAAATTAATGGTATGAGAATTGTGAGGATGATATCAAGAAAAGATGGAGAAAAAGTGACATGAATAAAAGACTGAGGTGATATGTGTTTTGTGTAATGAGAGGTTCTTGTTAATGATTTTGTGGATGGATTCTTATGTAGTTCAATTATTTTATGTTATGTGGGAATCCTTGGTTTGTCCAGTTATTAAGACTATATTTAAATCTTTTTGAGCAGTTTAATTATTGAAATTATAATGGGTTCCTTGTGAGGACTAGCTAAGTAACATTATCTTTGAGTTCCTTATGTGAATAAATTTTTAATGCTTGGCAAAATAATGAGTTTTAAATAAAAGTAATAAAAATTAGTAGAGGTTGTTGATACCTACAGAATTTGATTTATTCGATAACTTGTCTGGAATGTGATATTGGTGATGAGACTATTAATGACCTGTAATCGATTTATTTTGTTTGGCCTTGTTTCTGTATTAGTGCTGTGGGAATCACTTTTGAGGTATTTACAAGTTAAGAAAAGCCCTAATAAAAAATATTGTTAGGTAGAAATAGAATAGCTCTGTATATCTTAAATCAGTGTTAGTAATATAAATGTGGTTTGGGTTGACCATGAAGTGTTTGTCGTTGAAAAATATTGAGTTAGTGATTGTCTTAGTATAAGTTTTAGCTGTAGATTTATGCATTAGGTAAAATATTTAGAAGATAAATTATTATTGACTTGACCTTGTGGCCTAATTATGCATTTACCTGTCCCACATAATTAGCTAATATATGACACTTTTAGAGGATAGTAATTCCCATGATGGTGACAATGCAAAATCATATCACTTAGTTACACTCATAAAATAATTAAGAATGATCCTGAATGGGAGAATAAATGAATTATTAAGTGGCATGATTGATCTTTCATTGGGAGTTACTTGATGGATATTGCTTGTTGAGTAATTAAGGTATGATGATTAGATGAATATTAACAATGTTATGGAGGAAAATGTGTTGTAGGCTATAATTCTGTGGGATCTTTATGGCTAATAGTGTAAGTTTATGTAATGAGTGAGAGGTTATGTTGTCATCTATGTATCGTAGTAAATACTAAGCTTGAATCATGGGTAATCTTGAGGTGAAAAGAATAATGTTTATGAAATGTTGAAACTAACTTTATAGAATGAATTTAATAGTTTTGATTGAGTTTATGCAAATTTCTAAGTTATGTGGCTTGTAAGTGGTGTGACGGTTTAAATATAATCAAATGTAAATTCTCCATGGGATAGTCTTGGCTAGAAACCGAGTCAGGTGTCTCCGGGAGAGCTTGTATGCTAGATCGATTACATG
This sequence comes from Capsicum chinense, assembly GCA_026120095.1. Lineage (NCBI taxonomy): Eukaryota > Viridiplantae > Streptophyta > Magnoliopsida > Solanales > Solanaceae > Capsicum > Capsicum chinense. The sequence goes on along the minus strand of JAPEIP010000004.1, from coordinate 109,520,660 downwards.
TGACTTATCTAGTGTTGACAATTTGAGTAGTAGATTCATGTAGTATCTCGTAGCACTCTTCAAAATTGAATTTGGGGCTCTAGAGCTTCGGTAAAAAAAAAAAGAAGAAGATATTTTTGAATATTTATCTTCTTCAAGGTGAACCTTTAAACCATCTTTATCATGCTTCCGTAAAGCCCATGTTTTAGACTTAGGCCGTTGAGAGGAGAATAAGTGATTTGTGTGTAAATATTTGGCTTCACATCTTTGTATTTTGAAAAGTTTTGATAGAATGGTTGAGTGTAGAATGTGGGTTATCGATAAGGACATCGAGTGAGTGAATAGGGTGCAATATAAGCAACTCTATTATTAATGTCTCTCTAATTCTAACCTTGTGGTTTTCTCCACTGAATGTCCTTCCGGGAAGAACGGATGGTAAATTGGTAAATTTATTCCTTAATATTAATTTGGGTCCAAATTAGCCAATATTTTGTTTATTATGTCACCTTAATTTTTCAATGAACATTTTAGACTTCGGATGTGTCTAGATAGACTCAAGCTCAATGAATTTATTATTCATGAGTTCTAATATCAATAACTTAGTTTGAAATTCCTTTAGCTTTTGAGGTTTCTTTATCTATTAATTAAGGTCATACAATATCTCTAATACAAAGTTAAGTTTAAAACTTTATTTTCGATATAGGTTTTCATTAGGGTTAAATTCAAACGACCATATCTCATAGAATATAAAGAATTAGGGATCCCAATACCTATCAAATTAAAGATCTCTGAGTCCTATTTCCAACGCAACAATCCATTCCTCAATCCGAATTCGAAGTAAAAAGTTATGACTATTTTACTGAGCACTGTCCAGGCAGAAACAGAATTTCATTGTAGCAAAAATTCTTATAGTATTTAATTCGGCTTCAGCCATATTTTAAATCTAAAAACCTCAAATTTCATTCTCCAACCCTAGAGAGGTGATTTCCCCAAGGCTTAAGGTGAAATTCCTTTGTTGAGGTAAGTTTTTTCATCATTTTCTTTGTCTTTTAATTCTTTAAAATCCTTAGAAAGACATTTAATGGTAGAATTCTTTTGGGGAATACTCATGGGTGTTTTAATATGACTTAGAGATGATTCTAATCTATATATTAAATATTTTTAACATGAATTTCATAAACTAGATTATGAATTTTGATGGTTAGGAACCTTGAATTATGTAAAGATGAGACCTTTAGTATAAAAACTCCATTAAAGGAGATAGGTTAAGCTTGAACGAGCTAATTAATAGCTAACTGACCTTGGGAAATGTTATAGACCTTGAATTAAGGGTAGAATTAGTGGGTTTGAATCTCTAAGATATTTTTTTGAAGAGTAATTATTTAATTACTCGTATTATTGCTTGATTTTTAGGTGGATGGTTATTCCAAGGCATGAAGGAAAAGAAATAACGTTCTTATTACGGCTTGGTTCATTCAAAAGCTTGTCATCCAGGTAGGCTAGGTTTAATGAATAGAATATTATGTTATTTTATATTTTCATAATTTAAAATTGATGGGAGAAAGCATGTCTAGGCCTGCGAGCATTGAGTTGAGGTGGATAAAGACACGAGTACTTAACTTTAATTCCAATAACTATATTATTGATTGATTATGTGATATTTATGATATTATGTGTTATGTGCCTGAAAGGAGATTGTTGTAAATGTAGTATATGATCATGATATTATTTTTAGTTTTTTAGTGATAAACCTAGTTGAGTTGTAATGGTATTAGGTTTTATGTATTGCGCAATCATGTGATGAGGAAATTATGCTAAGATTGTATATTAATGAGCATAGTAATATCTTATGGATAGATGACTTAAATTAGTGTGATGATTGTATTATGTGAAAAGTGGTAGAAGATAATGATACGCGTGAATGTGCTACTTATAGGTGGTGATGTCAGAACCCAAGTTGCGGTATTTAAGAAAATAATGATATTTTTAATAATTAATGAGTAATTAAGGCTCCAATAGTGAATTGTATGCGTATGAATTAAATTGTGATTTATTTTATGATATTCAAGTTTTGATATTGATAAAAATACTGTATTTATTAGATGCCCATGAGAGGCTAAATTGGTGATAATGAAGGTTTATTGAATTTTGCCTATGAGTGGCTTGTTTGATAATGATAACTCCTTAAAGTAATGCTATGAATACTTGTTGATTGGTATTCAGACACGCTTGAAATTGTTGATGCATGTATAAATGATTGTTGAAAATTTACTTGATCGAATTATCTTATGACTGTGTACTCGTAAACTTGGTACATGGTTGTATGCTGTGAAGTTGTGTAATCTTGATATTGATAATACTTGTTTATGTTGGATCGGGTACCATGGTGGTACGGATATGTATATGTTGTATCAGGTACCATGTCGGTACGGATATATATATATTAGATCGGGTACCATACCGGTACAGATATGTATATGTGGAATCAGGTACCACGCCAGTACAGATATGAATATGTTGGATCGGTTACCACACCAATACGAATATGTATATGTTGGATCGGGTACCACAGCAATACGAATTATTGATGTATATATTGGATCGGGTACTACGCCAGTACAAATTTGTATATGTGGGATCGGGTACCACGCTGGTATGGTATATTCACATAGATTGTTCCCTGCAGGTTATGAATATTAGGGCAAAAATAAGTCTCATAGCATATGTGTACATATTTGTGCTGAGTCTGTGGATGTTTACAAAATGGTTGATATGCTTGATAGTTATGTGGCCTGTTTGTGAGCGCTGTTTAATCTATTATTGTTCTATTGTTGATTCATTGGTTATTTGATTGTGTGATATGTATTTGAAAAAGTGAAACTTTGTACTTACTTATATGTTGGTTGACTTGCTTCATTTATACGTGTTTTAATTTATAGCTTATCAAAATGGCTAGTTATCATTCTTTAATATTATAATACAATATTTGGTTGTTAACCTGAGAGTTTAGTGCGAGTTATCTATGATTACGGGTTTATTCCTGTTAATATGAGTAATGAAAGAGATAAGGAGAATAAAGAGGAATAGTGTTGTACTAGCATTGGATTGTGGTTGATGGTGTGAATTAATAAGGATAGAGTATGTTAGTAGCGAATATAATATTTATGGTGTTGGAAGAGTAGTTGGATGTTGTAACTTATTTAGGTAATGTACAACAATAACAACAAGAAACCCAGTGTATTCCCACATAGTGAGGTCTAGGAAGGGTAAGATGTACGCAGTCCATACCTCTACCTCTAAAGAAGTAGAAAGGCTATTTCCGATAGACCCTCGGCTTGAGACACATAATACTAAACAAATTCATAGTAAAGCATGGAACAAGATGACATAAGATAAATACGACACCCACAAGTAATAGTAAGTAGATTCGTAATAAAGCATGAAACAAGGAATCATAACACGAATAATACCCCTACCAAGTAATTCCCTACCCTAGCAACCCAAACTGACCCTAGCCTTCTGCCCTAATTCGCGTCCTCTAGATCTTTCTATCTAGGGTCATGTCCTGAGTGAGCTGTAACTGCTCTATGTCCCGCCTAATCATCTCTCCCCAGTACCTCTTCGGCCTACCCCTACCCCGCCTAAAACCATCCAAAGCTAGCCTCTCAAACCTACAAACCGGGGCATCCATGCCCCTCATCATCACGTGTCCGAATCATCTCAATCGGAATTCCCGCATCTTATTCTCCACTGGAGTCACACCAACCTTTTCCCTGATAGTCTCATTCAAAACTCTATCCCCCATAGTTAGACCACACATCTAACGCAACATCCGTATTTCTGCCACCTTCATTTTTTTAATGTAGGAGTTCTTAACTGGCTAACACTCCGCTCCATACAACATGGCCGGACGGACTGCCACCCTGTAGAATTTGACTTTAAACTTGGGCGTCACCTTCTTATCACACAACACCCCCGAAGCGAGCTTCCACTTCATCTATCCCACCCCAATACGGTGCGATACATCCTCGTCAATCTCACCGTTATCCTGAATCACGGACTCGAGATACTTGAAACTATCCCTCTTACATACCACCTGTGATTCCAACTTCACTACCACCTTATTCTCCAGCCTCACATCATTAAACTTGCATTCCAAATACTCTGTCTTGATCCTACTCAATATGAACCCTTTAGTTAATGTAATAATATTATTAGTTGAATTATATTCCATTCAAGACGTCATGATCTATTTTCATTAATTCTATTTTATGATTATATGAATTAACACGGTTGGACGATGATGCCTAACAGTACATGCGATTGTACCGACCCTACTCTTCTACATTTCTTCTTAGAGTGCAGACTGGATGCTGGTTAGGTGCAGTTACTAGCTGGATGACGATATTCAACACTAATTTCTGCACTTTTTTCCAGGCAGATGTTAGAGTCTTTATATTATTTATTTTATTGTCAGTTTATGTTGTAGTACATAGCTCTTGTACATAGTTAGTTTTTGAAAAAGTTTATTTATTAGTATTTAATTTACTTTATTATATTTAATTCAGTATTTCCTTAAAAACAGAAGTCTTCCACATACTTTTAGTTGGGTAGTAAGGGTTCTCCTAGCTACTTAGAATAGCGTAGGTGCCCGCAAAGTCTAACAGTTTGGGTCGTGACATCTAATCCAATTTAAGGCTCAAAATTCATTCATTCTAGGGCATCGCCATTATTCTACAAGTCTACCACTAATTCTTAGTTTAGGGTTTTTGTAATTTCATAGAACTTGAAGCTTAAATTTACACTAATTTGAGTTAAGAATTAATTAGAGGAACTCTAAAGTGTAGATTTGGCTTTGTCTATTGAAGATTCATTTGAGTCTAAAGTTTGGTTTGTCCTCTCTTTATTTCATTATGAATAACTTTGATGGAGATCTTGGTATATTTTTTTTATCATCCCTATGATGTACTAGATCTACTTATTGGGGTTATGTTTGATTAGGGTGCATTTGTGTGTGGGTTGTGATGTATTTGTTTATATTCTAGTATGATGATGATTGGTTCTACTATTGCTTGATTAAATTAGATAGAATTTGTGGGTGAAAGCCCCAAATACCCAAATGGGTTTGATGGATAAAAATCCCAAGCTCTTAAAAGCTCAAACTATCATTGAAAGAGGTGTTTGGGTAAACTTTTGGAACCTACATCATCCTTGAAAAACGGATGTGGGAACCAAGGTAATAGTACACAATTTATTCGAATAGTTTGGAAACTCTAACTATCTTACACATAAGGGTCATTACAAGGTTGACTATACCATGGGTATCATCCTAGAAATAGGGATACCCAATTGAGGTGTTGGGTAGCTTTAATTGACACAATAGTTAGGTAGTCGAATGGGTCAATGAGTGATATCTTTGAGACATTGTTGACAAATTAGCCAGGAGGACTCTCAACCTAGCCTACCACATTATCATGATTAGATTTTGCACGGAATCATCATGTACCCTTGCATAACTTTCCCCTAGGATAGCGTAATCCCTTGATTCGTGCCTAATTAATTACACTTTAATTATTCTTAGTATTGAATTAGACTCTTAGAAGCCCAAGAATTGATATCACTTTTGGAAATATTTAAAACCTTCAAATCTTTGTATCTTGAGTTTGAATTTAGTAAGTACTTTTATTTCAAACTTACCCATTTTCCACTCATATTGTTCCTCGTGGATTCTACCCCGACTCTTGTTAGGTTATTATATTGACAATGATCGTCTTGTACTTAAATTAATGTGTAATTTGAGCATTATTAGCATGCTGCATTATCATTATATAAATTTATAAGTACTTTTTCATATTTCAAACAATAATTTTCTTGAATGAGATGTTTTATGGAGCTTAACTACACACTCATAACTTGCTTTATGAATAGCTAATAACTCTGCATGGTTCGATGAAGTGGATACAATAAACTGCTTTGTATATTTTCAAGATATGGTAGTAGCCTAACATATGAACACATAGCCTTTTTAAAATAGAGCTTTATGCAGGTTAGATAAATACCCAGAATCAGTATTACCGACAAGATCGGGACTAAAATCTTTAGAATAATATAAGTCCATATCAATAGTCCCTTTTAGGTACCATAATATGTGTTTGATCTTAGTTCAATGTCCCCTAGTAGGAGCAGAATTATACCTTGGTAAAAAATTAATTGAAAAGGCTATATCAAGACTTTTAATATTTGCAAGATACATTTGTACAACAATTTGCAAGACACTTCATAACCCATTCAATTCAATATGTTTCTCATTTTCAGCAAATAATCTATTGTTGTTGAAAACTGTCCAAGAGTTCCAATAATTTTCAAGTTATAAACTTAAGCAATATAAGGATTATAAATAAGTTTTTCAAAACCTTTTTAAGGCTTCAAATATTTTGTATCCTTCAAAAGCTTTCATATATATTTAGTCAAGTGACAATTTCCAGCATTTCATGTGTGACATCTTCAAGTATCTGGACGGTAAATCAAATAAGTTTTATGATTATCAAGATTCATCCTTTAATTCCAATTGGTAAATATTTCTACATCAGCATGCTTAAATACGTAGAATTCAACTTTTTGTAAAGTTTTACAATATTGTACTATTATTGTATAAAAGATATTGATGATATATCATTTTGTATTGCTTCATAAAGTGATAACATTTTGAGATTTCATTACTTTATTATTTTCAGATACCTAAACATTTTATAAGTTTTTATAATGTGTTATGTCATAAGCTTGTTAAGAGCACATTACCTCCTTATTATGATCATTTGGTCCTTTTTCTTTTCAAAAATTATTGCATTTAGAACGGATTGAACCATCATGCTTTATCTATGAATTACATTTTGTCCTTTAGGGACATTCAATTAAAAACATTTACAGCTCAATATAATATCAATTTTTGGGTCAGCAAATGCTCCTAGAATTTGAATTATATTTTGAATGAGGATCATATTGATGATTATTCACAACATATTTTTTAGTTGTTTATTTTCTCCCTTTCATGTTAGGAAAACTAACATACATCTTAATTTACTTTGGAGAATTCATCTTTGTGCATCATGGCATATCCATTAATCGTATATCACACATAAAAACTTTTAAATGAAATATTTAGTTCCTGACCTTGAACCAATCGAGAGGGAAGATATTATCATAATTTATTGGTCTAATGCATACAAGTTCTATTGTATGCAATATACATATATCAAATCAACACATGAAGCTTTGTTCTCATTAGCAATAGTTCAACTATTTATCAGAGGCATTTAATACCAAATCAATATTATTAAGATAAATTATCATGATTACACAATCTGAAAACTATGCTCTTAACTAAATTTTAGGATCAAGAAACTTTATGAATATCAATTGCAGGTTGACAATAAATATACATGTGATCTTTTTATTTTTGCATCTTTTCAACATATTACATGATAGGATAGATCCTTATTCATTTTTTTTACACTTTTTTGGATTTATGAGATTCAACCCCAACATTAGTTGGTCCAAAAAGCTTATCATGAGAACAAACAACATTAAAAGTTCATGAAGAATTTTCTAGTCCTTAAATATATGTTTAATACTCAATATGCACATCTTTGAGATGTCACGGTCATTCATGCCAGCTTATGAACTTTTATACTACTAAACTTCAAGTTTACCATGACATGTGCCATTTAGTAAACATTGTGTTTGCTAAGACAAGAATTTTGTAACAATAAACCATAAACTCTTAATTTATTATGGCATGTGATCTCATCATGCTTGGGTAAATTTTAACATTCGTGTTTCTTACCATAGTAACTTGGAGATATTCAATATTCCAATTATTCTGTCTATTCTGGAGGTGAGTTATGACATTTTTACAAGCAAGAATATATTAAAATTTTATAAGCTTTATTAAATAAAGTTATATTACTCCCAGGGTATAGATCTGTATTTATAACAGTTGAAATTTTCATTCCCGGTAATGGAATATAATCATTAATTAAGCATAACAAATTTTGATAGCTTAGAATTTCTCTCAACATATTGCTACTTTAGGAGCAAGTTGAGGGATACATGTGATACAAAGAACTTTATAACATATCTTTCAGTTGTAATCACAACAAGTGTGTGAAAATATTATTACTTGTCATCTTTCAGACATATTATGCATTGCTACCACTTTAACTTTAGAGAATGGAACATATTCAATGGGACATGTTTCATGACCTTTCATCAAAAGAACATTTGTTTTCCTTATCCATCATTATATCATAAATATAGTGTATTGATACTTGAACCCAATGTCTAATCTGCATAAAGATGTCTTTGGCCATAAATAAATGGACATGAAACCAACATCATATCATTATAGAGCATCAATGAATTAAGACTCAAATCCTATTTCCTATTTTAGTGAGGCAAAATTGAATCAACTGTCTAGCCACTCAATTGTACAATATGCAATTACTACTTAGTCTTATGAAGTGCCATAATTTCTAATGATTGTAAATCAAAAATAAATAAATAATTAAAAATATCATACTTAATGAAGAATATGAACGGAGATTTAAAAGTTTAAAGGAAACTTGAGTTAAATTATTCAAAGAATTTGTCGTGTATATGTTATACTTGTACTGGGCTCTATTCGTATCATTAGGCATTAGCGTTGAATATTATTGGAACACTCATATATAACAATACAATAAAACACTTGCTTTTTAATTTCAACACATCTTTTAGATTCAAAACTATAGTCCAAAAATTTATATTACTAACCTACCAGAGGATCCTGAGTATTGCATTATTTCACTGCCTCAATATAACTAAGTCTCATTATTGATCCCCTTATAATAGCTTACTATCAAATCAATTAAACTCAACTAGTTAGAGAATCATGTTGATAACATGTTATAAAATATTAATGTAAGAGCAAGAAGAATGGGGAGAGCAGGGAGAGTAATTCTTATTAAGGGGTCTTTGAGAAGTTCCATTACAATAAAGGATAACCCATTATTTATAGGGAAAAACTAATTTTGATAGTGTGGCTTTGTGTAGAGGCTTCTCAAATGAGGAAATCTCTAATTTAGAAGACTTTATCGGGCATTATTTGGCATTCAGTTGGGCTAGACTCTCTCCTATAAGATAGAGGTTAATTAAAGTATCGGTACGAAATTAGGCTAGGTTTTTATAGGGAATTATGACTTATTTAGGCAGATTTGATGTAACTACCCGTTCCATAGGTTGAATATCCATCTTAGAACTTGTGAGACTTATGCAATACTTTGTAGTGGGATTTAGAACCTTAATTTAGTTCAGGATAGAAATTTCCTTAGAATGGACTTTTGGGGTTAGAAATGGGCCCCTCTGACCCCCTTTAGGTTAAGATTACTATTACCTGATTGTAGACTCAATAGGCCCTCTCCCTTTATCCTAATTTACATTGTTGATGCCCGAGGAGGGTTTAGACCTATTCTTACTTATTCTAGACTTGTACTTGGGATATTTTAAGACTTGTTCGAGTCTGGAAATTATGATATTATGATCGGTTTGAGTCCAACATGTATGATGATATTACTTTTGATTTGAGTTCGTTGTTTATGACCTTATTTATAGTTCAAGTCCAACATGTGAGATATTAGTTTCTATTTTAGTCCGACATTAAGAGGTTACTTATGATAGTTAAGGAACTGGTTTATGTCTGTTGTTTTTGGTATGAAAGGATCCAAGGCTACGGTTTTGAGATTTCAATATTTGAGTTATTTATTGTCATTTCTTCTTCTTTATTGCATCCACCACACTTATGGGGCCTTGCATGAATTATTTACTCTTGTTTCATAATCTTGCTTATGGGTGATCAGTTATGCTATAGGTAGTTATGTTTTCTTTTATGTAGTTTATTCAGTTGTTTCCTTTTAGTATTTGGAGCATTATTCCAAGTTTTCCCTTTTGTCTGACTTAGTTTATTATTTTGCATATTATTGTATTTATGTTATGATTTAACTCAGTCAACTGATGATGTCTATTTATCACCCATTGCTTTAGTACTCATACTATATTTCTATATTTTTTGTGATGCAGATTTGAGTACTAGCTGTCTTCATTGATGCAATGCTAGTGCTGGCCGAAATTTGGAGATAGAGTGAGATTTCAAAGTTAGAGCAAACTTTCTTTTTTTTAAGGTTTTTGTATTCAATATTATTGTATATTTGCTACTTAGTGCTCTTATTTACTTGCTATATACTCTTATTCATTTGCTAGAGGCTCTTGTACTGACCTTGCTAGGTCGTGAGATAATTTACTCTTTTTTCTTATTTATCCCTAGTTATGTCATCCTTCTTATATATCATGGATAGTAATCTAATTACTTGTATGATTTTGGTATTTAACCTATTTTCAACCAATTAGCGCATTGTCTGTTGTTCTGGTTGTGGTTTGTTTTACATACAAGAGAATAAAATAGACTTCATCATGACTCATGAAATTAGGTAGTGACACTGAAAATGACTTAGAGTTGTCAAAAGTCCTATGCAGATGTGAGGAGAATGGAACATGAGTTTGCAATTAGTGATTTTTCTACTTGAAATTTTCACCTATGAAGGGGGCGAAAAGATTTAAGATGCAAGGAAATCTCAGTCACCCCTTTATTGGTCCTTATGATTTTGTAGGTCATTTTGGCAAAGTAGTCTATGAGTTAGTTTTGTTGGAAGACTTAGAAGCAGTACATCGAGTCTTCCATGTTTCCTTACTAAAAAAGTGCATTAGTGACCCCGCATTAGTTTTCCCTTAGAAAATATGGGCATGAAAGATAGTGTCTCTTAGAAAGAGGTTTCTGTTGAAATCCTTGACCACCACGTTTGAAGGTTAAGAAATAAAGTGGCCGCATTGGAAAAGGTTTTTTGAAAAAATCAATTGGTTGAGGAAGCTACTTAGGAAGTAGAGGCAGACATGATGACCAAGTACTCCCATATCTTTCCTTTGAACTAATTCCCATATCGAGGTATTAGTTTTAGACGAATGGAACCAGGGACTTGTCATAATAGGCATCCCAAGTCTAACAAGGATCGGAGACCATCCCCAATACCCAATCTAGCCTCCAATCATATACCTTGAGTCGGATGAATTCTGAACATATAATAAGATAGAGTATTTATCAACTCAAATACTTTTGGATAGGTCCATGACCATAGCCAACCGAAACAAGTCTAACCACCCAATGCTAACCAACAACTAAAACCAAAACTGAAATAATAACAAACATTATATCCAAACCAAAATAAAATGGAACAATCACAAATTAAATAAAGTCATACGGTATCAACCCCAATATAAATACCAATGCCAAGGCTGACAGCACTATCGGCACCACCCATACCAACCCATAGTCATCCCACAAAGCCTCTATTCAAAATCAAAACAATATTCGATTAGGATATGCCCCCGACCATAGCAAAAACCAATGTCCCAGACTAACAAATAAAACATAAGAAACTAAAATAAGAAATGGATCCTTTCCAAATATGGAAGCTATTCCCGAAGTAAGTTCACTGAGTAGTTGGTGTATTATGACCGACACCTGTATCGCGTGGGCATAAAATATCAAAGATCATTAGCAGTTGGAGCACTAGCATGTAACTCAAGGATAATAATAAAATAGTGTCAACAGTTCAAACCAATCAATCAATGCATATACTAATACAACACATACATATACATTAATATTTATATCATGACGGGATAGCGAACACGGTGTAACATAAACTTTTAAATCATTAACCTAGGATGTGTAGCATGACCGTCTTAGAACAATGCACCCACGGGCTATATAGTCCCAGCTCTACCCACTATGGAAGAGCCCCGGTGCATGTAGCCGCACGAACCAAAGAATATCTGTATCCATATATGCCTTTTAGGGGACTCAAACCTCCCGACATAATCTAGGTGACTTAAGCACCATAATGTAGTAATGGGACTCGAACCTCTTATTCATATGTTTATTCAGGCGACTCGAAGCACCCAGTCATAAGATGCCTGCCATAGCTATGCGGTTTCTAGTGTTTGTCCTTTGAAATCCACTTTCACAGCACAGCGACACATCCTGCTATTAAGCCCAATTTAAAATCAATATTTCACATACTCAACCATTAATCCAATTACCCAACCAAAGGCACTTTGTTGGTATCATCATACCAACACTACTTGTAAGTATACCATATGATATTACCATTATCAATTAACCATCCATTCATTTGAATTTGGGACTCAAACCCATTATCTAACAAAGACACTTGTACAATTTAAAGTTTAGGGACTCAAACCCATTGTCTTACAAATATATAAATCAAGTTAGTGTTTATGGAATCAATCCCATTCAACTAATTAAACCACCAAGGTTATCATTAAAATATTACATGTCCATCAAGGCCTTCACAAACCATTTTCCAACCATTTATATTCATTAGGCCAAGCCTTAGTTCAAAGCACCATTTTTATGTGACTATTTTATTCTTTTAGACATTTCCACAAACACTTTGAGGGCATGCTATTATCAAGACCAAAATTATGGTAAAAACCATCAAGTTTAGGGTTAAACATTATCTATTTTTTAAACCATAATTACCAAGAACCCACAAGTGCAAACCATCACCAAAAATATGTATAAGCACAAGTTAAGCCAAGAGTAAACAATACTCAACCATATGCAACAAAAACCTCAATTTTGATTTTCAAAACCACCATTTAAGGATCATAATCATACCTTAAAGAAAATTAAATTTGAGAACTAATAATGAGGGAAGAGTCACATGCCTTATTCAAGAAGATTTATGGAGGAAACTTGACTCTTGAGCCTCTAGATGAACACCTTTAAAGAACCCTAACCCCAATCTTCAAGAGAGAGTTTAGAGAGGATTTTGATGTGTTTGATCTTTTAATAATGGGTTATGAGAAGATAAAACATATTTTAAGACGTGGGTACTTATGGGTTTTAGGGAGGGAAATATCTGAAATACCCTCAGCTTAAATGCAGAAAACTTGGTCATAGTAGGGTATGATCCATTCCCTTAAAACGTGCCCTAGGGTATGAGTGGTACCTTTTTCTCGAACCCTAGCATCATCTTGGACCTCCATACTGACCAACATATGACGAAAAATTTCTAACTCATATCCTAGCATATGAGAAGTACCCTCAACCCATATTTAAAAGGAATGCACCAGGCTAACTTTAGGTCATTATATAACTTCACCATGTACACCTCATATCGTAACATATGAGAGGTAAGATGTCCATTCATACATTAGGAAGAAACCAACCAAACCACACTGATTTACATATGAGAGAATGGAACCTACCCCATACCACATCATACGACTAGTACCTACAAGTCGTATGATATCTAGAAGATCAATGTTTAAGAATTTTCTAAGCATCAAAACAAAGGTGTTTCATAGTTTCCCTTAATTAATTAATTCATCCTATTTTATGTCATCCAACTATTCTCATTCCATAGCATGTTTCCATGAGACTGATTCAGTTCTTATTTTATTTACTGCTCAGTACCATGTCAGTGTTAAACTCTTAGAAACTCAGTGTTGGAATTTTGGATAGATATAGAATAAAAGGGTTCTAATAATATCAAGAGAGGTGGTGAAGAAAATTTAGGAATTGTAGCTTGACAACACTCAACTTACATATCAATTTAAGTGTAAGGCGGTCGTCGTCAATATATTTACCCAACTTTAGAGTTAGGGTTGAATTCACGAGGAATAATATGAGGGGAAATAAAGTTAATTCAAAATAATGGATTTTTGTTAAACTAAAACCAATATTACACAAAGATAAAATGGGGGAGATAAGTATCAACATTAATATTTCTTTTTGTTTTTTTCTAGTATAAATTTGGGTCTATTAATAATTAGAGTTTTATCAATTAGACAAGGATCTTGAGATTATGTATTACTAAGAGAACTGACACGTGGATACAAATAGTTAACTTTATTATTAGTAGGTCAAATATGGGTAGGTTTGGTTATGGGTTTTGATGCTAGTCTTTCAACAAAACACCAAACTTTCACCCATTGATTCTTTCAAGTACCTAATGGGTGTGTTCAAAAATTTATGACCAAACCTCAATTTACACATCCCCATTTCTAGGATAATACCCATGATATAGTTAACTTCATAATCACCCTTATGTATAAGATAGTGATAGATTAGAAAACTACACACATAACTTTCACCATTGCTTTGGTCTCTACATCCATCTTTCAAGGATGATATTGATTCCTAAATTTCACCCAAAACCGCTCTTTATAAGATGGCTTTGAGCTTTCTATAGTTTGGAGCTTTCACCCGTCAAAACCTTATGGATATTTGGGGCTTTCACCCACAAATACCAACAAAATTGGACAACCAATGAAAAAACCCTTCAACATGAACTACTAAATAGAAGCTAACAATAACAAACCACGCACACTTTAATTCTTATTAATACATAACCCCAAGAGGAGATATAGTTACACATAAGATAAATAAGCAAAGGTATACCCTTAATCTCTATTAAAATTATTTATTGAAGACCTAGTGAATGTTATATCAAACTTTGGACTTACACAAATCTCCAATGGAAGTAAGCTCTTCCTCCACTTAGAGGCTACTCTAATATATTATTCAGCCAAAACTTATACAATATTTTCTTCTCCAAGTATAGAGGCTATGAAATCAAGACAAAACCTAACTATTGGGGAAGATGGAATACTACGGATTAGGGCTTGAGTCTTTCTTTATAAAAATTGAGGATCAGCTACGTACTATTACATTTCTACCCTTGGGCTAAACTTTCCTGCGGTACCACGATTGCATAGGCTAGGACGCAATCATGGTTACTGCGACTGCGATAGGTTAACCTTCTTGATAGAACGTAATCGCGTTCCTCTAACCGCGACCACGGTAACTGAGGCCATTTCTGTTCCAGGTCTTCAGCTATACTTTCTTGCCTTCTTTTGATCACTTTTACGATCCAGTCTGTAGCTTTCCATTTCATCAACTATGTTCCTGCAAAATATTAATGTTAGTTTATTTAATAACAACTATGCCTCATTTATTCATTCAAAATATGGTAATGTGAATGAATGTTGAGTGAAAATGAATGGTAAAATAACCACTCATCAACACCCCCAACTTAAAGCTCTTTCTTGTCTTTAAGCAAAACTACCTATTACCATGAAACCATAATAATATATGCCCAAATTTCATGCCTTAAAGATGACAATGACTTTTAGCTTATTCACTACCATTATTATCACATTGCACATGGGCTATGGCTATTTTTCAGTCATTTCTAGGATGGTGATAAAATCGCCTACCTCGACTTGTTTACATGCCAACCTAATAAGAAAAATATTTCAACACATCAAGATACCAAATATGAAACAAGGTATTTTAAGTGCAAAAGCTCTCTCCTTCATAAAAGAAATCTCTATGCAACAAGTGTCATACAATAGGCTTGCCCCTATTTTCACTCGCCACTACAAAGAAAGTAAATGGTTGAAGATCTCAAAGGACTTTTTGATCTTGTAATATATGTTCGGGTTAGGGTAGGACATCATTTGGGAGCAACATGGATACACCCTTTCTTGAACATCTACATCACACTAATTAATTTGTCTTTTTGACTATGGGCCACTCCTCTTTATTTTTATTTCTTTTTTTACATGCCTACTTCTTGCCTCTCTTGTTCACCCATTTTATTATATTTCTTTTTCTTGGAATTTTCATGCAATTCTTTCCTTTAATAAACCCTTTCTTTTTTTATTCATTTGTTTTCGATGATTGGGTACTTGGGCATTTCACTAAAAACTCTGTGGCCCTAAACTTACTTCTATCAATCTTCACTACCCTTTATTTAAGGCTTTAGCCTCAAGTTGTATTTTCAAGTTTAAGGAGGGTATGGTTTAAAAGATGTATAAAAGGAAGGGTTCATGGCTTGTAATGTCTGTTCCAAAGAAAGGTCCAAAGGCTCAAAGTGGGTAACTAAGGATTACATTTATGCATGGGTAGGCTTTTTAGGATAAAGTGGTTTCCAAAATCACAAGGATGGGCTAAGATTATTTTTCCAACTGAATACAATCAAAATTAGCCTTGAGAGACTACTGGGGCAAGTTCTAGATAACACATGTACACCAAAGATGAATGGAAAAAGATCGCCTTACATGGCATGCAAAATTTGCCAAGGAGGCTCAAATGTCCCTACCTCTAGATACAAAATTAGAGTATCAATTTCTATTAACATGTCAATTATTTATGGAGTCACAACAAGAGAAAAAGATTTGGTACAAGGTTATTCACGTCCATGGCCTTGATTTTTGAAAAAAAAAATGGACAAAGAAGGGTTGTTTGTTTTGCATTACCATCACACAAAATTTTCTAAACATGGCAACAACCGAAGCTTTAGTCTCACATTTTGACTCAAAATAGGCAAACCATATGGCTACTCAGTCTTTGTCCATGGCATACAATGTGATCACAACTTTGCAATTTACAATGCCACAGGAACTAAGACTTCCCTTGCAATCAAGACATACTATGGATACTCATAATTCCCCTGCATCTATGTCTCAAAACCCAAACATGATGCTTTACCCTTAAGAATGTCTTCACTCAATCTATCATAGGGAAAAAATCATCATGCATCACAAAAATCAAGGTAAAACAAAAGTGAAAAGAAAAACTAAAACTAAAAACAATGATAATCCATAAAAATATAGGCACAATCAGAATTCCCAAATATAGCATCTCAAAAACAAAATAAAACAAAATAGTATCCAGAATGTCAAAAGTATAGGAAGAAATATCCATCAATACAACATCAAAATAATACAAATCCGGGGGCATCCCTAACTAAAAGGAAAGAAATTTCCTCACTCCATGTGCAATAAAGCTAGAGTAAAGGGTTTCCCTGGTTCTGCATCAAATGCTATACTCTCTCGCTGACTCTGCATCATCAACTGGCCAATCTACAGGGGCCTTATCTTCTCTATCCAACCTCGGTAAAAGTAGTCACTCATTGGGCTTGAACATCTTGAAGATGTCATTTACCCCTTCCACTGCTTCTTAAAGAACTTATCTCTTTTTTTTCTCACTCTTTACCATCTTCTCATATGAGTCACTGCGGTTCCTGAGTGATCTGGCTAAGGCTGAGTAGGCTCTTTCCAAACCGACAATAATGGTTCCTTGCTTTTTTTATACCTCACGGTAGATGTCATAATCCCATAAGTCATATATGAGTGGCGAGTAGTGCAGGACCCTCCGGGTCCCTAAGGTAATCTGAACACTAGCTCCTTAATCTCCTATATCTAACCTGAGATGTCATCAATGGGGTTGGCTGACAAAGGTTTATAAGAATCTGTGTCCTCTTGGGCTGATTTGTCTGAGTCCATCTATTTTTTATTTCTCTGACCTGGGGTACGCTTATCCATAAATTTAACTAGGAAGATATGGGGCCCTGGGAGCACCCATGTATCTACAGTATACTTCTCCACCTGTTCTCTCCTACATAGCTAAGTAATAAGGGATAAAAAAGAAGATATGTACCTCCATGGATCTTGAAGTACTGCTACTTTGAGATCATAATCTCACCCATATTTAGAGTAATGCCAGATAGGATATAAGCCACCACCCGAGCTCGTATGTCTATGACAATGTTCATATAAGTGCATAGTAAGACTCAGCTACAAATGATATTCAGCCAAAGCCTATTTTCAACTGTGAAGTCATTTATCAAAATATCTCTCTTGGTGGTAGAGTAGGCAACCTCTTTATTTCCGCATAGAATGTTTTCCATCCAAGACCCTAGCTCACATACTTTTGCTCTAAATTGCTACTTATTAGCATCTAGGAGCCTATTTATTTTCTCTACTCCAAAGTTTACCCGCTTACCCCAGATCATTATCACTAGGTTTATGAGGGACACTACGTTAAAGTGTATGTAGAACTCACGTACCTATTACTTATTTGCATAGCAGGGGTTCAGAGTAAAGTACCTCCACCTAGTTTCGTTGAGTCTATCATGGAATCCTAAGAGCTTTTCTTTCACCTAGTCTAAGCTAATACCCCTTTTAGCGAGTAGCTTTACCATAGGAAGATCCTTATAATAGAGGTTTTGGCATTACTCTTCCATGAACCTAGTGCTATCAAAATCTATTATTGTAGTGGCTTAGTTCCTGTAAGCAATACATTCCAGACCATCATTATCATTATCACACTAAAAAATGTGCTAGACTAATCAGATAGACTCATGTAGTAGTATTTTAGAATATTCTGGGGGCAAAAATAGATGTGCAAAAATTTTGGTCTCTGCAGACACTGCCCTTAGATATGACGATCGCCGAGTGGTGACCACGACAGCGGTGCTGTGATCGCGGTCATCGGGACTGCGATTGCATTACTTGAGACCAAATTTGATAGTACTTCATATCAGTCAAAATACATGATTCTATCCCAAAATTTGTGTTCTACTATGCATATAAACGTTATGACTAAGGAAGTTGAGCCTAGATATCGTGATTATACCCACAAGCTCGAAGAATTTAGCATGGAGTTCACAGGGGCATTGAATCAAACATGAGGTGTACATATTAGTTTCATCTCTTTAAGGCCTAAATCTAGATACTCAAGACTTCCCCATCAATATGTACACCAACTATAATAGCTAACCAGAACAATAAGCACAAACAAGCATGCATTTAGTATTGAAAATGATATTTTAGGCCTTTCCCTAACTATAAGATCTAATCATGTAATTACATTAAAAACATGTGAATAGAGACAACATACCACGTTTTATGATGTAATTAGAATGAACTAAAACTTGGATATTCAACACCAAGCCAAAATTTTAGAGAATTTTGAGAGAAATTAAAATAGATGCGTATGAGAGAATAACATTCAAATGGTCACTTAAAATGATCTGACTGCAATTGTGGTCCTAGTTCCACAGTCATGGGCACGAGGCATCTACAATTGCGATGGTATGGACCATAGTTGCAATAACTGAGACCAGATATTAGGTCCCCTAAACTCCACTGTTTAATCCAATAGGCCCATTTCATATGTTTTTTTTTCACTTTCAATCAATATTCCTCTGAGTACCAACATTTCATGGATTATACATAACCAAATACAAAAAAAAAAAAGATACTCTTTCAAGAATAAATAAAAAGGATACAGGCCACTTTTCATAGCTTGATGGGGTGTCTCCCATCAAGCGCTTAGTTTAACGTCTTAGCATGATGCCTCTACCACTTTATTTTTTTGCTTTAACTTAAAAGATTTAAATCCCTATCCCAATTTTAATTTATTAGTCAATGAGCGGAAAAGGGACAAAAGATTCAGATCTTCCAAGATACAACTTTGAAGAAGTGAGAAAATG
The DNA here is from genome assembly GCA_026120095.1 of Capsicum chinense. Classification (NCBI taxonomy): domain Eukaryota; kingdom Viridiplantae; phylum Streptophyta; class Magnoliopsida; order Solanales; family Solanaceae; genus Capsicum; species Capsicum chinense. The sequence goes on along the minus strand of JAPEIP010000004.1, from coordinate 109,501,221 downwards.
ATGAGGGATCTTTGATCTTACCATTTTGAAGAATTGAAACTTTTACCCAATTTGACATCAAAATTTTGATTTGGCTCCTTAGGCAAATGAGAAGACATCAATAGGCCACTAGGTTCACATTAGAAGTTAGAGTCTTCAGCCATTGATGGTGGGGCTTCTTTGTGCTTATTTACAGTGTCAAATCCCAAAATATAGGGATTGTACTCCTTACCTTCACAATCCCCCATTGGCCTAGGTAGAAGAATGCTCAATATATCCTCCAAGAACAATGTTGAAATGTGTTTTAAATATGTTCTAACCCCTAACTCTAGAATTTTTTCCTGCATAACACTTTCATCCCGAAATAAACTAGAGTCTTCATAATAGATTTGCCTTTATTTGATCTCACCATTTTGAAGATTCAAATCTTTTACCCAATTTTACATCAAACTTTCTATTTGGCTCCTTGGGCAAAAGTGAGCACATCAATTGGTCATTCCTTGTACGTCAGAAGTTAAGATCCTTTGCCATTGAAGGATGGGGTTCTATATTCTCCTTTTAAATATAAAATTCCAAGATATAGGGATTGTTCCCCTCCTCCTTACAATCCACCATTTCCCTAGGTTGATCATCACATCTTCTAAGCACAATATTTAGAAGTGGTTTTGAATGAGGTCCAACCCCTAATTTTTGAATTGTTTTCTCCAAAGAATCTTTACCCCAAAATAAGCTAGAGTCATCATAAGAGATATACCTTAATTCATCTTGAGACTGTAGCACCATTCCTTTTCTTTTGGCTTCTTCTTCCTCATTTAATTTGGTAGATTGGGAAGTCAACGAGGAATTTTCACTTCCAAGCTCATCATCATATCTTGGTTTATCTTCTTGGTGAACCTCCTTTGGAGAATGGGCAAAGTAGTGGTGGTTTCAAGTTTTTCTTCTTTTCTCATATCCTCCTTTTTGACACTTGTACATCTTAATGCCTCTTGATGCATGTCTTCTAGATTCTTCCCCATTGTACGCAACCAATTCAAAATACCTAGTAGCCTTTGGTCAACACTATTGGACTTGGTATGTTGCTCTTCCTTCTTTTTATTATATGGCCTATCAAGCTCATAAAAAAAACTAGCAACCCGATTAGAATAATAGGGGGAGGGGGCATTTGTACAATTATCACAACATCCATCTCGACTACCACATGAAGTACAACCATACTCCTCATAGGATGAAGACAGTGAATCTGTATCCTTTTGGGAAGCATAGTTACAATCTCTCCTATATTAGGCCATCAATATAGGCGTTCCAACTACCAAAGTCATATTTGTCGGAAGATGCCATAGCAAAAAGTAAAAATAAAATAAAATCTACCTACAAAGAAAATCAGAAACAAATATATACAAGCATGAATTCAAGCAAGTATGATAAAATTGTAAACTAACTTAATACGCCAAATTGTTCCCCAGTAATGGTGCCATATTTTATAACTCTCAACTTATATGTTAATTTAAGTGCAAGACGGTCATCGTCAATATATTTATCCAACTTTAAAGTCGGGGTCGAATCCAAAAGGAATAATGTGAGTGGCAATTAAGTTAATTCGAAATAATAGATACAAGTTAAATTCAAACCAATGGTACAGAAAGATAAAAATAGGGGAGACAAGTATCTACACTATTGTTTCTTTTTGGGTTTTTCTAGTATAAATTCACGGCTATGAATAATTAGAGTTTTAACATTTATGCACGAGTCTTGGGATTATGCATTACTAAGGGAGTGACAAGCGAATGCTAATAACTAACTTCATTATTAGTAGATCAAGTGTGGGTAGGTTTGGATATAGTTTTGGATGCTAGTCTTTCAAAATAACACCAAACTTTCACCCATTCATTCTTTCCAATACCTAGTGGGTGTTTTCAATAATTTATAACCACAACCTCGATCAATGCATCCCTATTTCTAGGACGATACCCATGGTATAGTTAACTTCACAATCACCCTTATGTCTAAGATAGTGAAAATTTAGCAAACTACACATGTAATTTCTACCATTTCTTTGGCCTCTACATCCCTCTTTCAAGGATGATGTGGGTTCCTAAAGGACTCCAAAAACCCTTCAGTATAAGATGGCCTTGGGCTTTCTAAAGTATGGAGCTTTCACTCATCAAACCCATTAGGGTATTTGGGGCTTTCACCCACAAACTCAAACCAAGTTAGCATAGCAATTATAAAACCCATAAATATGAACTACCAAATAGAAGCTAACAATAACAAACCACATACACTATTAATCCTTATCCACTACACCAAGTGGGACATCTATCTACACATAAGATAAGTAAGCATAGATATACCAAAAATCTCCATTGAAAGAACTTGTTGAAGATTAAGTGACTGTTACTTCAAACTTGGCACTCTCATAAATCAACAATGAAAGTGAGCGTCTCCAATATATTCTTCACCTAAAATTTATACAATATTTTCTTCTTCATGTATGGAGGCTATGAACTCAGGAGCTAAACCTAAAATTGGGGAAGATGGAATATCATTAATAATTCTAGGATTTGGATCTATTTGTCAAAAGTGGGATCAACCACTTACATTTTTGGATTTTCCCTTAGGCTGAACTCTTTTGCTATGCCGCAATTCACCAGCCTAGCTGCGGCCACAGATATCATGATAAAGATAGAGTTATGCAACCGCGGTTGATTGGCTATGCTTAACTGCCGTGAGCGTGGTCAACTGACCGCGATTGCAGTTACTGAGGCCCTTCTGCACTAGGACTTCAATTGCACTTTTCTTTCTTACTTTTGATTATTTTAAGCTCCATTCCATATCGTTCTATCTTTTCAACCCTATGCCTGCAAAGAGTGGATATTAGTGCATGTACTTACAAATATGTCTCATTTATTCATTCAAAATAAGGTAATGTGCACGAATGTTGAGTGCAAATAAATGCTAAAATTACCACTCATCAATACCCCTACTCACTAATTTTTCTTGCCCCCAAGCAACATTACCTCTTACCATGAGACAATAATTATCTATGCCAAAACTTTATTCCTTAAAGATCATAATAACTTCAACTTTTGTTGCCACCACAAGTATCTCATTGCACATGGGCTTAGCTAATTTCCATTACACCCTTCATCATGAGATGTAATATTTAAGGATATACAAAACTTCCAAAAGAAACCAAGTAACAAAAACCAATACTCTAGAAGTGGCTCACTTTTTGACCGAAACTAAATTACACACCATTTTTCTCAATGCTCGAAAGGTGAAAAAATCACCCACCTCAACTAAATTACACTTCATTTGCCTCAATGCTCGGAAGATGACAAAATCACCTATCTCAACTTATTTGCATACCTCATCTCAAGAAAGAAAATTTTATACACCAAGCGGCCAAATATGCATCAAGGAATTTTAAGTGAAAGAACTCTCTCCCTCATAACAAAAATCTCTATGCTACAAGTGTCATACGATAGGCTTGCCCCTATTTTTAATCGTAACTACAAAGAAGTAAATGGGTGGAGATCACAAAGGACTTTCTAAGCTTGTAATGTAGGTTCTGGTTAGGGTAGGATCTTATTCGGGAACAACATGGATACACCATTCCTTGAACATCTACATCACAATTTTAGTCCTTCTTTTTTACTATGGGCCAGTCTTCTTTGTTTTCTCTCATTTATCATGCCTATTTTTTGCTTTCTTTGTTCACACAATTCATTAATTTCTTTTTCTTGCAATTTTCATGCAATTCTTTCCTTTATTGACTCCTTTATTTTTCTATTCCATTATTTTCAACACTTAGGCACATTCTGCATTTCACTAACACTTTGTGGCCCCAAATTTCCTTCCATCAACTATCACCACCCCCAACTTAGTCTTTTAGCTGCAAATTGCATTTTCAATTTCAAGGAGGGTATGGTTCAAAAAAGGGATAAAAATAATGGTTCATGGCTTGTAATACTATTACCAAAGAAAGGTCCAAAGGCTCAAAGTGGGTAACTAGGGATTACATGCATGCTTAGGTAGGCTTTTTGGGATAAAGTGGTTTCCAAAATCACAAATAGGGCCTAAGATTATTTATCCAACAAAGTAAATTAAAAATTAGATTTGAAAACCTAATGGGAAAAGTTTTAGATAACACAAGTATACAAAAGATGGATGCAAATAACTTTCCATACATGGCATGCAAAAACTCTCTAAGAAGGCTCAATTGTCCAGCCCGTGAGAGACAATATTGGAGTATCTATCATTATTTACAAGTCAAAAACTTATGGAGTCACAAAAAGAGAAGAAATTTTGTTACAAAGTTTCTCACGTCCGCGCCCTTGATTTTTGAAAATTTTTGGACGGAGGGGGTTGTTTATTTAGTATATGCACCACACTTAAATTGCTAGGTTATGGCAATAACCAAAGACTTAGTCTCACATTTTTACTAAAAATGAGCAAACCAACCATATGGCTACTCAAACTTTTCTAATGGTGCATAATGTGATCCCAAATTTACAATTTTCAATGCTACAGAAGAAATAAGAGCAAAAATCAAGTGTCTCTCCAAGAACCTTCAAGAATTAATAATCCAAGGCATGTTAGGTGTTCATCTATGGGTTCCTTTCACCCATAAAGTCCACAAATCCATTTTTAAAATACAAGATTGTTGAATTATTAACTTCCATGCTTGAATTGAATTGAATTTATGTTCATGTTATTATTGGGTTTTAGTCCACGATTAAATTACATGCTTTTATGAATTAAATCATTGTATGTGTTGAATTACATGATCTTCATGATAAACCATTCAATTTGCAAGTTGATTGATGTATCCATGATAGCTATATGTTTTGATTATTGTATAACCTAAGCATGCTCGACATATATTTGATAAAATGCCTGTATGAATGAAATAGTGCCATTATAACATGATAGCATGTATTCGACATTCATGTATAAGTAGATGCATTACAAGTGTTTGATTAAATGCTTCTATGAGTGAACTATGGACAAGTATACATGGTTATGACTTTCAACAATATATTATGCTTTATTTTTCATGCTATCGAGTCCTGGGGTTATTTAATACCCGACAATTTAGCTGTGTGCCTAGAGCCAGTGTCAGATACAGATTCTTAGTCATGTCACAATCAATAGTACTTTCAGTCAGTTACAAAACTCAGTAGAGCTCAGTCACTTACCGAACTCAGGAAAACTCAGTAAGCTCAGTATCAGTCCAGTACAGTTCAGTATACTTAGTTCAGTGTCTTTCAGTTGGGAGTAGGATTCAATACCGAGTGAACCCAATGACGGGGGCTCACCTGCCAGTAGAGGGTGTGATCTCTAGAAGTAATCCTTGCGTTCCAGAAAAATATATCCAGCATAGGTTGAGACATCAAACCTGCCAGCTAAGGGTTGATGAGGTGTTTTAAACTATCAGATTAGGGTTCCACCATTCACATTATAGTACCTGTTAGAGTAGGGTAACTCTTCAGTGTCTTTACTCATTGCACGCTACTATTATCCTTCCAACTGGGGTCACAGTTTGGAACCCAACTCTGTTATCTTATTTGGGGCATGTTGGTTAGATAATTACCTTCCACAGTCTCAGTCTCAATCTTCAGAATAGAACTCAGTTCAGTTCTACAGAATTAGGACTGTCAGATACAATTAATCAGTATCAGTAACTCAGTTATCAGTAACTTCAAATATCAGTTACTTAGTACTAAAACTCAGGACGTAGCTTCAGACAAGCATAGTCATAGTACTTATTTATATGTACATTAGTGCATACTGAGTTTTTTATAGCAGGATCAGTTATCCATGTACTCTCATGTTCAGTTACTTTATATCACACAGTCAGGTATTATTCATGCATATGAGCCCTTGTATTCAAACTTACCTCATCTAGTATACCAGTACAATCCACGTACTGACGAATACTCTTTATTTGCACTATGATGTCTCATATCATAGGTTCGAATGCTTAGATTCCCAATCTCCCATAGACAGACTCATATTCAACCAGCAACTGTAGATTAGCAGTGAGTCCTCATCATTCGAGAATATTCTTTTATTTAATTATTTTAGTAGACTCAGTATTTCAGTAGACAGAGTTAGTTGGGGGATTTTACCATTAACTCCACTTCCAGACAATTTCAGTTAGAGGCTTTTCAGACTAGTTTTTAGACAGTGTTTAGTTTTATAGATTAATATTTTAGTTGACAAACTTTAGCAGTACTTACAGATTTTGAACCTTATGGCATGTCAGCCTATTTTTCACATTAATTACAGTATCATGTTTCAGTGCTCATAATAAATAATAGTCATGGGTTAGTTTGTGGTCCTTCGAGGTCGTAAGCACCATGTAGCATCCGTGGTACAAACTTGAGGTGTTACAATTACCTTTTATGAAATGCAAAGATTTCAAGAATAGTCAAACTATGTTATAAAAATCATTCTCATTTGCATTTTAACAAACATGTTGAGGGCATATAGTTTCCAAAATCAAAATCAAGTATCAATTAATCATTCCTATGAAACTACAAGTTAAAATCATAGTCATAACATGAAAAATCATAAGAAAACATGGGAAACATTATCCAATCAAGAAAAATCAAAACCACAACATCTATTTTAAAACCAAAAAAATACCGTAACAATACAATGAAAACCGTTCATAAAAACATTCTTTTAGTCGAAATAACAATGAGGAAGGACTAATGATAGAGAAATAAGCTATAAAACAGAAAACAAACCTAATGAAAGAAGATAAAGATAAGATAAACACTAAAGAGGCAACAATACTCACGGATTGAAGATCAAAACACAAACTAAATGAATAAATGTAAAGATAGATATTGAGACATAAACTACTAAAAATAATAGGAACTATGGTGTGTATCAAACAAAAAAACCCACTAAAAGAAAATTGAAAAACCACACTCATACGTTGACACAAAAGAGACTCAAGCTACCCCAAGTACCTACGTTTCCAAGCCAATTGTCAACAATAGTGAAATCCACATTAGATGCTAACCCTAGTAACAATTATGGCTTTTCTATGCTCTACATTATAATTACTCTCTCTCTCAAGAGAATTATATTTCAATAACAGTCAATAACTAATGGGAAAATAAGCCTAAAGAGTCTATTTATAGCTTATTACATCAAAGACCAAAATACCCTTAATGAAAAGGGGCTCCTATGGAGTGTAAAAATAAGGAATTAAATGACTAAATCACCCTTCAAGAAGGGGCAGTCATGGAGTGTCTTAACACTTCTCTTCACGCTTAAATATATGTCCAATCCCTTGTGCTATTTTGGACTTCACAGTTATTCTTCAACTCTTGGGTCTCTTGGGTGCCTCATCAAGAAAAGTTCCCAAGAAACTTTCCACCCACGACATTACTCTATTGAGTACCCAAAATGGTCTCTCCATGCATGCTCTTGTGTCCTCAATGAGACCAAAACTAGATTCTCTATGTATTGGCCTTGCAAAATATCATCAAAAGATGTGTTGGCCATTTGGCTTGTATCATCCTCCATTGTTGAAAAGGATTCGAGCTCAAATCCACACCTTGAAAAACAAAAAAAAGGATAAACAAGCACATCATCCTATTGGCTTGAAGGTTGGGGTTAGTACAATAAATACCATCATCATTCTAAGGTGGTACATATTTGAAATATAACAAAGGATCCTTAATCACAAGGAGGTAAGGAAATCAAAAGTAAGATTACCTTTACCTTATGAGACATAAGACATAATTGCTTTATCACCTCTTTAAAAGAACACATCAAGAGTGGTGACTTAATTGAAGTTAAATTCCACAAAAAACATATAGAAATAACACTCAAAAAAGTGGTCCAACCAACAAATATCCTCCCACTACATAAAGCCAATCCAAAACTATCATGGATGTCATCATAAGCAAAGAGGTAGTATAGAAACAAATCAAATATAAAGGTATAATCCAAGGTGCTACCATCTATGATAATGCCATTTGGCTCAAAAAACTTAGCACGTGATGTACATAAGGATTAAATCAAAGCTTTTAAGCACATACAAGTTCTTTGTTTTAGGCAATTCATGCCAACATACAATGTAGATTTAACAAGATTATGACTTTCATCATATGGATAAAGGTAATAGTAAAAGGTACTAAGGAAACTATCCTCTTTAAAGATGTATTCATAAATAGGAACACACAAAGAGAGAATGATACACGGTAAGTACATAAGACCTCTCCCTTTCAACCAACTTCACGAGAGATAGAATTTCATCAATGGAGCCATGTAATTAGGGAGAATAAGAAATCTACTATGCAACAAACCAATCAAAGACAAGTAGTTTTCCCAAGAATTTTGTTTACCTCTAATAATGAAGGCAAGCATGCTTCCAAGAGTCCCACAAGAAACTTCAAAGTTTCCAACCCTACAAAGATGACAAGAAGTTTTTAACATCCTTGGACTCTTCCACAAACATGAATTCAACTTGGCATCCACAAGTTGTGGTTCATATAACTTTAGCACAAGTGTGTCAAACATAGATGAAGGTATATAAGAAATACCCCAAAAAGTCAATGACATATTTCCCTTAGGGTCCTCAACCAAGGAACCACCTTTGAGAATGAGGTTTCCAATCAAAACCAATTTACAAAGAAGGGCACCAGGATTAAATGAGAGAAGTAGCCAGTGAACTAAGATGAGACTATTCTTTCCTTCCCCTAGAGGTTCATTCCCATAAACACACATGACATTTTTCTTTATAAGAAAACCTCTATTAAAGGATAAGGAGTTACGGCCTTAAAGTTCTCCCTCAAAAAGATTTATACCACGCTTCAAAATATTTCTAGTTACATAATTTCTATGAACAAAACTAATAGCAAAGCTTTCACCGAACAATATATTCAAAGAATCACTTTCATTCTCAAGATCTTTTTACAAACCCTCACTAGTTGTTCATAACTTATATTCCAACATGGACTCACCTTGGTTTTCAAAAGAGTACTAGCGTATAAATACTATTATTATCACTTGACAATAGGACCTTATCCAAGTTATAAGAGCTATCACTACATGGACATAGATTATTCTTATGAGAAAAATAAATTTTGTCATCTAAAAGATCACATAGTGCTTGCATACTTACAACAAGATTTTGGTGGTCATGAAACCTAATAATTCCAAGAGTATCACAAAGGGTATATTCATGTCATTCTCCTCTAGGCGAACCAACAACTACATCCACTTGGATACTACTAGCCAAATCATAATTCTAAGTTTGTAGGAGTGTAGGAGATAGTATTTTTACCATGTAGCTCACATGATTTACGGTCTTCACCGTGGTATGTATCATGAAATCCCAATTGCTCCTTTGGGAATCACTCATCACAAGGGAGTTTGTTGAAACTTTTCCATTGAATCATCTCTTTATCACTTAAGGAAGCATAATAGTTTTGAGGAATAGAGTGATTGGAGTTTTTTTGACCTTCCAAACGTTCCATCCTTCCTTGTTTTTTTGACCTTCCAAATGTTCCATTCTTCCTTTCAAAGTAGTCAAACCTCCTTTCATTGATGACATATCCCCTTTAATTAATCGAATATCCATTTGCATCATCTTTATATGTCGGTTAATGGACTCAAGTTAAGCCAAGATTGTACTACCTACATTATTTCATAAGGTTTAGGATGTTGTTCCTTGGTTCCCATTATCAATGTACCAAAAAGAAAAGAAAATACCTACAAAATAGTAAATAAGTTACTCCAAAATAACCTTACCATACGCTCACTCTTGGATTTTACCTCACACTTGCCTTCACAAGTGTTGAAAGTCAGCTTGTATTTCGTGAGTGATAGAATCTAAGCGCACAAACAAGTGTACATGGTCTTATCAAGTAGTAAAGTGGCTTTAGGAAATCCCAAGTATCAATCTTTCAGGGACTTGTGTTTGCCGACTATCTAATTTTGGTTTAACCAATTGGGGAGAGTAGCAAATAGAGTTTTAGAATTATAAATTAAAAATAAGATCAACAATGCATAAATAAAATACTTGGAACAATAAATGGAGAAAAATCAAAGGTTAAAGCACTTTGAATAATCATACTATGTTACTGAATTTCATTCGTTAATTTGCTTATCTTGGTTGTTGATTCGTAGGGTTAATTGCATGATCATGGTTTCCCAACCTATAATATTTTACCTAATATGGATATTAAAACTACATCATTGAGTGGGCATGTAATAATTCAATTAAGTTAATTAAAGCTATCATCCTATGTTTGAATCAAGTAAGGTGTCTAAGTACATGATACAAGAATAATCACGGATATGGACTTATAAGGTTGCACATTGGTCTTGAGACTTGGTGTGTGCACTTTAAGTGTATAAGAGGCCCAAAACTCACCAAAATCAGCCCATAACTTACACTTGATGGGCAACCCACTCTTTGAAGGCCCTTTTGGTTATTTTAACTTATATCTTGTAATAGTTATATAAAAAAAATGTAGGGTTTTATTTACGGAGATTATTATGGATTTTGAAGTGAGAAAAACTTTAAAAACACAAATTTCTCTCTTCTCTTGATGAGGCAAAACAGAAACTTGGAGACAACAATAGGGTGGATTCTCTTTGTTGTTGATTGCATGGAAACATTGATGCTAGAGAGGTGGATTCTGATCTTGTATCATTGTAAGAGATAGTTTTATTTTTGTATGTAGTGTTAAGGATTCAAGAGTTACCATTCTTGGGTTCTTAAAATTATACCTTCATGTGGTCTATCTATCTATCTTTTTCCTTTGGTAATCTTGTATCCATTTTGTATCTTGTATTGTGAAGCCGTTTTTGTTATTGTTGTTGTTGTTCTCACTGTGTTTTAATAGTGTGTTGTTAACTTAGTTTGTTGTTGTATGCAAAGGTGTCAAATATATATTAATACTATCCTTCTTGTATTGCATTCTTGAATCTGAGAGTGGTCTCCAAAAGGGTCCTCATTTCTTTGAATTAGTGGACTATTTTTAGAGTGTGTTTGGACTGTTTTGAGCCAATTTCGTGTCTTCCAAGTTTTTACAGTATAATTTGGTATCAAAGCATGGATTGATGTTGTTCTAAAATATCAATCTTGGGCTTAATTGTTAGAAAATAAAAAAAATTGTTGAAAAGCTGAAAATTTCAGAAAAATTACAATCTGTCTATTATTGTTGTCTTGGCCAAAATTGTGTTCTTGGCCAAGATTTGTTATTGAGTCTAGGTCTAGGAGTCTTTTACTTGTCTTGTGTGTTTGTAGTGTTAGTTTTTTTCTGCACTAACACATTGAGTCGATCCAAACTTGAGCTTGAATTGTTAATATTGTTGTTGTGAACAAAGTGTGGCCAATTGGATGTTGTTGTTGTTCTAGCCTCGACCGAGTTGAAGGCCTTGTGTTGTGGTGTTGTTTTAGATCTTGAAAGATTGTTGTTGTGTTCTTTTTGTTCATCACAACCATCACCTATTGTAAAACCAAAAACACAACAGAAAGGGGACTTAGCCGAATGTTGTTGCTATCCTTGTGGTCTTGGCCGTGAGATTGTTGACCTTATTGTGGTGGACTTGTTGTTCTTAGGAAATTTTGTTGGTTTTTCTTGTTGTGGTTGTTTTTTTCTTGAAGTTATTCACCATATTCATCTCCTTGTTAATATTAAAGTGAACTTAGATCTTAAAAAGGTGAAAGACAAGGTGTAGTATTTGTTGAATCTTTAAAGACCCCCAACCACCCAAAAGACTTTACATCACATCTCAATCTTTTTCCATAAAACATGGGTCCATGTTTAAGGAGAAGTACAAGTATATTCAAAGACTTAAGTCTTGAAATTTGAATTGAAAAAGGAGCTCCAAAGACTAGTTTGTATTTCCCTCCATTGAACAATTTCCACCAAAATCCAAATTATGAAATTAAAATTTATCAAGAACCGAACCACTAGTGGACTACCACGTGGACCGCCACATCACCATATACACTATTCATGCAACAATTTTGGCTCAAATTTTGATGTTTTAGTTTCATTGTGTTGCTCCATTAGTTTCATTTGTTGATTCCATTACTAACTTACAAGCTAGTACTAGATTGTAAGTTAGTTTTGAAACGGTCCTTCGTGTATACGTTTCTTTGTGTCTTATTCTTTTGAGTCATTGTAATACTTGGTCCACATCTCAATGCCTCATCGAGTACAAGCAAGGTTACGACACTTGTGAGACCAAATTGAAAAAAAATCTGAGAGACAAAACAATAGAGAGGGAGTGTGAGGAATATTCTTGTACATCTAACTTGTTTATTGTTTTGTAGGTAACTTCTTGGGCATAATGGAAACCATATTGGTCCTCCTTAATGCTTTGTCCTAAGACCTTGCTAGGAAAAATGTGGGTCTTGAAAAAATTGACTCGAATGTGGTAACTATGAGTGAGAGGTTGGATCAAATAGAGAGTCGAAGAAACTCCCGTTCTTTTACTCCTTAAACTTTACTTCCAATGACGAATCCTCCAAGATCACAACATAATGCCACAAGTCAAGCTCCAAATAACGCTCAAAACCGAGAACAAGATAGACCACTTCTCTCGCAAGTTAATAAATTCCAACAAGGAGGACTTGGAAGCCAATTTCCTCCCATCCAAGCTCCACAACTGAATCTCCATGTTACCAAATCAAGCCTCTCAACCGAAGCTTCCCTTTCCCAAAATCGACACATCCAAGAAGAGAAACATGGTAGAGAGAGACACAAATGATAAGGTATTTACGACGATGCTTATATTATAGAAGGAGACTTGATTTGGATGATATTTATGGCTAATCTCAAGAGGGAGAGGAAGCAGAGGGTCAAAATAAAGATGTTGGATCC
>JAPEIP010000004.1:109453890-109474846 GCA_026120095.1 Capsicum chinense | reverse complement strand
TGCATAAATGTAAAAATAGATAGCGAGACACAAACTATTACAATCAATAGGATCTAAGGTGTGTATCAAACACCAAAACCCATTAAAACTCACAATAGAAACACCACACTCTTACTTTGACTCAAAAGGGACACAAGCTTCCCCAAGCACCAATGTTTCAGAGCCAATTATAAGCACTAGTGAAATCCACACTAAATGCTAACCCTAGTTAAAATTATGGCTTTTCCAAGCCGTACTGTACAAACACTCTTTGTCAATAGAATTGTCTTTCAATAACATTCAATAACTAACAGCAAAATAAGCCTAAAGAGTCTATTTATAGCTTATTACATCATAGACTAAAGTCTCCTTAATGAAAAGGGGCTCCTATGGAGTGTAAAGAAAAGATGTAAAATGACAAAATCACCATTCAAGAAGGGGCGATCTTTGAGTGTCTTAAGTCTCCTCTTCACACTTCCAAATATGTGAAATCCCTTGTGCTATTTTGGCCTTCGCAATTATTCTTCAACACTTGGGTCTCTCGGGTGCCTCATCAAGACAAGTTCCCCAGCAACCTTCCACACACAACATTGCTCTATTGAGTGCCCAAAATTATCTCTCCATGCATGCTCTTGTGTCCTTAATGCGACCATAACCTTATTGTCTATGTGTTATCTTGCATAATGTCATCAAATTCTGTGTTTTCGATTTGACTCGTATCAAGTATCATGTCTTGGAATCAAGAAAGATGGAGGGAAACCACATTTTAGAGACTTAATTGATTTCATTTAAGAAACCCTAGCCTTTTCTTGAATAAAAAGTTTAAGAGTGATTTGAAAAGATTTTTAAGAGTGCATGATTTAGAATAACAGGTTAATGAAGTCCCAAAAGATGTTTTATGTCTTTAGGTTAAAAGGGGTTAAGAGGGGAAATTTTCAGAATATCCCCAACTTAAAAATGTAAAATTACCGCAAGTGGGTACAAGTTGACCCTCCAACTCGTCACCATAACATACGAATTGTTCCATCAAGTCTTAACAAGAATAGATAGTTGGACACCCATACACTGTCCATCATAGTACTCCACTTTCCCAACTCGTGACTAGACCATAGGACTCGTATAGTCGAGTCATACCTAAGAAAAAAACCAAAGGGCTCGACATTGGACAACGTACCACTCCATTATACCACTCGTACCCTATCTCACTACTCATAGCGATCCACTCGTACTCAGAGCAAAGTCAAGTAACTAAGTTTACGCTTAAGTAAAGGATCAACCCAATGACCTGTCAACAAACCATACGATCCATACTTACCAAGTCATAACCATAATAGAGGACTAACCATCACTTACTAGACACTTTATGAGTTGGGTCACCTGACCCGTACCCATGCCTACGACTTGTATGATGATTCATTACAAGACCATTGATCTCAAAGATCAAGAAAATTCAAAGGTACAAAACCTAGGGTGTTTCTATTCTCCCCTACTTTGATCATTCGTCCTTGGATGATGGGAAAAGGTAGTACAAGTATGATTTGGACTCCACAAGCCTCCACTCTTACCTTTAACTATGTTAGAAAAAAATGATACAAGGATATCTGACACAATCCGAACTGAGGCCTTGTCATAATAGGGAATCCCAAATTAAATAGAGAATAGAGACTACTCTCGATACCCAACCTAACCAACCGACATGTACCCTAAATCAGATGAACTCCGATCACATAACAAGATAATGTATTAATAATATGGTGACTTTGGGATTAGCCTATATCCGAGGACAGCCCAACAACGTCTATCCACCCAATAACAAAAACCATCAATCAAGGACAACCAATAATCATGAAAAACAATAAATCAAAAGAAAAATAAAAACCCAATATTTATAATACATGAATCATAACCAATCCATGCCATACCTAAGTAAACAGTTGTCTATTCGAAGCCTCTAGACCAAATCAAAGAGTTCCTAGTCGGGACATGCGCCTGACATAGCGAGAATCCAAGTCTATGAAAGACAAAAGTTCATACAGAAATCCATGACATAAAATAGATGCCTTCCAAATTATGGAAGCTCACCACTTCAATCCTATAGCTGATCTTAAATTTGGTAACAATGCAAGAGATCTAGAATGACCAGTTCTTGCATTGCGTGGAGATACAGCTTCCCGAAGATGGGTTAACGAGTGAATGCTAGCATGTACTCAGTATAAGGATAAAATAATGCCAACAAATAAAACAAAAAAAACCAACCATATGCATACAAATCATACACATATATAACTATACCAGGAAACGGAATCGAGTTTAGCATGCATTAAAATAATTAACATGGGTATGTGAAGCTTAACAGTCCTAAAACCAACCACGGGCTATATGTTCCAGTGTAACTCCCACAACGGGTCTGGATGTGTGTAGCCGCATAAACTGGAGATACCATAAGAGTCGAAGATTCCTATGTACCCTTCACTCTTCATGATACATATGTACTGTGTACTTAGAGGATTTTCGTATACCTCATAGTATCATATAAGGGTTGCTATGCCCTACCCTTCATGTCGGCTAACATGAGTTTCCATTATTCATCAATTAGACTCCCACATTTACGGTTAGCTTTCACATCCCATCATTATTTCCCAATTGAAACTATTTCCAACCAAACCATTATTCCATTATCATTAAGCAAGACAATTTCATAGTGGTATCGTCATACCAACTAAAACTTGCAAGTCTTGTCATTATCCAAACCACTTAGTGATCAAGGGAGTCCCATGTAACCATATATCACGTTATCCAATTGACTTAGGGGATTCCCATTTACCCCACAAGTATTTATTACAATATTATCTTGGGAGATTCCCTTGTACCCCACAAGTATGTTTATTAAGACAACCATTGTTCAAACTAATTTCATTAATGCATTGACATGAGGGATTCCAACGTACCCCAAAAATTTTTCAAATAGACCAACCATAACCACCAAGACCTTACTTTTTGACCACTCCAATCCATGTTAAACCATCCCAAAAATTTAAAGTATTTATATAATTCAAACCATTTAAACCGTGCAAAACCATCCTAATCCATTTAGGGTTGCATTACCAAACCCATCCATGCAAGAGTTCCAGTGAAAGTTCAACTATAGAGTAAAAACATCCTTTTAGGCATTTTATTAAACATGTTAAGGACATACCTTTACCAAGACCAAAACCAAAAGAGAAAAAATTATAATTAGGGCTGCTCACGACCCATTTGTTAAACCATGATCAGCAAGAACCCACATGTGAAAATCATTACCAAAAACATATAAAAACATAGTTTAAACCATTACCAAACAACATGCATCAAGACCCTAAACATTATTTCAAAACTACCATTTATGATTCATAGATCAATGTTTAAAACACATTAATTGCGCCATTAGTTAAAAATAACAATGAGGGAAGAAGTACATGCCTTATATATGAAGTTCCCGAAGAGAAACACGACTCTTGAGCCCTATGGAGAACACATGAAGAAACCTTAACCTCCAATCATCATTAGTAAGTTTGAGAGAATATTTAGAGTGTTTCTATCCTTTAACAAGTGTTATGAAAGTCCACCAAGGGTTATATAACGTGAGGATTTTGAAGTTTGAAATGTCCGCACTATCCTTGGCTCGAATTAAAACTAACCCCTATGTAGGGTCTGACCTACCCATGCAATCTTTACCCTAGGGTACGAGTGGTACCCTAACTAATACCTAAGACCTTGCAAAGACCCTAGAACTAGTTCCTATACGACTTCACCCACTTAACTCATACATAAGTGTACGAGTTATACACCAAACCACACCACTATCTATTACCATGGATAGATTCTATAAAACCAACTAACAAGCAGCATACGACTTGCCTTGCACCACTCGTATCCTTTTATATGACTCGTAAGTTGTTGCATCATACCTTGGGCATTAGCAAGGCCAAATACACTACCTAGTGTATGAGTGATCCACCTAGACACCCCTAACTCATTTCCAAGGGTAAGATTGGTACCCTTGAGCCATATAAAGCTTAGTAAGTCCAAAACTCAAGAATTTTTGCAAGGGTCCAAATCCTGGGGTGTTATAGTCTCCCCTACTGGGATCATTCATCCTCGAATGATAGGTAAGGGTAGGAAGAAGCACGAGATAACACATTAAATTTCCCTCAACCAAAATAAAAAAACAAGGATATAAACCAAGATGAGAAGATCATCACCTAACCCAAACACGATTTATACTCCGACACTCCACCCCGACCTCTAACTAAGTCAGGAAACAAAGATGCAAGAGGAACCATTCCTTACCTTTAACAAAGTTAGAAAATAAAGATGTGTTTAAGAACACATACCCTACATGCAAATTTCCTGAGCAAAGAACCAACACGGATACTTGGACTCCATGTTCGCTTCAGCCTCCCAAATGGATTTCTCAGACTTTTGGTTTCACCATTGAACCTTTACTGAAGCCATACCTTTTGCTCATAACTGGAGATCTTACCAATCCAAGATCCTCGTCGGGATATCCTTAAGGAACAAGAAATCAAAGATACCAATACCAACTAAAGAAACCAACCAACCAAGGACCATCCGTACCTCACCTCCATATAACACATAGATTACCAGATGAATAGACTCATGATAAATAGCAAGTCCAATTCAATTTAGAATTTACTATGTCACACCACCATGAGAGCTTGTGTCTATGTATACACCACCACTTCCATGTTCCAGCCTATCCAAAGCAAAAAGTAGTTAACTTAGGCCACCGGGCTCCACTCCTTACATCTATCCCAAAACACTACTCCTCTTCTATCACCATTATAATATAGAAACCATGAGTAAAGAAAATGGACAAACAATATCCAACCATCTTAACCAAAGCCCCCAACCTATAATTCAACACCTAAAACCATATAACTACTATGTCGTGAAAACACTTATAAAACCATACCTTATCAAACCTCTAAAATTCCCAGCACAATTGTTGGTATATCTACTAATCACAATATTCAAGCCTACCTCTTATATACCCGTGGTATGATCTATCCATCCAAATATCTAGCACTCTCTATTATTTCCACAATGATTTTCACCATTTATTCCTTTCTGAACCATTTCTCATGAAAACAACCTTACTTCACCTTTCAAAATATTAACTCTAGTTGTCACCCCAGACTCTCCCCCACTTAGGGACTCCTACATCCTTTGTTTCAAAACATCACCATGCTCCCCAAGACATTACCATCCTAGAACAAAAAGAATGATTAAGGGGCCAAAATGAAAGAATTATCCATGCCACCTAAGAAAAGACAAAGACCCCCAAAACAAGTCACGGCACTGTAGGCACCAAATAATTCATAGCAACCACCTAGAGCATAAATGAAGAAACATCTTGACTAAACCATACCATAAAAGTACTACTTAGATAGGACACCAAAAGAAACATAATTACGTATACCATAGGTAATACTAAATTAGTCTGAGACTCATATCCAGGGAACAAGGCAAATATAAAATGCGAACCTTAGGCATAGGTGCAAATAGACTGCATGCAATACTAGTAGAGTACTCTATTAACTAGAAGAGAATCACTAGAATAGCTTACACAACCTACCCTTAAAGTCCACCTGTAAAAGAGAATTTTTCTTTTTTTAGGTTAACCCTCATCCCACGACACCAATAAGCACAACACTCTGCTCTAAGGATATCACCAATGAAGTACACTAAAGATGCTTGGTTTTCCTATACCTAAAACCTCATCCACCCAATGTCACCTAGAGTCTAGTATACCCATACAAACCCCATGCTCTAACCCATTCAATGATTTGACACCCAATCCAACTGTTTAACCTGAACCCTAAACATATAAGTCACAACTTTCCCACTATTGTATTTCCCCACCCAATCAACCTTACCCCTTCTACACATGTCATCCAACCTGTCAATTTACCTCTACACTTTCTGTATTACTATCCATTGAGATAACCTTTTCCCTTTACCAAAATTAAACATCTAATATTTACACTTACTGTCTATCAACCACCATGCACCACTATAAAAGTGCCCCATGTAAGATGAAATATACATATAGGGTCCTCCATCACAAGGAAACTACTCTAACTTCCTTAATCTCCCTTGGATAACCTATGCAGTTCCCAAGGAACTATTTTCGTTATGCATAAAAGCAAAAAATCACCCTACGAAGAAGTACCAAAACTAATGGAACTTCATCTAAAAGATCCCTTAAATGCTTCTTTAACCCAACCAAAACCATCCTATAAAGAAAGAATAGAAATTTGGCGAATGTTCGAAATGAGACCAATCCCAAACTAACCTCCCATTAGGAAGACATCACGAGGGTCATCAAAAGATCTTAGGAAATTCATTAACCACCAAAATCTAATACAAGGAAAGACCTTCTAAGTCAGGATCTTTAACACGGACCAAATAATAAAGACACCCCTTTGGAGACCAATCTCTGCATTCTAACATATAATATAACCTTTCCCTTAAAAGCTGTGGAATGCAACCACCCTCCCATTGCAAATAGAAGACTCACCATGGAGCCTAAAGATAACCATTATGGATCCGACAGATTAATGAGGCATTGCACGAATGTAAACAATCTATCCCTCTAGTGGCATCAAAATCCACTATATTTGAGTCAAACAAATTCACCAAGACCCCTTTATTACCAAAAGATACCGCATACCCTCATAGACTCTTTGGGCAATGATAGAGCCACCGACCAGGGATAAAATAGAAAGAAAAAGAGTTTGATATAACCTTGGAACCAAGACCAAAATACAAAACCACAAATGAGGCCACAAAAAAGAGAGGACCCCAAATAATGTAAACCATATACACCATAGAGAAAGGAGTTTTTAACATACTAGTGTCAATATCAGAAGATGCCTCAGACACCCAAGAGATAGTAAGAGCATTGAGATGATCTTGACTCATGTAGGAACTAGAAGTAGCAACAAATATCCTATTTTCCCATGCAACAATCCTTTAGGAACACTCCTATTACATGTGACCTAACTGACCAAAAATAAATTAATAATTTATTCCTTTCTTACAACAACTACGATGCAATCAATCACAAAGTCTAGAAAGAGAATAGGATGATGCAAATTGTTCTTTATTTGCCCGAGCTGGGCACCTTATGCCCTAGAAGCATTACAAATCTAGAAACACCTATCTCTCAATGGGTTTAGGTAGGGAGCACAAGTCACATAATAGAAGGTAAGATCGACCCAACTCCTTCTCTTGGACCACTTACTACCATACCATTGGCCTCCCCCTAGGTTTAAGAAACCGATAACCCTTACCTTGCCTGTTTTCTAACCTTGCCTCATTCCTT
This sequence comes from Capsicum chinense, assembly GCA_026120095.1. NCBI lineage: Eukaryota > Viridiplantae > Streptophyta > Magnoliopsida > Solanales > Solanaceae > Capsicum > Capsicum chinense. The sequence continues at coordinate 109,467,477 of JAPEIP010000004.1, read as the reverse complement.
CTTGTACCAATAGGATACGACTGGCAAGAAATAGTTTTCACTATTTCGGCCAATAGATTAATAGAATGACAAAACTCAACATTAGTAACTTCTTCTTAAGGTGACTGAGCATGAATGCCAACTTCTAAAAGAAGATAAGTTAGGATCGGTAGGATACCACGAGGAAAACTAGAAGTTGCAACCCTATACCGGCTCTGCACCCTATGAGTTATACTGGATCCATCCTTGTTATCCTCGAATGGGAAGGGAAAGTTTCCATGAAATTTAGTTCGTCAAGAGGACTTGATCCGATAAGTGAACCAAAGAAGATTCAGGGAAGATTTCAAGACCTTAGACTCCATAGACAAAACTTAGAACACCAAGAAAACTTAAACATTCCTAAATACCTTGTACCCTCCTAATTATTAGTGTGGTGCACGACACACCCATAAGCAATAATCTACTCGACATGGCTTTGTGGATACCCTATGATGACACAACCCACATCAGGCCCTTGTTGTAATAGAAAATCTCACGTCAAACTAGGATCAGAGACCAACACCGATACCTAACCCAACCAATCAACATGTACCATAAATCGAATGAACTCTAATCATATAACAAGATAATGTACTAACAATATGGCGAATTAGGGATAGGCCTATATCCAAGGCCAGCCTAACTAATTCTATCTACCCAATAACAAAAACTAACCATCAAATCTAACCAATAATCATGCCAAACCATAAACCAAAATAAAAATAAAAACCCAATGTACATAATATATAAATCATAACCAATCTATACCATACCTAAGTCCACAGTTGTCCATACAATACCTCTAGACCAAATCAAAGAGTACCTAGTGGGGACATGACCCCGACATAGCCATAATCCAAGTCTATGAAGGACAAAATTACATCAAGTAATCCATGAAATGAAATAGATGCTTTCCGATTTAAGAAAGCTCACTATTTCGATCTAATAACTGATCCTAAATTCGATCATAATGTAGCAGGAGTAGAATGGCCAATTCCTACATCGCGTGCGGATACAGTCACCCAAAGATGAGTTAGTAGGTGAACACTAGCATGTAATCAAGATAAGGAAAAAATAATGCCAACTAGTAAAACTAAGTAAACAAACCATTTGCATACAAGCCATACCTATATATATATATAACCATGTCAGGAAAGAAAATTGAGTTTAGCATGCATTCAAACCATTAACCTAGGTATGTGAAGATTAACTATCCCAAAACCATCCACGCGCTATATGGGTCCTGTATAACCCCCTGAATGGGCCGCATTCATGTAGTCGTACGAACCAGAGTTACCATAAGAGTCGGGGATTCCTATGTACCCTTCGCTCTCTATGATACATATGTACAATGTACACAGAGGATTCATGCATACCTCATAGTACCATATAAGGGTCGCCATGCCCTACCTCTCATGTTGATAAACATGAGTTTCCAGTGTTCATCCATTGGACCCCCACCTTCATGATTATCTTTAACACCCCACCACTAATGCCCAGTTAAAACTATTTCCTATCAAACCATTATTCCATTATCATTAAACAAGGCTATTAGATAGTGGTATTGTCATACAGACTACAACTTGCAAGTATTTCCTTAACAAAACCTCTTAGTGATCAAGAGAGTCCCATGTACCCATAGATCATATTATCAAATTAACTTGGGGTATTCCCATGTACCCCACAAGTATTCATTACCATATTAGCATAGTGGATTTACTTGTACCCAACAAGTATGTTTATTAAGACAACCATGTTTCAAACCAATTTCATTAATGCATTCACATGGGGGATTCCTATGTACCCACAAGGTTTTTAAATACACCAACCATAACTACTAATACTTTACAATTCGACAAATCCAATCCATTTTTAACCATTCCAAACATTTAAAGCACTTATATAATTCAAATATTTAAACCATGCAAAACCATCCAAATAGGGTTCCATAACCAAAGAAAACCATGAAAGAGTTGTAATAAATTTTCAACAACAGAGTAAAAACATCCTTTTAGGTATTTTATCAAACATTTTAAGGGAATAAATTTACCAAGACCAAAACCAAAGCATAAAAAATTATAATTAGGGTTACTCATGATCCATTTGTTAAGTCATGACAGAGAAGAACCCACATGTGCAAACCATTACCAAAAATATGTAAAACATTGTTTAAACCAATACCAAACATATGCATCAAGAACCTTAACATTGTTTCAAAACCACTATTTATGATTCATAAATCAATGATTAAAACATATTAATCATGACTTTAGTTTGAACAAACAATGAGACAAGAATTACATGTGTTATATATGAAGACTTCGAAGTGAAACATGACTCTTGAGCCCTTTGAAGAACATATAAAGAAACACTAGCCTCAAATCTTCAAGAGTAAGTTTGAGAGTATATTTGGAGTGTTTCTATTCTTTAACAGGTGATATGAAAGGCCACAAAGGGTTATATAACTTGAGGAGATAAGGTTTTAGAAGTAGGAAATATCTGGACTACCCTTGACATAAAATTAAAACTAACCACGATGTAGGGTACAACTTACCCATTCCATCCGTACCCTAGGGTACGAGTGGTACCCCAAATCATACCCAAGATCTTTCCAAGACCCTACACACTTGTTCCTATAGAATTTCACCCACTTAACTAGTACGAAAGGGTATGAGTGATACACCAAACTGTACCCACATCTTTTTCCATGGACAAATTCTACAAAACCAACTAACATGCAATATATGACTTGTCTTTCATCCCTCATATCCTTCTATGCGACTCATACCTTGTTGAGTCGTTACTTCTGTAGTAACCAAGTGAAACACACTACCTATTATACAAGTGAGCCACCTAGCCACCCCCTAATTTGTATCCAATGGTACGATTGGTACACTTGAGACGTACCAAGTTCTATAAGTCCAAAACTCAAGAATTTTTGCAAGGGTCCAAATCCTGGGGTGTTATAAAATCAAAAATGTTAAGAAGAACACATACCTTACGCACAAAATTCTAAAATGGAAAATTAGAATGGACATTCGGACTTCATGTCTACTTAAGCTTCCTAAGTAGCTTCTTCGACCTTATAGTTCCTCCATAGAGCCTTTAACGAGGCCACATTCTTGGTCCGCAATCAGCAAACCAACAATTCCAAGATCTCAAATGGGATCTCTTCTTAAGATAGGGAATCTGAAATACCAATATCCTTGTTAGGAATAATTTATGATGAATCACCCATAGACCTCCTCAACATAAAAACATAGTATATTGGGTGAATGTAGCTCAAAGTAGAAGGCAACCCCAACTCATACGCAATATTACCAACCCTTTACAAAATCAGGTACAGACTAAAATACTGGGTGCTGAGCTTCCCCTGCTTACCAAACTATATTACTCCCTTTAAGGGAGATACCTTCAAGAACACCCTATCCCCAACCTCAAACTCTAACTTTCTATGCCTCATATCTGTATAGGACTTTTGGCGACTTTGGGCAGCCTTACGTCTATCCTAAATCACCTTCACCTTTTCCACAACCTGGTGAACCTATTCCGAGCCAAATATATCACCTCACAAACCTTGAACCACCCAATAGGAGATCTACACCTACTACCAAATAATGCCTCAAAAAGAGTTATTTCAATGCAAGAGCGATAGTTATTATTGTACTCAAACTCTATAAGGGGTAAATGCTCAACCCAACTATCACCATAGTCAATCACATAAGCTCTAAGCCTATCCTCCAATGTCGGGAAAGTCATTTCTTCTTACCCATCAAACTGTGGGTGGAAAGCAGTAGTAAGACATACCTTGGTCCCTAAATATTTCTAAAATAACTGCCAAAAGTGACATGAGAACTGCATACCAATAAGATATGATAGAAACAGGCACCCCATGCAACTTCACAATCTCATGAAGGTACAATCTTGCATAATCCTCTGCCAAATAATTAGTCCTCACTATCAAGAAATGAGCAGACTTTGTCATCCTATCCATGAAGACAAAAATTAAATCAAACTAATTTTGACGTCGTGGAAGACCGATAATAAAATCCATATTAACCACTTCCCACTTGCACACAGACCACTCAATCTCTTGATACAATACTTTAGGCTTTATGTGCTCAACTTTCTCTTGTGGGAACACCATGCACTTATCCACAAAACTAGCCATATCCCACCTCATATTGTTTCACTAAAATATCTTCTTAAGGTCACGATACATTTTTGTCAAACAAGGATGAACAACATAATGTGACTCATGTTCCTCAGCCAAGTTTGTCTCCCCTAAAACATCTACATCAGGAACACATAACCTTCCTAAGTATAGTAAGGTACCATCACCACTGATTTCGAAGGCACTCAATGTCTGCCCACCTACACCACCCTTGATCCTTATCAAGACAAGATCTAACATCTACTTCTCCTTTATTTTAGTACCAAAACAAAGTCCGCACCACCTTTTGCACAAACACACCACCATCTTTAGAGTCTAAGAGATGAAGTCCAAGGTTAGCTAGACGGTGAATATCATTCATCAACTCCCTCTTCTTCTTATCCATATGAGCTAGAATACTCATGGACAACCTGCTAAGATAATCCGTAACCACGTCCTTGAGAAGCTCAAGCCACCTTATTTGCCTAAGGTTAATCTCTTTCTTAGTAAACTCATATTGTACGCTCTTATGAATAGAAAATATATCCATATGCACTCCATACAAATAGTGCCACCAGATTTTCAATGCAAACCCCACAGCTAACAATTCCAAGTCATAAGTTAGATAGTTTTTCTTATGCACCTTTGACTGTCTAGAAGCATAAGCTATCACTTTGCCATGCTTCATAAAAACACAACCCAACCCTCCATAAGTCATATCATAGTAGACCACAAATGTATCCATGCCTATTGGAAATGTTAAAATCAAAAACAAAGTTAGTTTATACTTTAGCTTCTCGAAACTACCCTCACAAGGATCAAACCATAAGAACCTTACATTCTTCTGAGTCAACTTAGTCAACAGGGAAGCTATAGTAAAAAAATTCAGCACAAACCACTATCAGTAATCATTACATATTTAAATGGTACCATCCTTCTTATGCATGAATAATACCGGTGCACCCCACGGGGACACGCTATGACATATGAAATCTATATCTAAGATATCCTTTAAATGCTTCTTAAGCTCCTTCAACTGAGCCAAAGTCATTCTATATGGAGGAATAAAAATTAGATGAGTGTCCAAAACAAGATTAATCCAAAACTCAATCACTCTATCAGGTGAGACACCAAAAAAGTCATCAGGGAAGACACCCAGAAATTCATTCACCACTAGGATGAAATGCAAAAAAGGACCCTTTGAGTTAAAATCATTAACCCAGACTAGATGATAGATACGCCCTTTAGATATTAATTTTCGAGCTCTAAGATAGAATATGAACTTTCCCTTAGGATCTAGGGAACCACCCTCCCACTCGATAACCAATTCATTAGTGAATTTAAAGAAAACTTTATGGGTCTGACAGTCTAGAGAAGCATAGCACGAGAAAATGAATCTATCCCTAATAGGACATCGAAATCAACCATATCTAATTCAAATAGATACACCAGTCTCCCGACGAACAAAAGATACCATACAAACCCTATAGACTCAGAAACCCACCACATAATCAACCATTAGGATAGAAACAGAAAAAGGTTCTGAAATACACTCAAGATCAAAACCAAAAATCATAGCCACAAATGGGGTCACATAAGAGAAAGTGGACACTGTATCAAGAAAATAGTACACGTCATTGGAAAAAAAGTTTCAACATACTAGTCATGACATTAGGAAATGTTTTAGAATCTAGGTGGATAGTAAGGGCATAGAGATGGTTCCGACTAGTGCCAAAACTAGATGGTGCACCCTTTGGTGCCAAAGCTAAGAAGAAGAATAGGAACCTAATTCGCCCTCAAAGCAACCTTAGCCACTGGATAGTTCTTAATTGTGTGCCCTTTCTGACCACAAATAAAGCATTTATTCTTTTTTTATTCACAATAACCTTGATGCAATTGACTATAAAATCTGTAGAGAGGATATAATTGAGCTGATTGTGCCCTGCTAACCTAAGATTAGACACCCTATGCCCTGTAGTTTTTCCCACCACAGAAACGTCTATCATCCAAGGACTTTGGGTAGGGAGCACTAGAAAAAGACCCATAATTCCCCCATTTATTCTTGGGCCACTTTCCACCATCCTTGCCACTCTATTGCTGGCCACCACCCTTTTTAGATAATCTAAACTTCTTGTCTTGTCTCTCTCTTATCTCAGCCTGCATCTTCTTCTCTACCTGAACTTATTTAATATACACAACCAACCTAGAGCTATCTATGTCCTTGTTCAACAAGGCAGCCTTACTTTCAAATATCAAGTCTCAAGATAACCCAGAAGCAAACTTTATTATTCTAACCATCATGCTAAAAACTAACACTGGAGCATACCGAGATTACTGGTGAAACTTCAAGGCATACCTTTGACTGACATCTTACCTTGCTTAAGATTAAAAAAATCTTCCACCTTCGCTTCCCTCAACTCCTAGGGAAAGAAGAGGTCCAGAAAGGCATTAGAAAAACCCTCCCATAGAGCAGACTCAACATCATCACCCCTTGATTGACCCCATTTCTCGTACCTCTGGTATACCATTTGCTTCAGCTGGTAGGCGGCAAACTCCACACCCTCTACATTTGTGGTATGCATAATATGGCTGATATTTTTTATCTGATCCTTAAGACCTTGAGGATCCTCCTCTACCTTAAAACTGGTAAGGGTTTGAGGATTCAACCTCATGAGCTAGCCAACCCTTATAGCCTCAAAAGATGGCATAATAGAAGTGCCATGCTTTGACTGAGAAGCTACTAATTATGCCAACATATGGATAGATTGTAGAAACTCAACTTCATCATATCAGCCTAAGGGGTTCAAAAAGTAATTAAGGGAATCAATGGAACTCTATGAGAGAAATCAAGAATTGGACCCCTAGATCGAGTATAGACCCCATAAGTAGAATAGGTCTCATCAACATTGTCCTCGGGTAGGACAGAGGAATTTCTAAGCTTTAGATCATTGAGGATACATAATTTGAAAAGAGACTAAACAGGAATTAGATCAGAAATCAGGACCTTAGGAACTACCGCTTGCAAATAGAACAAAAATAGGAGAAATATTCCTAAATGCCTCATTGCCTCTCTCTTATGAGTATGGAGTATTTCATACCCTTAAAAGATACTCTAGTCGATATGGTTTTGTCTGACACCCAATTGATGAAGAACATAGGGCTTTGATACCAATCTAACATGACCCAAACAAGGTCCTAGTCATGTCGGACATTTCAAGTCGAGGCTGAACACTGCCCCCAATACCCAACTGTAACCACACTGTACCCTATGTCAGATGAATACATAACATGTAATAAGATAAGGCAACAATAATTAAAATTCTTTAATAAAGTCCATAACGATAGTCAACCAAATATTGAACTGATGTCAACCCTAATACTAATACCAATTCTATAGTTGACACCAATATCGACACCGCCCTTGACTATAGTAGTCTGATAAAGCATCTAACTGAAAACAAAGAACATTCGGTCGATATATGCCCCTGACCTTATCCAAAACCAATGTCGAACAAAAAAAATAAGGTAAGAAAGTCCATAGAATGAAATGGAGTCTTCAAGAGTATGGAAGCTCACCACTTTATTCTGACACAATGTTGTCCCCGGATCTAAGTCATTGAGCAGGAAAAGTAGTATGGTTGAATCTGGCATTGTTTGGGGAATAGCACCCAAAGTTGATTGGCGGAATAAACTCTAGCATGTACTTATGAATAAGGATCAAATAATGCCATTATTCAAAATCAAAGAAAATAACTATATGCAGTCACATACATATACATATATATAGATCATTTTGGGAAAAGGAATTGGGTTTGGCATACATTTAAAAATTTTAACCTGTGTTGTGCAGCTTTGGTGTCGTAAGTCCACTAATGGGCTATTTATATTCAGCTCCCCCTATTGCAAGAGCTCCAGTACATGTTAGCTACAAGAACTAGAGATAAACCTGAGATGACTAGTACATATCAAAAAATATAAGTGTGACATCATCCAGACGGCCACCAAGACCAAACCTCACATTAGCAAACATGAGTTTATGTTTTGATCCCTCCTTGAAACTTCCATCTTCCACAACTTTTCTAAAATGACACCCTTTAAGCTCAAATTAAAATCATTAACCTATAAACAACCATTTACCAAGGATTCTTTTTAATTAGGCATTAACCATTGGTATTGTGATACAAAAATTAGAGCTTGCAAACAAAAGCCACTAAACCAATTTGACTCCAAAGTTTCCAATTAAACCAATATCATGGCCACCAAGGCCTTTTCAAACCATTTAAAGACAACCAACCAAATTTAAGTTCCATTACCTTTTATGCAATAAAAATATTTCAAGAAGAGTTAAACTATGTGACAAAAATCATTGGCATTGGCATTTTAATAGAGATGTTGAGGGCATATAAGTTCCAAAACAAAGTATCATTTGATCATTCCCATGAAACCAAATATTCAAATCATAATTATAACATGAAAACCCATGAGAAAACATGGGAAAGCATTATCCAATAAAGAACAACAAAAACCCCCAACATCTATTTTAAAACTAAAACAATACCACAATAATACCATAAAAACCATTAATTAAAACATTCTTTTAGTTGAACTAAAAATAAGGGATGAGTAACATGCCTTAGACATCAAAGAAGAATGGGAGAACCCATCCTATAGAGCCTTAATTGATTTCCTTAAAGAAACCCTAGCCTTTTCTTGAACCAAGAGCTTAAGAGAGATTTTAAGAGATTTTTAAGAGTGTTTTATTTAGAATAATAGGTTAATGATGTCCCAAAAGTTATTTTATGTCGTGGGGTGAAAAGGAGTTATGTGGGCAAATGTCTAGAATACCCCCAACTTAAACTGTAAAATCACTGTTGGTGGGTATGAGTTGAGCCTCCAACTTATCACCACAACATACGACTGGTACCATCAAGTTGTATAAAAAAAATGTTGGACACCCACATGCTGTCCATTAGACGACTCCACTGCCCCATCTCGTAAGAAGACTATACGACCCTTATGGCATAGTCATACCAAAGATAGAAACCAAACGGATCAACACTAGACAACATATGACTCTACTATACAACTCGTACCCTATCCCCATGGCTCTTAGTGAGCCACTCATATTCAGAGCCAATTCAAGTTACTAAGTTTCAGATTAAGTGAAAAATTAATCAAACAACCCGTCAAAAAACCATATGACCCCTACTCACCAAGTCTTAACCACAACAAAAGACTAACCATCATTTACCGAACACCTTACAAGTTAGGTCACCTAACCTATATCCATACCATACGACCTATTTGGTGAGTCATTACAAGACCAATGAGCTTAAAGCTTAGGAAATTTCCAAGGACCGAAACCCAGGGTGTTTCATAATAGTATGCCTATAATACCTATTATGCAAAGTCTTTCCTAATCCGTAATCACATCTATGATTCCTTTCTACTGAGGAAGATTAACATACCTATGATATACTCACCATTTCACCTCTTGCTCAAATCTTTAAATGATATTGTCAGCATATAATCTAAACAAATAAGGCTCTTACTAGAAGTAGCATAATTTAGAAACTTCTTTCTTTGATTAAAGCTTAAATTTTAAGAGATCATGTGACAAACTATGTAGTTTGCAAAATTTGCATTCCATAGCATAAAATCAATAATAGATGAACGTATTTATTCATATAGGAATTAGTCATTAACATATAATTCATTCACCATTTTTTCCTCATTTCCAGATGATATAAATGGTCCACCACCTAAGTTTAACAACCCTTTTGGACCTTGCATTTAAAGCCAAATTCCTCTAGTAGCAACACATATCTAACCAGACTAGGCTTGGTAGTTTTCTTTTCCCATAAATATCTTAGCATGGTATGATCAATAAGAGCAAAAACTTTTGTACCAAGCAAATACACCCTAACATCTCCAAGGCATAGACAATGGAGCCCTTGCTCTATAACTATATAGTTCTTTTTGTCCCCCCATTTAATTCTTTGCTCACATAATAAATAGGGTGAAAGATCTTCTCCTTGTTATACCCACGAATATCCCCAAGTGAACTCTACTTACATCATATATCACCTCAAATGGTTTGACCTAATCCAAATCAATAATAATGGTCGCAACTACCAATTTCCTTTTGAGGCACACAAATACCTTCAAAATATTTTCATTAAATAAGAAATTGGTTTCCTTATCCATTAACCTAGAAAGTTGATTTGCAATCATGGGGAAATATTTTATAAAGCTTTGATAAAATCCTACATTGCCAAGGAAACTTAAAACACCCTTCACCAAGATTAGTAGATGTAGTTTTTTTATCATATCTATTTTGGCCCAGTCGACATAAATTCCTTTAGCTGACATATTTTTCCCCTAAAAAATGCCATCTTTTACCATAAGGTTGCAATTTTCAAACTAGGCATAAGATTAAACTCTTCAAGATAGTCAAATCATAATCAAAAGAATATCCTACCACAAAAAAATCATCCATAAATAATTTAAAAGTTTCATCTACCATATAAAATAAAATTTACATCACACACATTTCAATGGTCGCTGAAGCATTGTAGAATTCCAATGGGAATCCTCTTGAAGATGAAGGTCCCATAAAGGCATGTAAATGTAGACTTCTCTTGGTCATCTGGTGCAATAGATATTTGAATATACCCCAAATAACCATCCGAGAAATCGTACTTACCCCTTCCTACCAATAGATCATGTATTTTGTTCATAAATTACATTGGAAAATAATCTCAAAGATTCTAGGAGTAAAACTTGTTTTAGTTCACACACACTCTTTAGCCAATGACGAGTCTAAGTGGAATTAATTCATTCTTCTCATTATCCACTACTATCATACATCTCTTTCTCTGGGACACCCAAAACTGGACTTACCTATTAAAAATTAGTTGAAAAAAACCTTGCAATAAGACACTTAATTATATCCTTCTTAACCATCTCTTGTTTTGGTGGGTTAAGTTTGTGTTGATGTTAAATAGTAGGAACATACTCTTTTTCTAACTGATTTTATGAGTATAAATTCATAATAGGATTCCAATAATATCTGTCCACCTAATATCCCTCTTGTACTTTTAGAATAGGAAGACAAATATCCTCTACTTGACATAATCAAGTCATCAACAATAATCACAAGCAAAGTATCCTTCTCACCAAAATTTAGTACCTAAAATAAACTGGCAAGTCTTACTACTCTAATACTGGTGGTTCCTTAATAGACAGTTTTGAAGGAACAGTTGGCCCATTATTCAAGTCCAAGTCCAACTTTTTTTTAACATACAAATATGAGCCCATCCCAGTCAATGCACTAACTATATCATCATACTCTTAAATGTGTTCCTATCAAAACACATCATCACCACAGCTTAAGTCTTAACAATGAATCTTACCTTAGTAATCCCCTCAATCTCACTTTTATTAACAATATTAATAATAGAGACAATACTCGTGTCTCTTGGTTGCTTCATTGACTGTCAAATCTTAAACTTCACCTCTTCATATATTCATTCTAACTTTAGCTTATTGAACTATAAGTCAACCAACTCCCTTCCCATATATAAGAATGTTCTACCCAAGATTTATGGGTATATCAAAATTGACCTCACAATCAAGAATTTAAAACTCATTTAGGAATATGTTGTTAACCACTTTTACTAGTATATCATATAATATTTTAACTACTTATTTGACTTAAAAATCGACCATAAATGAATACATCAATGTCATTTTAGGGATAATAACACCAACTACTGATAGATGGCTAGAGGTATCAGACTAATGCTCGCACCAAGATTACATAGTGCCTTAAAAATGTATTGCACCAATTGTACAAGGAATAGTGAATACTCATGGATCTGATTTTTTTACCAACAATTATGAAGTAATTACACTACAATGATGGATATTGTTTGCTGGCTCAAAACTCACTGTCTTTACTTTCATGGATAAGTTCTCATTAAATTAATGTATCTTGATATTTGTTCTAGATCTTCAATTAATTTTATATTCACTAACAATTATTTATTCATGTATATGAACTTATTAAAGTTAACATCCACCACTTTCTTCTTAACTTTGTGTGGAAATGGAGGGGGATCTAGGATTTGAGTGGAAGGTTCTTTCTTTCTCTTTCTCCTTCTCTTTATCATAGCACCATCCTCTGTCTCCTTTGTAGAAACTTTTAAATCCATATTTCCATCATTAATATTTTCTAGATTTCCATCCAAATCCAGAACCACATCGATCTCAGCATCATTATCCACTATTTTATATCCATTACTTAGATCTTCTATCTGTGTTTGCATAATCCATTGCGATCCTGACAAACATTAGCCACTACTTGTGGTGATGGCTAAATAACTCCCATATTTTTCAAATAACTTACCAAGTCACTTGGAAATATATCACTCTTCCAGTTATTACAAGTTACGAACAGCTGCCCTATTTAATACTCTAATTATTTTGTAATGGTAGAGTGTGAAACAACTAACTGACTCATTGAAGACAAGTTTGATTTCATGTGGTAGTTTCCACTCCTTTCATTAATTTTTATGTCATAGCCTCCAAAAAAGCCTTTCCTGAGTCATTATTTGCATTATCATGTCTCTTTGGTTGTACATACAACCCACTTTAATCACCCTTATTTTTCCAATTCCCCTGCTCGTGTTGTCTATACCTAACTTTGTCATAGTAATAGTCTATATGATGGTTCCAACATTGGTTTCCTTAGAGATTGGCTTGAAAACCCATTACCATTAGCTAACAAGTTCTTTGTTAGCAAATCCATCTAAGTTTTCATGTTTTCCATATGGTTTTTACCCTCTTCTTTTATACAACATTGTTTCATCTATATACTACTCGCATATGCATTACTTGTTATCTTAGAACCCCCGGTATGCCAAGTTTACTCTATTTTTTGTTTGATTAAAAAGTATCATAGTCACATTTTTAAAAGTTTGTAACATAAAAATGCCTCCAACTGTATTTCTAACCATTGACTTTATGTTTGAGATTAAAGACCTATAAAATGTTTCCATTAAGTGCTCATCATTCATGTAGTGATTCGGACATTGGTTCCATTTTATCTTGCACCTAAACGATGTCTCATATAATACCTCATTTGGTAGCTACCTAAATTGCTTATTTTGTACCTCAACTATAACATCTTGGAAGGTGAAAAGAACCTTTCTAGGAAAGCTTTTTTCAACTACCTCCAATTTATTATTGAATTACGTGCCAGCTCAATCAACCATAAATATACCTCCCTAGATAGAGACAACGGAAAAAAACTTAGTAATATTGCATTCTGAATAACTTCCAGAAAAACGAAAGTCATACCTATGTTAATAAAGTTGATCAAATGCATATTTGGATCATTACCAGGAAATAGA
>JAPEIP010000004.1:109430784-109453790 GCA_026120095.1 Capsicum chinense | reverse complement strand
CATGAGAAAACATGGGAAAGCATTATCCAATAAAGAACAACAAAAACCCCCAACATCTATTTTAAAACTAAAACAATACCACAATAATACCATAAAAACCATTAATTAAAACATTCTTTTAGTTGAACTAAAAATAAGGGATGAGTAACATGCCTTAGACATCAAAGAAGAATGGGAGAACCCATCCTATAGAGCCTTAATTGATTTCCTTAAAGAAACCCTAGCCTTTTCTTGAACCAAGAGCTTAAGAGAGATTTTAAGAGATTTTTAAGAGTGTTTTATTTAGAATAATAGGTTAATGATGTCCCAAAAGTTATTTTATGTCGTGGGGTGAAAAGGAGTTATGTGGGCAAATGTCTAGAATACCCCCAACTTAAACTGTAAAATCACTGTTGGTGGGTATGAGTTGAGCCTCCAACTTATCACCACAACATACGACTGGTACCATCAAGTTGTATAAAAAAAATGTTGGACACCCACATGCTGTCCATTAGACGACTCCACTGCCCCATCTCGTAAGAAGACTATACGACCCTTATGGCATAGTCATACCAAAGATAGAAACCAAACGGATCAACACTAGACAACATATGACTCTACTATACAACTCGTACCCTATCCCCATGGCTCTTAGTGAGCCACTCATATTCAGAGCCAATTCAAGTTACTAAGTTTCAGATTAAGTGAAAAATTAATCAAACAACCCGTCAAAAAACCATATGACCCCTACTCACCAAGTCTTAACCACAACAAAAGACTAACCATCATTTACCGAACACCTTACAAGTTAGGTCACCTAACCTATATCCATACCATACGACCTATTTGGTGAGTCATTACAAGACCAATGAGCTTAAAGCTTAGGAAATTTCCAAGGACCGAAACCCAGGGTGTTTCATAATAGTATGCCTATAATACCTATTATGCAAAGTCTTTCCTAATCCGTAATCACATCTATGATTCCTTTCTACTGAGGAAGATTAACATACCTATGATATACTCACCATTTCACCTCTTGCTCAAATCTTTAAATGATATTGTCAGCATATAATCTAAACAAATAAGGCTCTTACTAGAAGTAGCATAATTTAGAAACTTCTTTCTTTGATTAAAGCTTAAATTTTAAGAGATCATGTGACAAACTATGTAGTTTGCAAAATTTGCATTCCATAGCATAAAATCAATAATAGATGAACGTATTTATTCATATAGGAATTAGTCATTAACATATAATTCATTCACCATTTTTTCCTCATTTCCAGATGATATAAATGGTCCACCACCTAAGTTTAACAACCCTTTTGGACCTTGCATTTAAAGCCAAATTCCTCTAGTAGCAACACATATCTAACCAGACTAGGCTTGGTAGTTTTCTTTTCCCATAAATATCTTAGCATGGTATGATCAATAAGAGCAAAAACTTTTGTACCAAGCAAATACACCCTAACATCTCCAAGGCATAGACAATGGAGCCCTTGCTCTATAACTATATAGTTCTTTTTGTCCCCCCATTTAATTCTTTGCTCACATAATAAATAGGGTGAAAGATCTTCTCCTTGTTATACCCACGAATATCCCCAAGTGAACTCTACTTACATCATATATCACCTCAAATGGTTTGACCTAATCCAAATCAATAATAATGGTCGCAACTACCAATTTCCTTTTGAGGCACACAAATACCTTCAAAATATTTTCATTAAATAAGAAATTGGTTTCCTTATCCATTAACCTAGAAAGTTGATTTGCAATCATGGGGAAATATTTTATAAAGCTTTGATAAAATCCTACATTGCCAAGGAAACTTAAAACACCCTTCACCAAGATTAGTAGATGTAGTTTTTTTATCATATCTATTTTGGCCCAGTCGACATAAATTCCTTTAGCTGACATATTTTTCCCCTAAAAAATGCCATCTTTTACCATAAGGTTGCAATTTTCAAACTAGGCATAAGATTAAACTCTTCAAGATAGTCAAATCATAATCAAAAGAATATCCTACCACAAAAAAATCATCCATAAATAATTTAAAAGTTTCATCTACCATATAAAATAAAATTTACATCACACACATTTCAATGGTCGCTGAAGCATTGTAGAATTCCAATGGGAATCCTCTTGAAGATGAAGGTCCCATAAAGGCATGTAAATGTAGACTTCTCTTGGTCATCTGGTGCAATAGATATTTGAATATACCCCAAATAACCATCCGAGAAATCGTACTTACCCCTTCCTACCAATAGATCATGTATTTTGTTCATAAATTACATTGGAAAATAATCTCAAAGATTCTAGGAGTAAAACTTGTTTTAGTTCACACACACTCTTTAGCCAATGACGAGTCTAAGTGGAATTAATTCATTCTTCTCATTATCCACTACTATCATACATCTCTTTCTCTGGGACACCCAAAACTGGACTTACCTATTAAAAATTAGTTGAAAAAAACCTTGCAATAAGACACTTAATTATATCCTTCTTAACCATCTCTTGTTTTGGTGGGTTAAGTTTGTGTTGATGTTAAATAGTAGGAACATACTCTTTTTCTAACTGATTTTATGAGTATAAATTCATAATAGGATTCCAATAATATCTGTCCACCTAATATCCCTCTTGTACTTTTAGAATAGGAAGACAAATATCCTCTACTTGACATAATCAAGTCATCAACAATAATCACAAGCAAAGTATCCTTCTCACCAAAATTTAGTACCTAAAATAAACTGGCAAGTCTTACTACTCTAATACTGGTGGTTCCTTAATAGACAGTTTTGAAGGAACAGTTGGCCCATTATTCAAGTCCAAGTCCAACTTTTTTTTAACATACAAATATGAGCCCATCCCAGTCAATGCACTAACTATATCATCATACTCTTAAATGTGTTCCTATCAAAACACATCATCACCACAGCTTAAGTCTTAACAATGAATCTTACCTTAGTAATCCCCTCAATCTCACTTTTATTAACAATATTAATAATAGAGACAATACTCGTGTCTCTTGGTTGCTTCATTGACTGTCAAATCTTAAACTTCACCTCTTCATATATTCATTCTAACTTTAGCTTATTGAACTATAAGTCAACCAACTCCCTTCCCATATATAAGAATGTTCTACCCAAGATTTATGGGTATATCAAAATTGACCTCACAATCAAGAATTTAAAACTCATTTAGGAATATGTTGTTAACCACTTTTACTAGTATATCATATAATATTTTAACTACTTATTTGACTTAAAAATCGACCATAAATGAATACATCAATGTCATTTTAGGGATAATAACACCAACTACTGATAGATGGCTAGAGGTATCAGACTAATGCTCGCACCAAGATTACATAGTGCCTTAAAAATGTATTGCACCAATTGTACAAGGAATAGTGAATACTCATGGATCTGATTTTTTTACCAACAATTATGAAGTAATTACACTACAATGATGGATATTGTTTGCTGGCTCAAAACTCACTGTCTTTACTTTCATGGATAAGTTCTCATTAAATTAATGTATCTTGATATTTGTTCTAGATCTTCAATTAATTTTATATTCACTAACAATTATTTATTCATGTATATGAACTTATTAAAGTTAACATCCACCACTTTCTTCTTAACTTTGTGTGGAAATGGAGGGGGATCTAGGATTTGAGTGGAAGGTTCTTTCTTTCTCTTTCTCCTTCTCTTTATCATAGCACCATCCTCTGTCTCCTTTGTAGAAACTTTTAAATCCATATTTCCATCATTAATATTTTCTAGATTTCCATCCAAATCCAGAACCACATCGATCTCAGCATCATTATCCACTATTTTATATCCATTACTTAGATCTTCTATCTGTGTTTGCATAATCCATTGCGATCCTGACAAACATTAGCCACTACTTGTGGTGATGGCTAAATAACTCCCATATTTTTCAAATAACTTACCAAGTCACTTGGAAATATATCACTCTTCCAGTTATTACAAGTTACGAACAGCTGCCCTATTTAATACTCTAATTATTTTGTAATGGTAGAGTGTGAAACAACTAACTGACTCATTGAAGACAAGTTTGATTTCATGTGGTAGTTTCCACTCCTTTCATTAATTTTTATGTCATAGCCTCCAAAAAAGCCTTTCCTGAGTCATTATTTGCATTATCATGTCTCTTTGGTTGTACATACAACCCACTTTAATCACCCTTATTTTTCCAATTCCCCTGCTCGTGTTGTCTATACCTAACTTTGTCATAGTAATAGTCTATATGATGGTTCCAACATTGGTTTCCTTAGAGATTGGCTTGAAAACCCATTACCATTAGCTAACAAGTTCTTTGTTAGCAAATCCATCTAAGTTTTCATGTTTTCCATATGGTTTTTACCCTCTTCTTTTATACAACATTGTTTCATCTATATACTACTCGCATATGCATTACTTGTTATCTTAGAACCCCCGGTATGCCAAGTTTACTCTATTTTTTGTTTGATTAAAAAGTATCATAGTCACATTTTTAAAAGTTTGTAACATAAAAATGCCTCCAACTGTATTTCTAACCATTGACTTTATGTTTGAGATTAAAGACCTATAAAATGTTTCCATTAAGTGCTCATCATTCATGTAGTGATTCGGACATTGGTTCCATTTTATCTTGCACCTAAACGATGTCTCATATAATACCTCATTTGGTAGCTACCTAAATTGCTTATTTTGTACCTCAACTATAACATCTTGGAAGGTGAAAAGAACCTTTCTAGGAAAGCTTTTTTCAACTACCTCCAATTTATTATTGAATTACGTGCCAGCTCAATCAACCATAAATATACCTCCCTAGATAGAGACAACGGAAAAAAACTTAGTAATATTGCATTCTGAATAACTTCCAGAAAAACGAAAGTCATACCTATGTTAATAAAGTTGATCAAATGCATATTTGGATCATTACCAGGAAATAGACCGAATAAAATTTTAAGGTTCTTCAACTAAATTATTATGTTTGTGACATCAAACTTTATCCAAGGAATTAGTGGTGGTAGTACAGTTGGTCTAGTAGCACCAACCCCACATAAATTAACATCATCATTATCATTGGAAAAAAATCTCCCCATGTTGTTGACAATCTTTGCCTCTTTATTGTTGATTTTATTTAGTTGGAGCAACATTGTCATCACAGTGCCAATTAACAACATAACCCAACTCATCATCACTCAGATTTTCCTTATCAGTGTTTTTTTACATGATCCAATACATCAATATTTTGTTGATTCAATTGGTAAGCATCAAGTGAAGCTAGTCTTTTTGCTTTTGTTGTCCATCATATTACTTCTCAATGTTTTATTGAGTTCTAGATCACAGGAAAACAATGGTTCACCTGAACGATATACTTTGGCATGTACAATTAATTGCTTGTAAATATAAAAACAACAATAAAAGTTAAAATATGTAATGGGAACAAAAGTCAAATAAAACATATAAACTTAATTAACAACTATATTACTCAACATCGACACCAAATTTGATAAGCCCAAACTTAAACTCCCTTAAGTGATCATCGTCAAATATAAAATCCAACAAAGGTTGGGGTCAAATCCCACGATGAATAAGGTTCTAACTAAGTTAGATGTAGTTCAAATAACAATTAATCAATGATTTCAATTAGACGGGCAGGGGGTGTTTGGTACAAAAGATATTAGAATTATTTGAATTTATGTCACGTAAGTTTGTTAATTCACAACATTTAATAAATTGAGAGAAGACAAGATAGGATTGTACACACCTTGACTTTTAACTATTTTGGATTAAAAAGAGATAAATTTGAATCAACACATATACTTATAATGTAATCAACTCAAAATGTTCACCTAAATGTTTTCCAATCTCAATAGATGATTCTTACTTTAATTCTTTCAAACATAAAGTGAAGGATTTATAACTTGGTTTTATCCATAATTTATTAATCTCATCATTAACCGGTATAATAAGGTTAGAAGCTCCAAATTCTCATAACCAATTGCTTTTCTTGATTTTAACTTCTTTGTGAAAGCAAGTTAGACTTAGGTCTTGTGCTAATGTCACAAAGATTAGAAATCTGTAAAAGAGAAGGAATTATAATTATAAGTACAAAGGGTAACTAAAATTCATATAGACACTAATTCTATAAGAAATTTTCCATCAAGGATTCCACAATCCTTGTTATAGGGTTTTTAGACACTCGTATTAATGAAAGTGATGAAATAAATAGATTTCATAATGCAAAGATTATCCTTTCAAGGAATAAATTTTGTTCTCCAATACTTGACAAAAACCAAGAAAAAGCATTTTAACCATAAGAAATTATTTCTCAAAACAAAAATAAGCTCTGAAAATATTTAGAGTTCAAATACCTTTTCTAAACCCTAGACTAGGTATTTATAGACTCTAAATATGTAAAATTTAAAATTTTGAATTTGGGAGGCCGCTTTAACCTTGATGGGTCTCCTGGCGGTTTACCAACAAAGTGAGGTTCATTTCTTGAACCATCATTTTCTTCTAATATATCATTCTATATAGGCATGGCATGTTATGTGACAGTTCACTGAATAAATAGCTCGACCTGCGGCCTTGTCGTAATGGACGTCCCAAGTCCGACCAAGATCGATGACCACCCCTGTTGCCCAACCCAACCTTTTGCCAACTATCGTGAGGTGGATGAATTTAAAACATAAAACAAGATAGTGTAACTATCCAAATTATTGACTCTGGGATAGGTCTATTGCCGAGACCGACCCAACCGAGTCACAAAGTCCCATACCAATCGTACAACCATACCAAGACAAACCAACCCATAGATCCAACCATAACAAAATAAGTTCCATTAATAATTAAATAATCCCAAAATAAAAGAGGATGGAACAACCGAAAATATCATCAACCGATATCATTCCCAATACTAATAACAATACTAAGGTTGACACCAATACCGACCTAGTCTATTCCAACCCATCATAGTACCACAAGAGTCTAATACCCCAAAAATAGGTCCCGTGATGTCACATGGTTCTTAGGGCTACAAGTATACCCAAGCTAACCCTTTGAGCCTATCACTTCTCATAATAACTCGTTCAAGAAGAAATATACAAAACACTGGCACTGTCATATCAAATGAAAGGAAATTTGAAGGTAATACTCGGTCCAAATGACCACAATACTGGAAATCTCAATACAACCACAGTATGATAGCTAGTCTAACAAAGCCTCTACTACTCCATGAACTAGGGAGCCATTTGAACAGGTCCCCAACTGACTCAAACCAAACTAAAAGTAATGACATAAACACTCAAGTATTGAAATATCTGAAGATAGGCCCTCGAACCATGAGGACTCACCACGGGAGAAATATAGATAAAAGGTACTCGGGAATTACTGATGAGGCTGGGCTAAGCACCTTAACCTACATTATAAGACAATGTAGCACATAAACATATATGTGGATCAACACTTGGGAATGTACTAAGTATATGGGGGTGTATGCATTTACAAAAAAAAATATCCATACTCTTTAATCGAATTATTCATGGAATTAGGAATGACTCACATAGCTTGAATAAGTCTGAAATGTAAAGCTTAGAAATCATGTTTAATGAAGTATGTAACACAAATCTCGTGAGTCATTATACTTTAGCTTTAAAATATGAACTTTTCTCTTATTCTCATTACTTGAAGGCTAAAGAAAGCTTTAAACAATACTTTTAAACCCATGCATATATCTCATAGAGAGTAAGACTTATTTAATGCTTAAGAACTCAGAACTCTTTTAAACTTAATACACTTGGAACTCGGAATTCTATAACTCTTACTAGTAGAGAAACTACTTCCTTCTTTTGAAAATACTCAAAGAAGTTCGTTTATTTTAGAAAATATATCATCCTAATGTTTTAGGGAAAATATTCTATCTCAATGGAAAATAATTTAGTTTAGGGAGGTTCTCTTAACCGACATAAACCATGCGAGCTACATGGAGTACAACGTCTTGTCCTCCTAAAGAAGAAACCTCACGTTGGGGAGAGGAGTCATACTCTTACCAAGGAGTATAATCTCAACTCAGTGATCACTTATCTCAGCCTCGGGCTCTATCATCTTGGCCTTTGGCCCAAAATCTCAAACCTATGGTGGCACATAGTTCTGGGTTAAGAAGCCGTAGTAACTTTCCTAACTCGATGCTAAATACTACTCCCTTTAGTATATCCCACTTATCTCATGAAAATTCACTTTCAAAATAATCTCATGGTTCACAAGAACCCAACAATCAAATCTGTAATCTCATGTAGTGAAGTGGATTTCAAAGCCCTATGACCATTAGGTCAAAACATTTCTTAATAATCTCAGAATACTCAAATCATGGGTGCTTATAGCACGAAAGTTCATAAAATTGAAAGTCTCAAGCAAGGCTTAAGGACCCATAATTCTATCTCAAGTTAAAACTCATCAAAATGCATATTAGATAGCATATTGATTCAAAAATCATATAAAATATGAAATTTACAGCAATGTAGCTCATAATCTCAACATACTCATAAACTTCAATATCTCAAATATTTCAACTATTAACTTCTCAAGGATTAAAATCATGAGGTATAGACCCAGCTGCAATTTCTCAAGAAAACATGTAAAAATCATGTCATTAGACTCTCAATTCATGGAAAACACCAAAAGCTTGCAACCAATAAAAATGGGTGAAAACCCCCAATTCAATTTCATGTAAAATCTCATAAATTGCAGAAAATTGTAGTTTAAACAAGCCTTTGGGCACAAGGGTGAAAGGATTATTCTTGTTCAAAACCCCACATACCTTGAATTAGAAGCTTTGGATGAACTCTCTCTTTTGGGACTCTATTTGTACTGTTAAATGAGGGTTCTTGAATCCATTGACTTGGGAACCTTGAATTTTGACTCAATTTAGAAAATCTATGGTGGATTGATGAGATTCTTGGAAGATGTTTTGGATACTTAGGGTTTTTGTTGAGCAAAAACTTGAGAAAAACCTAATAGAATGCTTGTAAATGACTTTAATTTGGTGTTTGTATGGTTTAAGAGGCTTGGAAAAAGACCAAAGTACCCTTTTTAACTTCTGTACGAAGCTGGAAAAATTAAACTGGGAACTCAATTTTATGGGCCATCTCGACGTGCCACTATCACGGTGGCTCACTGGAAATTGACAAATGGGAATCTGGGAGTCACCACGATGCGGAGCCATCGCGTTGTCCCACTGGTTGGGACTAGGAACTTTAGCGCGACGCATCACAATCGCTCTAGGCCACTAAAAATTGACTATTAAGAAATTGCGGTCCGCCGCGACGCGCCACTATCGCGGTGTTCCACTGGAATTTGACAATTGTAAAATAGACCCTCTCCGCGATGCCCCAAGCACTAAAATGACGTTGTTTTATGACTAGGACTTAAATTAGCAATAACTTCTTACTCGGGCATTGGATTTGGGCGAATCTTATATTGACGGAAAGCTTATCAAATTTTCCTTACGATAAATAGTCGAAACTAGGGAAATTCTATTTAGTTAAAATGGTACTCACATAGGAAGTCACTCCTTAACCTTCTCGAGGAGAAATTAAGCTTAGGAAAAAATTTGGGGTATTGCGAAAAGCTTTTAACCAAAAGAATACAAATTTCCGATTGGGACATGCACCCAACATTATCCAAAACCAATATCCATAAATAATCCAAATTGTGAAAAGTTATCCATGAAATAGAGCCTTCCGAATAGATGGAAGCTCACCACTTCAATCTAAATATTGACCCCAAAGTTTGAATCACTAAAATGAAAGAGTAGAATGGATGATTTCTACATCGACTAGGGATACAAATTTTGAAGACGGGTTAGCAGGTGAATGCTAACATGAACTCATGATAAGGATAAGATAATTCCATTTAATAAACCAAGTAAAAACCATCCATATGTAGACAACCATACATATATATATATATATATAACCATGCCGTAAAAGGGAACAGGGCTTAGCATGCTATTAAAATATTTACCTGGGTTGTGTAGCTTTGCCATCCGAAACAAACCACGGGTTATATGGGTTCAGCTCCCCCTAATGAAAGGGCCTAGTGAGTGAAGCCGCACGACTAGGGAAGAAAACCTTGGATGACCAGTACATCCCCTAAAATATAAAGTGTGACATCATGCACACAGTTAATAGGACCAAACCTCACATGGCCAAATAAGAGTTTCCACATTAGAGCCCCCCGGGACCTCCACCTTCCATGACTTTGATACACATCGCTTCTTTAAAACCAATTAAAACCATTTTCCAACAAAAACCATTATTCCGTTATTATTAAACAAGGCTATTATTAGTGGAATCGTCATACCAATAATAACTTGCAAGACTTTTCCTTAGCCAACCCTTAGAGAATTTCCATGCACGCCACATGATTTTTAATTAACCATAACCATGGACACCAAGGCCTTTCCATTCCATTCAAAAACTTTTAAGCCATTCCTCTTATTTAAGTTTACATTACCAAGTTTAAAACATGCATAAGCTTCATTAAAAAACCAATATTATAGTGAAAACATTGTTAAAGGAATTTTATCAAACACATTGGGGGTATAGTATTTCAAAAACCAAAGTCCATTACCAAAGAACCATTCCTAAGCAATAAATTATCCAAAACCACCATCAATGCATATAAAAGCATAATTAAAACATAGAAAAACCATAACCAAGCTCACCAGATCATATTTGAAACCCAAAAATCATACAACATTCAAACCATAAAAATATTGTATAGGATCATGCCTTTAGTTGGAACTAACTATAACGGAAGAGAACATGCCTTAAACAATAATGATGGTGGAAAGAATCACCAAGACATGCCCCAATGTACTCCTTAAGACGAAACCCTAGCTTCTACCCAGAACTCTAGAAAGGATTTAAGAGTGTTTCGAAGTGTTTAAAAATAGAATAATATGGCAAATAACCTTGCAAGTGCAATATAAGTCGTGGCACCTTACTAGGATAAGTGAGGAAAGATCTTGATTGTTTCACTTAAACTGCATTAAATTCTCATCATAAGGGACAACTGAACCTTACGAGTCGTACCCATCCTGTACTAATGGTACCCACCTCTCGTACCCTAA
The DNA here is from genome assembly GCA_026120095.1 of Capsicum chinense. Classification (NCBI taxonomy): domain Eukaryota; kingdom Viridiplantae; phylum Streptophyta; class Magnoliopsida; order Solanales; family Solanaceae; genus Capsicum; species Capsicum chinense. The sequence goes on along the minus strand of JAPEIP010000004.1, from coordinate 109,442,666 downwards.
GCTTTCCCCCTTGGACCTAACACTTTCAAAGGTACGACACATCTAAACCCAATTCATATTCAAGTGTACGACTAGTACTCATAGACCACCAAGTCGTTCCCATTCCAGTAATAAAAACCATCCTACCAACCAATACTGGTCAGTATAGGACTGGACCATGACTCCTAACCCAAGTGTAGAACTCATTACCCTAAGTTGTATCTTACCTAAAAACTAAAAATCAAGGAAATTTTTCTAAGGTTTAGAAACCAGGGTGTTTAAGTCTCCCCCACTAAAAAAATTCATCCCGGAATACCGAACAAGGTAGGGGTAATCACACACACAAGGCATTTGCATTATCAAATTTATATCCAATATTTAATAAAGTTTTAAATAAAAGAGACAAAGATATTAATCTTTCCTTTAACAAACTTAGAAAATAAAGATATGTTGAAGACACATAACTTCTACATAAATCCCAAGTGTAGAAAATAGATGCATATACTTGGACGTCATCTCCTTCTCTACTTTCTATATAGCTTCTTCCACCTTGTGGTTCCTCCACAGAACCATAATCGAAGTCACATCCTTTGTTCGCAACCGACAAACCTACCTATCCGAGATCTCAACTGGGAACTCTTCATAAGACAGAGAGTCCAAGATACACAGCCCCTCCAAAGGAACAATCAAAGAAGGGTCACCACTACACTTTCTCAACATGGAGACATAAAATACCAGATGAATGGAGTCCAAAGTAGAAGGCAACTATAATTCCTAAGACACATTACCAACCCTTACAAAGCTATATAAGGTCCAATAAATTGAGGACTGAGCTTTCCCTTTTGGCTAAATTGCATTACTCCCTTCATGGAGATACCTTGAGGAATATCTTATCCCTATCCTCAAAATCCAAGTCTCTACGACTTACATCCGCATAGGACTTTCAGTAACTTTGGGTAGCCTTAAGCTTATCCTGAATCACCTTTACCTTTTCTATATTCTTAAAGACCAAATACGGACCAAACATATCCACCTCACAAAGCTCAAACCAACCAATAGGAGATGTACACCTCCTACCATATAATGCATCAAAAAGGGCCATGCAAATACTAGAATGATAGCTATTGTTGTAAGCAAACTGTACCAGAGGTAGATGCTCAACCAAACTACCATCATAATCAACCGCAAATGCCTGAAGCATATCCTCTAATATCTAAATAATCTTTTCTGCTTGCCCATCTATCTGAGGATGAAAAGTAGTACTCATACTTACCTTAGTACCCAATCCCTTCTAAACAACCACCATAAATGAGATGAAAAATGCATACCACAATCAAAGACGATAAAAATAGGTACCCCATGCAGCTTAACAATCTCCTAAAGATATAAATTCGCATAATCCTCAGCCAAAAAAGTACTCCTTACTGGAAAAAAGTGAGCATACTTTTCCATCCTATGCATAATGACCCAAATCCAATCATATTAATTATGAGACCAAGGAAAACTGGTAACGAAGTTCATGTTTATTACCTCCCATTCCTATTCGGGAAAAACAATCTCTTGATACAGGCCCCCAGGTCTCAACTACTCAACTTTAACTTATTGACACACCAATCACTTGGCCACAAAATCAACCACTACCCTTTTCATTCCATTCCTCCAATACATCTCCTTTAGATTATGATAAATCTTTATCGAGATAGGATGTAAAACGCAGCATGATTCATGCACCTCAGCCAAGATCCTTTGTCTCAACCCATCAACATCCACAATGTACAACCTCCCTTGGTTCCATAAAGTACCATTACCACTGATCTCAAACATAATTACCTTTTCTCACCAATATTAATCTTTATTTTCATCAAGTTAGGATCTATTACTTGCTTCTCCTTAATCTCTACACTAATAGATGACCAAACCACTTCCTGTAAAATCACCCCACCATCCACGTAGTCCAAATGATGAACTCTAATTTTTTCCAAGCAGTGAATATCTTTCACCAATTCCCACTTTCATTCCTCCACATAAGCCAACCTCCCCATGGATAACTTATTTAGAGCATTAGAAACCACATTATCCTTTCCAGGGTGATAGTGAAGACTCATCTCATAGTTTTTTAGAAGCTCCAACCATCTTCTTTGCCTGAGATTTTGATCCTTCTAAGCGAACAGATACTGTACACTCTTATGATTAGAAAAGATGCTACGTGCACCCCATATAGATAATTCCACCAAAATTTTAAAGAAAAACCACCACCAACAGCTCCAAATCATGAGTAGGATAATTCCTCTCAAGCACCAGTAACTGCCTGGAAGTATAGTCAATCACCTCCCAATGTTCATTAAAACAAAACCAAGTCCCACCCTAGATGCATTACAATGAGCAAAAAACCCATCATTACCATCAGGAAATGTCAAGACCGGCGCCAAAGTTAGACTATCTTTTAACTTCTCAAAACTCCACTCATAAGCATCCGACTAAGAAAACTTTACTTTTTTCTGAGTCAGCATAGTCAAAGGAGTATCTATCATCTAAAAGCTCTCCACAAACCTTCGATAATACCCAACCAAACCCAAGAATATTTGAATATCGATTCGTGTCATGGGTGTAGGCCACCTTTTAACCATAAAGACCTTTTATGAATCCATCGTGATCCCTTCGCTAGAATTAAAATGACCAAGTAAACTCACAATGTTCGACCAAAACTAACACTTGGAAAATTTAGAATACAATTGTTGTTCCTTCAAGGTCTGTAATATCATACAGAGGTTATTAGCAAAATCCACCTTACTTTTGGAATAAACTAGAATGTCATCAATAAACAAAATAATGAAGAGATCCATGATCTACTTGAAAACCTTATTCATCAAGTCCAAAAATATTGTCAGGGCACTAGTCAAACCAAATAACATCACCAATACTTCAAAGTTCCCATACCAAGTACGAAAAGCCATTTTAGGGATATCCTCATCCCTAATCTTAAACTGACGATACCCAGATGAAAGATCTATCTTAGAAAAGAACTTGGCACCTTGCAACTGATCAAACAAATTATCTATCCTTAGAAGAAGGTACTAGTTCTTAACTATTATCTAAGTCAACTATCGATAATTAATGCATATCAGAAGGGAACCATTGTTCTTGCACACCAAAAATACCCATGAACCCCATAGGGATACACTGGGATGAATAAACCCCTTATCCCAACTCAGCTGAAGCTATTCTATAAGGAGGAATAGATATTGAACGAGTGTTCGGAACTTAATCAATACCAAACTCTTTTTCCCTATCAAGTGGAACACCAGGAAGTTTATCCAAAAAGACCTCAGGAAACTCATTTACCACCAAAACCGAATGAAAAGAATGACCTTTCAAGCTAGAATCTTTAAATTAAACCAAGTGATAAAGACAACCTTTAGAAATTAACCTCTGATATCGAAGATAAGAAATAAACCTCTCCATAGGAGCTAGGGAACCACTTTCCCACTCTATAACCGGTTCACTTAGGAACCTAAAGACAAGCTTACAGGTCGGACAATGCAAGGATGCATAACAAGAGTGTAGCCCATCCATCCCTATAATAACATCAAAATCCACCATATCAAGTTCAAACAAATCAACCAATGTCTGCCTATCACCAATATATCTCACACACACCCTACAGACTCTCTTTATAATAACTGAGTCACCTACTGAGGTAAAAAAAGAAAAAAAGAACCAAAAAAATCTCAGGACCAAAACCAATACGTACAACCACATGTGGGGTCACATAATAAAAAGTGAAACCCAGATCAAGCAAACAATAAACATCACAAGAAAGGAGTTGTAATATACTAGTAACGACATTAGGTGATTCCTCAGATTCCTATTGAGATACAAGATCATACAACCTATTTTTGCCAGTGCCTATACCAGAAGGAGGAGCAGACACCGAAGCTACACCACTAGGCATAGGAGCAGAAGATGAAGAAAGCAAATTTTTTACCACTCCTAAAGACCCCTTACCAATTAGATAATTCTTAAATATATGGCCTAGATGGCCATATTTAAAACACTTGTCCCTTTCTTCTTTAAAGTAATCCCAATGAAGATGACCATAGAACTAGTAAGGAGGGTATGAACATGCCAATTAACCCCAACTCTCCTAAGATTGGGCACACTATGCCTTGAAACTATCACCACCTTGTTAATGTCTATCACCCAACTACCTTGGGTAAGGAGCGCTAGTAGTAGAAAACGAACCAGAACTCCTCTATTTTTTTTTTGCTAATTGCCTCCATCCCACCACCTTAAGATTGAGCACCTCCATGGTATAAAAAATTGCTCCTCTTACTCTTTCTATCTCAAAACTCTGTATGTTTCCTCTTCTCATCCTCCACCGACTTCATATGGAAAACTAACCTTAAAATGACCATATCATTGATCATAAAAGCAGTCTTGCTTTCCAAGATCAAATCCTGAGATTACCCAGAAGTAAACTTTTTTATCCTTGCTCTGATGTCATCTACTAAATCAGGAGCATACCTTGACAACTGATGAAATTTCATGGCATATTACTTAAAAGATATCCTTCCTTACCTAAGATTCATAAACTTCTCTATCTTCATATTCCCCAACTCTTTATGATAGAAACAATCCAAAAAGGTACAAAACAAGGCATTCTATAAGGATAACTCCTCCATATCACCTCTATCCATATCCCATTCTTTGTATCATTGCTATACAAAATTCTTGGGCTGATAACCTATAAAGTTTACACCTTCCATATTAGTAGCCTGAGTCACCTTAAATATCTTCTCTAATTTGTTTAAGAAACCCTGAGGATCCTTCTCCACCTTTACATCAGTAAAAGTAAAAGGATTTAGCTTCATAAACTACCAACCCTTATGGCCTCAGCAGACAACCCACCAAACGTATCCCACTCAGCCTGAGCAGCAACTAATTGAGCAATAGTATGAATAGACTGGTGAAATTCTGCATTAGTATAATGCCCTATGAGTACACCCTGGGCATCACATGGTGCTTACAGTCCCGAGGAACCATAAGCTAACCCATGATCTGCTACCTACTGTGAACACTGAGTAAAACTAATAATGACATAACATAAGTAGAATTTAACTGAGGAATGCCATAAGATTTTAAGTCATAAATTTGATAAAATCTATAAGGTATAACTGATAATACTGATAAATCATCTGACAATGACAACTAATAGCTGAGAAACTAGCTAACTATTTGAAATAGTCTAAAAGGCCTCTACTAACTGACTGAGAAGCTGATGGGACAAACCCCCAACTAACTCTAACTAAATAGGAAAGACTAAAACTTGATAAAGTAATCCGAACTAAATAAATCATGTCCTCAAAATATGAGGAATCACCACTGCTATGGCTGATAGTCTAGAAAATCTATGTGCAATTTGGGAACTGAGCATCCAAACCTATGATATGATACATCATAGCACAAGATACTGTATATGATCAGTACTTTAAATGTACTAGTATGCTAAATGAGGTAGGCTGATATACATAGTTTCATGTACATGAAGAATAACTATCTGAATATATATAAAGCATAAAGTACTGAATATAGTGCATAAAATCTGTAAGTACTGAGGATGCATAAAATCAATTAGTACCGAGGATGTATGACCAAGCATATAATATGTTCTAAATAAAATCTTCAAATACTAAAATACTAAAATTTAATAATTGAATCACTTATATCTGTATGCAATGGTCAAGAATTTGAAACTAAATTACTAAACTGATTATTAGACTGAGACTGTGGGGGGTATCATCTAACTAACATACCCCAATCTTAGCTAATCGGGGTTTAACCTATAACCCTAGTTGAAAGGGTGTTAGTAATGTTCCACGGGTACTAACACTGGTTGTATAGATCCACTACACTTATGTACTATCCCGAAGGACTAAGGGTGTCAAGCCTAAACGACGGGTGACTCGTGCGAGGTAGTCAAGCCTAAATTAATAGGAGACTCCTCATATCCTACTATTTCTATGTAGTTCTAGAATACCAAGACTGCTACTAATGACTCTGCTTATCTGGTAGGGAGGCCGTAATCCCTGCACTCTCTTGGTGCTAAATCCTACTCCCAACTAAACTGACTTGAAATGCTGAACTATTCTAAGTTTAACAGAATTTGATGAATGACTAAACTGATAATAATCATAACATATTCTGAAACTATTCTGAAGATGATAGGACTAGGTAAACAACTAAATTTTTGGGTATTCATAACCCCTGGGACTCAATAGAAATAATAGTAAAATAGAACTTAGGCTTGGGGGACATAACATGAAAGCTTTTATCAAATATTCTTTCTTGTAGGCATTTTATCAAACACTTAATATTCACAATTTAAACTAATCATGTAAATAGTGTGGAACTTGGAGTAATTGAATGATTTCAATATCAATAACACTTAATCATGATTTAAATCAGTGAAAAACAACATTAGAACATGTGGGGTCTGATAAACAACAACAATTTCATGTAAACGTGGTATAGAATTTCAATTCATGGGAGTTCATGGTTAAATCACAATTTAAAATCATAATAACTCGTAAAGATCACAACTTTAGATTTAAAAAAGGATACTTGGACTCTACTGGTGGAAGGAACCCATGGATGATCACTTAACATACTTGGGTTGATGAATTCATGAACATTGATAGTGAGTTCTTGAGATTTTATCTTGAATTTTGAAGGCTAGGGTTTTCTATTTGAGAGAGAATGCTCTTGATTTGAGAGGATTTAAATAAAATAATGACTAAGTAAGCTTTTAGGTCATTAATTTTGTGTTTTGGACTAACTAGGGTCATAGAAAAAGACCCAACTACACCTGAAATAATTTAACATTTTCGTCACTAGAATCCAATTTTTGGGCTTCACCATGACACGGTGCCATTTCGGTGAGCCAATGGAATTTGGCTGAAACTATATTCCATAGAAAAGTACAAAAATGTACTTTGATGCAACATGATGGAATTGCATTGTGCCACTAGAAATTGACGAGTGTGAACTAGCACTCTGGCATAATTCGGTGCTATTACGTTGCATCACTGGAAAAAGATAATTCTAAACTAACATTTTAGTGTGACGTGGTGCCAATCATGGAGCCTTACTGAAAAGCAACAATTGCTAAATGGCACATCAGCTCGACATGGTGTTGCTCGTATTGAGCTACTATTTTCACTAAAAGTGCCATAACTTCTCACCCGAATATCAATTTTTTGCAAAATTGGTATCATTGGGAATCTAATTCAATTTAAAACAACTTGGTGGTTCATGAGCTAGAAAATTCTTAGTAGATAAAAAGATATGCTTGTTTGAAGTTAACTAAGGCAGCATTCTTATCAAAATTTCAATCTGTTAGGGTTATTTCGATTTGTCTAATAGATGGGAGTTATTTGAGACCCTAATATACGTCAAAATAACCCATAAAACTATCAAAGAATAATAATGTACTATGCATGAGCTTCAAGCATAACTCTAGCATTGGTTTGGATTTTTGGGGTATTACAATATATCCCCCTTGGGAAAATTCGTCCTCGAATCAATGTGGTTAAGCTGAAAATACTGAGTAAATGAGATTACATGCTGAATATAAGTGATGAAAACATGATTACATGACTGAGTCTGAATATGACACATGAATGAACTAGTTCTGTGAATTTATTCCTGACATAAGAATGCTTTGCAGCTAAAACTAAGCATGGAAAAGAGAGATTCTAAGTAAATTGTTACCTTAAGGTGAGAATACTGAAGAATCTATGATCATTTACTAAACATGAATGAATGGGAATATGAGAGCATAACTAAGTATGAAACTTGATACATGAACTGGATATCATGAACTGAACTGATTTCGTGAGCATATGCAATGACATAAGAATGGTTATAAGGTTGAGATAGAAATGAGAGAGTCAACTTATGTGTAACCATTACCTACATTTGGATATGATTTCATAAAGAAAAACAAAAGAGATTTAATACATGAAAAGATCGGGGGTATTCCATCCCCCCCTTGGGATAGTTCATCCCCCGAATAATGCTGACTTGACTGAAATACTAGGAAAACTAATATGAAGCACAAAGTGCTTATGGACTGAATCATGATGCATAAACTGAACTGGATTCACAATTTACATTTATGCGAACAAACTATTTCTTGGAAGTGATATATTCATGAAACTTCAAATGGTAAGACTAGATTAGAAGATAAAAAAACATAGGAACTTATCTGTCTGACTACTAATCTGAATTAATCGCTATACAGACTAACTCATACTAAAAACTTATACTTCACTGGAGTATTTCTTCGAAACTCCTTCTAAGAAGTTATAATGACTTTAGAGAGAAAAGAATCTTGGGCATGGTCTGAACAAGACATCTGGATAAGAATCACAACAAGGCTAAAATTTTGTAATATGAAACACATGCCTATGAAACATCAACTAGAATAGAGCTACTAGGCCTTATGCACTGGAACTACTATCTCTCAAGCTTAGAAATACTCCTTGAATACTCTCTCAACTATTCCTTCCACCTTAATACTGCTTTTCACCTGAGACTACCAAAAATTTTCACATGGACACTGATAATTCTATTTACTGAAGTCTGAGCTGCACTAAATTCTCCCACTATGTACAAGCCTACTCGAATCTACGAAATGCACACATAACACTTTAATACTAGTATGAATCATGAATTAAACATACCCTATATTTGCACAACTTCTCATCTCATTAATAATTCTGATTTCCCCTTCAACAACTAAATACAACCTCTTACTAGCCATTCACTAATGTGTGATGTATTTATCTACTTACACACCAACATGACATTCAAGTTTATCTTCATAACTACATCCTTCTCTAAAATAAGCATGCAACACTCTTTCCTTCACATGAAACTTTAAATTACTCTTATCTAAGCAATTGCTCATCACTACATCATTTCATAAGGAGAGGTTAGTAAAAGGCCAAAACATGAGGACATAAAGTATGAATAAACACTATAGAGAACTTGACACTTAACTGAGGCCTGAAGAATAGAATATCAACATCATGGATTCAGCAAGAGATCTAAACTAAGGATATACATGACATAATATGGATTTTCCTAATCATTAAGAGTGTACCATGAGTCATGGGAACTGAGCATACTATAAAAAATGAATACATGAGTCATGAGATGCTTGACCTGAGTTTGGAGTATCTAAATCTGTGGAACATGATCCGTACTGCTGACCAAACAGGAACTCCTTATACTAGGAACTGGGAAAATACATGATTTTTTGATAAGATGCATGAATATGAGCTATGATCATAGAGATAATATGTAAGGCATGAGTAGATATCATAATAATTGAAGTACAAATACTGAAATAAGCATGGGTCGGGCATCTCCCTCCCTATTGTTGTTCTACAACATAGTGGCATCACTTCTATAATCTGAGAGTCTTACTTGGTCACTTGTTCTACTATCTTTCCCTTAGCTTAAAGTCATCAATCTAAGTTTGTGGACCACTTAACAAACTCTAAACTGAACTGAAGCTATTTTACCCTCGAGTTCGAGATATAACAATACTCATAAACACTAAACTCACATTGAAAGACTGCACCTAAAAGTGTTAAACCCTACTGCTAATACATCCTTCTGACATAGAACTATTAACCTTTTATAGCCCCAAATACATCATGTAACAACTTAAGAATTGACTAACTTAGAATTCTTAACTCTTATTTCTATTAGTTCAACCTTCAAAGGTTTAAACTTAGATTCTAACACTCAACATGGATATCCCCAGGCCTCCAATGAACCATACTACCTTTATCATAGCCTACAATTATCACTTCTCTAAACTTATATTTTCACCATACCATGAGAATTAAAACTACACCAATATCAACAACATATAACTTCAAATCACTAATCTTAAATTCTTACATACACTTTTCAAGCCCACTGATTCACCATTCATACAACTAGCCCCATAGAATACAAAATATGCTTAAATTCAGGTAACACTATCCCAACTCTACTACTGTTGCTAAACTCATGGTTTCATGCTTCTAATTCTAGATCATATATTGTCATAGGATTTTGAAAAGGAATCTGAAATCATGTCTGACTCCTTAGTACTAAGGTAGTCTAGCTCCTTAGAACTAAGGTACTACCCTCTTCATTCACTGACTATTCATTGAGAAGCTAAAAGTGAACTACTATATTTTTAAAATCATTTAAAGTAATTTACTAGGATACTATAATAGTGTCGGTTTTATATACCTGTCTGTCTAGGATAGATTTACCCACTAGGGTAGACATTGAGAAGGGCTCTCCTAGGGTTTCAGGACTTACACTGAACTCGATAACTACATCGGGGGTTACAAAACAAAGAGAAGCTCTAGGATCTAACAAGGTATAAACATATAAATGAAAGACCGGTAACATACCCATAACCATATCAGGAGAACTTTCCTGATCCCATCGGGAAAAAAATACATATAGCCTATTATAATGTATACAACTATTAGCACTAGAAGTGGCAGCACCCTGCTGAGTTAGGTGACCTAATTAAACTAGAGGACGGTTAGAGTGACCTTGCTGACCACTATTTGGGGAATCTCTAACTTTGTGGCCTGGCTTGCCATACCTAAAACATATATCATTGTCGGCTCTACACACACCCTTATGATTCTTACCATATTTTTCACAAAGCGAATTAGTATGAACACCCTTCCTCCTACATTATGACTTAGAGCCTGGTACTCTATCTGGACTATCATTCTCAAAATTAGGAACTGGTGCACTAGCTGAAGGCATAGCTGGGGCTGAGAATTTCTGATAGAATTAGGATTGGTTACTACCCCTTGACCTAGGCTTAAGACTGCTTGTTCTAGCCCTTTTTTTCCTTCTCTCGTTCTTTCTATGCTTCCTTCTCTCACTCAACTAAGCATGAATCAAAAGCCTAGATAAAACGACATCCTGCAAATTGCTATGAGAAACTACTGAATAAGAAAAGATAGTAAAGCAGCTCTAAATTCAGCGTGAGAGACATGCTTATTCAGGCGATCTTCCTAAATAGGTAGAAATGCGAGCTGATTCTCGTTTCTTCTTTTGTTAGCCTCTTTAGAAGGCATATTTTGTAAATGAAAAGAAGATTGGAATTATACAAAGAGCTTAACTTGAGTAAATTCTCACTCGCTCAATATGAACACTGAAAGAAGGGAACTTTTTCTAAAAATGCCTCTTAGCCTCTTTTCCATAAGTATGCCGCACTCCACATCCATGCACAAAGCTCTACTTAACATGACTTTTAGACTTCCTATGACACTTTAAAACCTTAGGCTCTGATACCAAGTTTGTAATGCCCCAAGATTATACCCTGGGTATCACACGGTGCTTACAGTCCCGAGGAACAAAAAGATAACCCATGAGCAAGTACCTACTAAGGGCACTGATTTAACTAAGGAATGCCATATGGTTTTAAGTCATAATCTACAAAATCTCTAATTGATAATTCTGATAAAATGTCTGACAATACCAATTAAAATCTAAGAAATTGACTAACTATCTGAAATAGTCTGAAAAGCCTCTACTGACTGACTAAGGAGTTGATGGGACAAACTCCTAACTAACTCCGAGTGAACGAAAAAACTAAAAACTAATAAAATAATCTAAACTAAATAAATTATATCCTTAAAATAGAAGGACTCACCAATGCTACAACTGATATTCTGGAAAATCTTTGTGCTATCAAGGAACTGAGTGTCCGAACCTATGATATAATACATCATAGCGCAAGAAAAAAGTATGCAATCAGTACTTTAAATGTATTGGAATGCTAAATGAGGTAGACTGGTATGCATGGTTTC
>JAPEIP010000004.1:109372545-109415229 GCA_026120095.1 Capsicum chinense | reverse complement strand
TTCATCCTCTCATGATTATGATGATTTTTTTTGGGCTATGTGAGTCTTTCATACATCCTGCATATTTCTTATAAATATTTATGATGATGATGTTTATACAACTGCATACACCCCCATATACTCAGTTCTTTTCCATAGTACTAACCCACATCTTCGGATGTGGGCTGTATTTTCTCAGAATGTAGGTTCAGGTGGTCAGTTCTAGGTTCGACAGTGATTCTTTGGGCACGCTGTTCTACATCCTCTATTGTGGTGAGTCCTCATGTTCCGAGGATGTGATGTCTGATGTTTGTTTCACGGAATTGTTTACATTTGATAACTGAGTATGAGTCAGTTGGAGCATGTCTCAATGGCTCGCTGTTTTTATTGATTTTCTTACAGGCTTGTCAGACTAGTATATATGTTGGGAGTTGACTAATAAGTCATATTTTGTTATCTTTCTAAAATTCTTTTCTTCTTGGATGATGATTACTCTATTGATATTTGAGGGTTATTTATGGAAACCCCGCTGATTTGTGTTGAACTGGATGAAAATGGCTCAAAGGGTTAGCTTGGGGCTACTCGTAGCCTTAAGCACCTTGTGACGCTCCGAGACCCATTTTTTGCAGCGTTACAAAACCTCACATCGACAAATATGAGTTTTAAGTTTAGATCTCTCCAGGACCTAGACCTTCAACAATTTTGCCACACATCCCTCCCGTAAGCCCAATTAAAACCATATTCCATCCAAACCATTATTCAATTATTATTAACCCAGGCTATTATTAATGGTATCGTCATACCAACAATAACTTACAGTTATTTTCCTTAGCAAACCATAAGGGGATTTTCATGTACCCCACATGATTTTCAATTAACCAAAACCATGGAAACCAAGGGCTTTCTAATCCTTCTAAAACTATTTAAACCATTTATATAATTTAGGGTTCCATTACAAAATTCTAGCCATGCATATGTTCTATTGAAAAACCAATGTAATAGTGAAAACATTGTTAACGAAATTTTATCAAACAAATTGGGGTCATAGAATTTCTAAAACTAAAGTCCATTACCAAATAACCATTCCCATACAATTAATTATCAAAAACCAACATTAAAGCATATAAAGGCATAATTAAAATATGGGAAAACCATAACCAAGTATTTATAACCAAAATCCCAAATCATATTTGAAAATCCAAAATCATACAGCATTCAAATCATAAAAACATTGTATAAGAAGATGCCTTTGGTTTGAACTAACAATGACGGAAGATAACATACCTTAAACAAAGATGATGATTGATAGAATCACCAAGACAAGCCCCAATGTACTCCCTAAGATAAAAACCTAGATTTCTTTGCCCAAGAACTCTAAATAAGGTTTAAGAGTGTTTCCCAATGGTTTTTAAGAATAGAATAATAGGAAAAATAACCTTTAAAGTGTAATTTAAGTCACGGGACATTACTAGGATAAGTAGTAAAATGTCCAGATTTCCCTCACTTAAACTGCATTAAATTCCCATCATAGGGTACCACTAACCCTTTGGAATTGTACCCATCCTGTACGATTGGTACCCCCTCTCATATCCTAGAATTTCCCCTTGGGATCTAACACTGTCCAAGATACGACACACCTAAACCCAAGTCGTATGTGAGTGTAAGACTAGTACCCATAAACTATACCCCTAGAAGAATAGAATCTAGAAGGTTTGAATAGTAACCACCATACGAGTCCTGGGTATGACTCGTATCCTGGCTTACTGCTCATAATGAGCCACTCGTACTCAGTTCAAACTTATGTTACCAAGTAAAAGGTTTAGTAAAGAAACTAAATGACCCGTATCCACCAGTATGACTCATACCACCATGTGGTACCCATTCTAGTAACTAAATCTATCCCACCAACCAACACTGGTCAGCATATGAATAGACTATACCACCCGTACCCAAGTGTACGACTCATTATCCTGAGTCACATATTTCTTAGAAACCAAAAATCATGGAAATTTTTTAAGGTCAAGAAACCAGAATGGTTTAATTGAGGCTCTCAAAGCCCATTATTTGAGCCATAACTTGCTTTTAGCTTGTCACTCATTATATTTAGGCATGATGAGCTAGGTGAAAATTTTTCAAGGGCTGAATTCCTTCCTGCTGAGATGTCACTTGACTTCAATTTCTTTTTATTTAGACTCGATGATATAAATAATAATTTATCATGACCTTGGCAATTAGTCAGTTGATCCGTCATGGAGAATTTTAAGAATAATTTTTGCTTTTTCTATATATAACTCAATTTCTTTCAAATCACACATAAAAAAACATAAAACTATCAATGGTTACTTGATAACAAATTATTTTCCTTAGTTAAAAATATATTATGTGTCATTATTAGATGACACATCTGTTATGCTCTACTCTTCTCAGTGAGATTGTGTATTTAATAGATTGCATGCAAGGTGGTGGTTATAAGAAAGGTTTAAGGCTAGTTATATTAGTATTTTGCATGGTTAGGAGTTTTAGTATAGAAGTGCAAAGTGAACATTAGCCTACAAAATTGAATATAGTTATGTGACTCTAGTACGCCAGAATATAACAATGGAACTCTAGTATGCTGATATATAGATTTTTTTAACCTTACGTTGACATGAAGGATTTCGTAGTAAATGTTGTACTGGCAGTTACTGACTTAGGCGATATCCCTCTATTATATCCTTATAGTAGCTTGATAGTTGTACTTACCTAAGTCATTTGAGTAATAATGCAGTTATCCTAGTAATTTGTATATTATAGGGCTCGAGCTTGCGGTTTCGAGATAGTTGGACACCAGGTTAGAATACTTTTCTTTGAAAGGATGTGATTTTTTCATAGATTCTTAGACTATTACATTTTTTATGCTTTGATAATGGTGATGGCATTCATACATTTTGATGAATTTACACTTATTCACGACTCCAACTAAAACCTTGAATTTACTACTATTTTTCAAAAATCGATTTATTCCCACTTTATGAATTTAAAAGAACTCTTTAAAAGAAATTCATATCACTTTTATTATTGACTTATGATATTTTAACCAAAACATACTACTATGAAAACTCGAACCGAGTTAGATTTTGGTCTACTCTTGATCTACTATTTTTTCACTATTATTTATTCATTTCGATCATAGGATAGATTGACCCTTTTTATATTATTCTACTATGTTAGTCCTGAGTTTGATATCAAGTAAAGGATTTACTTATTTATACCTATATAACATCGATTTGAGCTTGAGCACTTATTATACTCTTATTTATCTCATATACTAGATGGAGTAGGTTTATTATGATTAGTTATTGGAAGTCTTAATTTGGGCCAAGGCAATATATACAGATATTTAGAGTCCTCTATGGGACCATATTTCTAGAACCATATATACAAAAAGGTTGTATAATTTATCCTACCTTGCAAACCGACGAGGTAAAAAAGATTTATATATTTTTTATGTTATGGCACATAAATTGTTTGGTAGTATTGGATTTTCATTTCATATATTCATTCATGTGCATTATCTATCACTAGTATAATTATAGCACTTATATCTACTTGTTTTATAGGGGTTGGGTAGTTATAATTTATGGTTATTATATGCTAAGTCATTGATTATACCTTCCATGATTATGTGAGCCTAGTTTGATTATTATTTGTCTAGTCAATCTAGTTATGTTATTTCTTAAATATTATTGTATAGTTTATGGCATGCTAGGTATGGATTGGTACAAGGTTATAGGTGTCTTCCAGAGTTTTTTTCCTATTTAATAAATTATTTGCATTTAATTAGAGACTTTAATTATTTTAGTGTTAGCACTCTTATTGTTATGATCTGTGGGAAGCTAGGCTACCTCCCACGATATAGTACCTTAATGTTTATTACTTTTTATAATGTCATTGTATATTCCTTATCTATCCTTATTGTAAATTACCTCCTTGCTTCGTACAACTCTTATATAGTCCTTCTTTAATCCTCATCATCTATCAGTTAGTTGCTTATGGAATCATTGTTTAGTCCTGATTATTTGATATATATGGTAGTTTATCTTCATTTCTCTATTAGAATTTTTATATTTATTTATTAGATAGTTGTCTGCTATTTATATTCTTACCATACACTTTCTATGCTTATATTATCATTGGAGCTTAGTTGGTCGATGCCACTGAGTACCTTATGTTTGGTACTCATACTACACTTTTGCACCATCTAGTTTATATAACGAGTTCTCACAACTGCCATGTGCATTATGTGGAGCAACCATAATTGGAGATTGGGGTGAGCTCTTGGTGTTGGGAGTTGTTCTCCTTCTCCCTCTTTTCCTGGACTGATCTTCATTTTATATTTTAGAGATAGTTATGTATATATCTATATTGTGGTTACCTTGTAGTCTAGTTCTGATAGTGGATATTATACAAACCTCACTAGGTCTTGGGGGTAAATTTTCTCCTTTTGGTTCTTTTTATTCTTCTTGCATTAGTGTAAATTATATATGATTTCTCTATGTTAGCCTCTTTATTTGACTAATTTTTTGATACTTTCATAATGTTTTCTTATAGCCTATTACTCGTTGTTCCGGGATAAAAGTCATCTTACCTACTGATGAGTTATAGTAAGTGTCATCATGAATTAAGAAATTGAGTTTTGATAGAAATGCGAAACTGTATTTTGTTTTGAGCTAATCGATCTTTAGTGTCTTTGTTGTAACCGACAACAATTAGTTATCATATAGAATATTGTGTATTAATTTATGCTTCTTTTCTTTGTCCATGTAAATAAGAAAAACTTAATAGTCATATTTTTAAAAATTAATTTTTATTTCTTTAATTTATTTATTTTTTTGACTTGTCTTTAAAAAGATTTTGTAAGTCCTGACAAGTGCTAACGACAAAAACATGAACAAAACATTCTTGAGGACTGAGTGAAAAGTTCTTAGAGATGGGTAAAACCAACAAAGAAAAGAAATAGCAAAGTTAGAAACTAAATCTTATCTAAAGTCTAATATGTTTTAAAATGTAGTGAAAATCATCTATGGTTTGATTGCCGAGTAGATAATTATTCCTTTGGCTCTTTCTATCAAAATTTTTACTTGATTTATAGCTCTTACACCCATGATTTTTCACATCGAAACAAAACAAGTTGAAAATTATCCTATAGGGATGATTTTCCCCACAAAATGAGGTAAAGGATGAAAGAAAAAAATAGATGTTACTTATATTCTCCAAAGTATTTGGATAGAGGGAATCTTTGATAAGTTCCAATAAAAAAAAAAATGAGTTATTAGCTCAAGATTAGGGGTTGAGTTCATAAATTATCAAAAAAAAAATTAGTGGAGTTACCTTGGCTTATATATTTGATTTTCGTTTCATTAGGTCGTGCCATATTTAAAGTGTGGGGTGGAAAATGTATATATATAGCAGTTTTTCATATAGTTTTTGTTCTAATATTATAGATAATAATCCTAAGATGGTTTGCCCATACTTAACCAAAATTTTGAATGAGAAGTGACATAGTTACGTATTGTTTATCTTACTCTTGATTTAAATCAGATAACCTACATTATTAGTACAACTTTAGGAGTGAATGATACTTATGGAAACATAGGAAGACCACATTATGCAAAGGACGTATGATGGGATAAAAATAGCAAAAACAGAGGGTACAAGATAGTTCCTCGCGCCTAACCCCAAGGCGTGCAATGAGACCCGCATCACAACCCCTATGGCATGCGTTGGGCTATGTGGTGTGACCCTTCCTATGGCGCAACATAATCATTTTAAATCATGTCAAGGAGCTTGGAGTAGTTTCACTATGCATTTATCAATATCTCAAGCACATTTTTGAAAGAACTTACATGTTATAATTTGAGCAATGAATAGAGGATGAGGGATATTCCATTAAGGTTCATCTTTTGTAAAATTAAATACTCTTTAATATTTTGTTCGAAAAAAATTACATTTTATTTTTTTAAAAATCATGAGTGGCTAATTACCTTTGTTTTGGAGTTACAGTAGGAGCATGATTGTTTTGTATTAGGTTGAATCAATGAAGTTTATTTCTCATTATATCATGCTTGTGTTCTTGAAATTACTATTTTAGTAACTAGACAACATTAGAACATATGTGTAATTCTGGTATAAACTAACCATGGGAATATGATAATAAGTTGAGGAATACAAGGAATATGTTTATCTCTTACGAAAGTAGGCTGATTTGCAACTAGGATAGTAATATACTTTCTCTGACCTATTTGCTTACATACGGGATGAAAATATCTAAGCATTAGGATTAGAAACTCACATACCTTCTCAACAATGTATTTGTTAAACTATTTTGAATTGATAATTTAGAGGATGACAATTCTCAAATTGTACATATGACCCCGCAGCCCACAATTTGAGAAATAAGTTCATTGAAACAAACGAATCATAAACATGACTGTGTGATGTGTTGCAGATCAGGAATCTCAACTTATTGATTGCAACTTTTCTAAAATCATACACCACACTTATCTTTATTCACGTATTGTTTGGAAATAATAATTGTTACAAACCTATTGATATATCACAACACTTAATTGAAATGTTGTTGATTACTTGATTAAGTAAATTGCTAAACTAGTTTTCTCTATGGCTTTGATATTTGGCTCATTTATAGCTACTATATTACTTGATCAACCATAGAAACTTGCATGTGCGGTAGGCTGCAATAATTTTTTGGTACCGTTACCGGGGATTTCAAGTAATTAGTGATTTTCTAAATTTTATTTTTGGTAATATTATACAAGAGTTGAAAACTTGGTCATATCGGCTGAATTTTCCAAGCCTACTTGATACTTTGGATTAGTGAGAAAAAAGTGAATTGGTTGAGCTGTATCTTGAACTTGAGCGAGTATTTCATTAGTGATGGAGAACAGTTGCACTCCAATAACAAATTCAACTTCAAGTTGTTGATCAGGTAGAACTTATTCCTGTTGAAGCAGCATCTACGAGACTTATTTGCAATGTCACAACTCCACTTGCTAACAATGTTACTAATAGTATCTATAGATCGGATATTGGTAGTCCATTCGATCTAAAACAGAATATGGTGCCATTCTTTCACACTAGCGGATAATTCACAGGGCTATTTCACGAGGATCCATAACAACATTTGAAGAACTTCTTTGAGATCTTACATTCCCACAGAAGTATTGGCTGATTATGTGAGACTTACTATCTTCCATTTTTCTCAATTAGGGGAAGCAAAAGGGTGGATAAAGACTAAGCCATCAAATTCCATCGCTACTTGGGATGACTTGGCATGGAAATTTTTAATTCAGTTCTTCCTATTTATAAAGACCGCATGATTGAGAAGTGAAATTTTGAGTTTTAGAAAGAAAGATAGAGAGAATCCTTACCAAGATTGAGATAGGTTCAAGTCCATGCTTCGTGATCACCCTCACCACTATCAAACTAATGAAGTTTTAGTGCATACTACTGTTGAGAGACTCAAGCCACATACTATGATTCTCCTATATTATGCAGAAGGTGGATAGGCACGGGAAAAGACTTATGATGAATTGTACACACTTCTAAATTGTATATCAAAGGGGAAACTCAAGTAGAATACAGATGTGTTGAGAAGTGCCCCAAGAAAAGTTGTAGGAGCCTTCTTTATAGAACCAAATGAATACATAGTTCAGCAACTTAAAGTTGGGACATACACAAGCGGCAGTTAATGTAGTCCATCCAACTCAAACTTGGTGGGAGGTATATGGTAGTAGTGAATTTTCAACAGGTGCATATGCAGGCTGTTAAAAATTTATGAACTGTGTGGGTAATGCACAGTTCCAAGGGAATCAAAATTTTAGAAATACTTATAATTCTAACTGAAAAAATTACCCTAACTTCTCATAGGGTGGAAATCAAGGGCATGATGTAAATCAATATCTAAGAGAAGTGGATAAGTATCTTCAACAACAAGCCAAAGGTAGTTAGGCTAGTAGTTAGTCAAGCAATATCAAGGAAATATTGAAACAAATTATGGCAAATCAAGCACAAATGGCAACAAATATATAGAATCAAAATTTGGCTACTAAAATATTAGAGGTGTAGTTGGGGTAGCTTGCTGGAGGGACCAAAGTGATGGTGTATATAAATCATGCGACTATTTGCTACTTATTTTGTAAGAAACGGGCTAAACCAAAATTAATTCATAAGATATTGTTGTTGTAAGAGTTTTATCTAGAGGTGAAATACAAAAAAGAAATAAAAAATCAAGTAGAGGATTATCGTTCTAGGCTAGAAGTTGGTCACATATAGCAGAAGATGGTAGCATCCGAGAGGAGTTTCCTAATGAGCAACTCCAAGAATTGAGTGTCATAGAGAAAGACACAGCATCTAAGAAAAAAAAGAGGAGTTGATGATGTTTGAATGTCCACAATTCCACACATTAAATTCCTAATCAGCTGCAGTATCCTTATATCCCAAAAAAGGATACAACAAGAATAGTATTAGTACACACATGTACTAAAATGTATCATCAATTGCCTAGAGTTAGATCATGTAAACATCCTATAGCATTCAATAAGAAAAAGATGACAATCTTAATAAAGTTTCTTAATACCAAATCAAGTTGCATATTATAAAATTCCAACCACTTTCAACCCTATCAATTACCTACTTCAATTCACTTAGTCCTTTAGTTATGCTATAAGTTTCTACAATCAGCTAAAACTAGTGTTATTGTCCATCTACAAGTACCGTCCCATAACAATGATCCAAAAAACATGTAAGTTAGACCTCCATTATAGCACAAAGGATGATCCACAAGAACAACCATTGATTGAATCTTTTAACATCACAAACATCAACACATACAACAAAAGAACCATTTAATAAAATCAATAGTCTAGTTAACCACATAGAAATTACAACGAAAGAACATAAATCTTACCCAATATCACCATAGTCTCAACTTTGAAAACAGAACCACAATATCAAAAAAACAAAAGTATTCATAAAGTTAATAGAAAGAGTCAATATAGGGGCTGAAGTGAGATACTCTTTGAGCTTCCAAAAGCTTGACTCATACTCCTTAGACAACTGGAAACAAACATCCTTCTAGGTCAATCTAGTCACTAATGTTGTAATAGTAGCAAAACCCTCAACAAATTGCTTATAGTAACTGGCCAAAGCAATGAAACTATGAACCTTTGACAAAGATGAAGGCTTGGCCCAATCATCAATAGCCTCAATCTTCATTGAGTACCCCATAATCCCATTCTTAAACCCCATATACCCTAGGAATGTCAGTGACTTGAGTCAAAACTTAAACTTTAAGAATTTGGCAAAAAACAAATGATGTTTGAATGTTTTGACCATAATTCTTTAATGACGCATATGCCCCTTCGAATAGCTTAAATACACAAGGATGTTGTCGATGAACACTATAACAAAATAATCCAAATAAGGCCACAACACGCAGTTCATCAAATTGATAAATGCAATAGGGTCATTGATCAACTCAAAAGATATCACCAGAAACTAATAATGACCATAACGAGTCCTAAAAATGGTCTTTGGGATGCCTTCGACCTGAATCCTCGACTAATGGTAACCGGACATCAAGTCAATATTTGAGAATAATATCACTCCCTTAAGCTTGTCAAATAAATCATCAATAAAAGTTATAGGATGCCTATTCATCACCATCACCTTATTAATATGCCGGTTGTCAATACAGATATGCAATGAACCATTCTTCTTCATCACGAAAAAGAAAGGATCACCCCAAGGAACACACTCTGTTAAATAAACCCTTACCTAAAACATCCTAAGCTAAGAATTTTCTCTTTAAGATCTACACAAGCTATACGATATGGTGAATTATCAATTGGTCAAATGCCTAACTCAAGATCAATAATACACTCAATGTCACGCTTAGAAGGAAGATTAGGTAGATTTGTATAAAAAATATTAGAAAACTCGCAGACTATAGGAATAGAGTAAAGTAAGGGACTCTAAACACTAACATTATGAATATAAGCTAGGTAAAATTCCCAACCCCTATAATTAAGTCTCCTAACATAATGATATGAAATAATTCCTATAGTCTCATGGCTAATAGATCCCTACCACAATATTAGGGGTATGTCGGGCATGGCTAAGGTAGCGGTCTTGGCAAAATAATCCAAGACTGTATAATAGGGGGATTACCAGTCTATTCCCAACACATTGTCTATAAACTCAATCGGCTATAAAAGAATAACCCATATAACTTGATACACATAATGATATAGATAAAAATCCAAAGATAACTCTAATTAACAGTGCATAATAAGTAGATACAGAAGAATTAGTGGGTTCCAAATCAAATAAAGCAAAATATGAATAATGGCATACTTAAATTATGCCTTTAATCATCTTATCTGAAGACACTGCCTCAGGTCTAGCAAGTAAGGCATACAACTAACCATGCCCGCCACTAGGGTAGGCTCCTGACCGATCTCTTGTCCTACCATCCTAAGGACTTTAATGAGCACCCTAGGCACCACCCTAATAGTCATTCATAACATCACTATCAGGGTGAGGTACTACCTTTATCGGTGGAACACTCTAAGCAGCTCAAATAACTACCCCACAATCGGGTCACTATTTCATAAAATGGACAAAGGTCACATAACCTAACATGCCCCAGATGTTATGCCAAAGCCAAAAGATCTAGCTGACCCCAAGTAACCACTTTGACTACAATTCCCAAAAGATAAACCCCTTAGAGGATGACCACAACTCTAGCCTAGATTATCACTTTAACTAGATTAGCCTCCACCGGTAATCTAAAGTATCGCATGAATGAACGTTTAAGAGAAGTACGACATGAATGGTCATACTAGACTTACCTTGATGCTTTAATCCTAATATGGAGGACGAATTACCTAATAACCATTGCCGCTAAATTGTTGGCTACTATGACTTCTACTGAAACTACCTCGGTAAGTACAGTCTCATATATCGCTGCCCCTTAGACCTTATAATACATCTTCACCATAACCAGTGCATGATCAAAGATCTCAGTAAAATATCTATGATCAGCAACCAAACTCTATGTAACCATAGAGAGAAGAAGTCTCAATCTCCAAACAAAGCACTAAATCCACTCATACTCGGTCGGTAATGTAGACACCTAAATTTGTACCACCCAAATACTCAATTTATCTATTTTTTACCTCACCTTATTATACACCCCCATACCATTCCATAATTTTTCCCCAAAAAGGAAAAAAATAACAAAATACATAACAACCTTGACACCTGACCCTAACAAAAATAACAACTAACTAACCACCCAACCCCACACACCCCTACCCCTACATACCCTAACCCATGTAACCCTCCCCTCATATTTTATTTTTCTTCTTGGCAAGATATATTCACTCAAGTTTTTTACACCCCACAGAGGAGAATACATAATTACACATCCATTAATAGACAACACTGGAATACACTCACACACGAGCTTTAATTCAATTTACTACACATAGTGCACTCATCATCCTCCACTTTTTATCACTAACCTCAATAATATACATATAGACAACATCACATACATAATTTATTGATGTACAACATATTCATCGCCGATATATAATAAACAACAACACAACACAACACACCACTCACATTACGTATATTCATATACTACTGAAGTAGAATAGGATACATATACATCTGATAGAGAAGAAAATTAAGAGAATTAAGAGTAAAAAACAAAGAGATTGAGAAAATAGAGGCAAAAATATAGAGAGTGTGATAAAAAAACACAATCAGTGACGAATTGGTAATTGGAATTGAAGAAAATTAGAGAAAAATAGTGAGCTGAACAAAATAAGGGAGAATTGTATGTTCTAACAAAGTTTTCGACAGAATCATCATCTCTTCCGGCAACCAAACATCCTTGAGATCACCACTCTTGACCCCATGTTCAGTTCAAATCTCACTAAAAATAATAATTCGACAGTGGAACCTAAAAAACTCGAGCTGTCTTAGTCGATTCCAATAAATCCTCACTAGAAAATGATCAAAAAATGGAAGTGGCTCAGTCATGTCCATTGTGGTTTAATCAAAATTTTGGGGATTTGTTCGATTGGAGAGTTCAAGGTCGAGAAAGATTTATTGAGTGGGTTTGAGGTTCATGGTTCCCCAGGCTCTCATCGATGTTGAAATTAGTTCAAGTTGATTGAATAAAAGTAACATTGAGGACTAATTCTATCTTCTCTTGCTTTAATTTTTATGTTATTATGAATGATTCATATGTTTAGTATATTTGAATATTTGTTGTGTGTTGGTTAATGTTGTATTTGGAAGTGAGAAATTGAATCGATGGTCGAAGAATTAGGCCATTATTTTGCAAATGAAATTGGCGGAATTGATAATTGATAAAGGTATATGTTGATAATTTTGATTCATAATTCAAATAGTTTGATTAATTGGTTGTTTCCTATTAATTTGCACTCGATAGTATCATGTTTTAGGCCAAAAATTATTCGGCAAATTTTAGGTTTGGGGTACGCCAAATATAGGAATTATGATTGTTAAAGGTTGGAATATGTCTGTCTGTGTGGTTCTTTGTACTTTATCGCACAAGAAATGAAATTGTATTCATTTTTTGGGGAATGCCTCGAGGTCACATTGGACTTATTCATCGGGGAATGTCCTAAATTATCATGTACTCAAAATAGGCTCGTGATCAAGGCCCAATATATCGGGTAAAGTATACTAGGAAAATTAGAATAGTTTAGGTTTTAATTTAAGCATTTTTTTATTCTTGGTTTTTAATAAATTAGACTGGACACTATATTTTTGGACTTGTTTTATTTTGTTTTTTGTTTGATTATTTTGTGTGTTTTGTGTGGTTTATGCATTTCATAGATTTGTACTAGCCGATATACTCCATGAAGAGACCATGGTCAAACTATAGGATCGAAGGGTGCCTAACACCTTCCACTCGGTCAATAAAATTTCTTAGCCAGAATCTTTGTTCATGGATCAATTTTTAGAGTCAAACTATTTTGAAAAAGAATTTCGAATGGTGACTATGCACACACAATTTATGCCAAGTGGTGACTCTGAATATAATTGTAGAAGATCCTTTTCAAAACAAATTTTTTATCTTTTTATCACTTAATACTAAAACCCTTTCAAATTTTAAAATCTAATCTTTTTTGGTTAAAAAAGAGGTGTGACAGGTCTGGTGACTCCGCTGTGAATTTTCAGAATTCGAGCTTATTTTTTTGAGTTGTATTGGCTTAATTTGACATTATAGGTGTATAGATGTTGTTTATGTTATTGTTTGTATTTGTTATATCATTGTTGGGTGCCTACGTGCAATGTGTTTACAATTTTTCTCTTATGTGTTATCGCTTTATATTTGTCATTCTTTTCATAACTTGAGTCATTTCTTTTGCAACAAGTCTGTAGTACACATTGTGTACACGACCTCTAGTTGAGTAACCCTTATTTTAGAAGGGGGATCCATCGACTGGTAGAGTAGTTGGAAGGAAATTCCAGCCACTATCGACCATACACTCCCTTGAAAAACCTTGTTAGTGGACTCCAGCATAGGTCAACCTTTAGGTCATGCTTATCTGCATCATATTGAGTCCCAGCGAGACCCACTTGGTCCTTTGTAGGTGAATCACCCCAAAAGCATCCCTTCATGCTAATTGTTGCATCTTTGAGAGTAACAGGGTCATTTGACAGACTGATTTGGTGAAAACATGTGCTAGAATTAAAGAAAAGTGCGTAGGCAATGAAAACTTAAAAGAAAAAGAGAAAAGAAAAAGTCAGTAAAAAAAGAGTTTTGTAGTTTTTTTAGAGTTTCTTATGGCTTTTCTTCTTCACAACCCAAAGTAATTCAAAATTATTTTTTTGACCTTTTGCACTCATTTACTCAAAAAACAAATCATCAAAATGATTTTGTCTTTGTTTCCTTTAGCAAGTATTCATAATTTGAAAATTTCAAACAAGATTTTTTTTAATAGGAGTTTTTTAAAAAGAAAATTAAAAAAGAGGGTAGAAGTTTTGTACAATTCATATAATGAAAATACCAAAGAAGATTTTCTTTCATACTTGGTGTCAGTTTTATCTCAAGTGTCAAATTGAAAACCCAAAAAAAGAATTTAGTAGCGTTTTTAATCGTCTATCTTTGGTTGTATCTCTTAAGTCAAGGTTCAGATTGTTATTTAATTCTTAATTGTCCAATCTAGATGAACTACGCACACCTGATTCTCCTCTTTCAGGAGTAAGATACGTAGGCAACCCTGCTAGGGTTCGGTGATCTTATTTCAAAAATCAAAAAATATTTCTTCGTTCTTCATTGAGAGTAGATGTTTCATATACATCTTTAAAAGAAAACTACAAAAATATTTTCTGTAATAGTTTCAAGTTTCATTTTCATATAAAATTCAAAATTAAAAACCCAAAAAAAAAATTTCTTTTGGTCATCATAGGTTTGATTTTGTATAAGAGTTTAAAACTAGAAACCACAAAAAAGATTTTCGTCAATTCTTTTGACAATTTTTTATTTTCTTTTCTTCTCGAAGTTTCAAAAAAAAAAGTGTAACGACCCAATTTTTCTGAAACCAGAATGTCACACGATGCTCATGATCCCGAAGGACCATAAGCTAATCCTCTACTAATATCTGTAACGGAGCACTGTATAATATAGATAACAAATACGGAAGCTATCCATAAGGTTCAAAACATCTAAAAATACTCAAAACTGAAAACTGAATACTGATACATCTGTTCGAAAAGCCTCTAAACTGTCTGAACTATGGAGTTGATGGGACATGCCCCCAACTAACTCTGTCTATTGAAAATAAACTAAATCTGATGCGATAATAAAATAAGGATCTTCCTCGAATAAAGAGGACTCACTGCTACGTCTACTGCTGCTAACTGGGACTGAGCTGCTAAGGGTACTCTGGATATTGTGCCTCTAAACCTATGGTGTCAAATAAAATACCATAGTGCAAATGCGTTAGTACGGGAATGTACTGAGTATGAAGATAAGGTAAGGAAAAATTCAAGGTCTTATGCATAAATAATTACTTAACTGAATAATCATGAGAGAACTAAATGAGAATACATGCATGAAGGCATAAATCATAACTGAAATCATTGTGACTCGAAATACTACAACTCGGGTACTATTTTACTGTCATTTGAACTCACTACTAATACTGAGATACTGAACAACTGAATCTCCTGATATTGATAACTGAGTTCTGGAGTTAAGATAAGTCCTCTCTAGTGAGTGATCTCGAAAACTGATGTTACTAGAGTTAATTAACTAATCTACCCATATCAATGACTGCACTCTAAGCTTGCTACTCTCAATTGATAGAATCTGAGATCAAATCTATCTAACGGATGATCCCCGAATCTACTATCAATAATAAGAAATAATTGTATCTGATATCAAACCTATCTAGCAAAAGATCTCTGAATCTGATAATAAGATTACTCAACTGAATCTAAGACTGAGATCAATCCTATGTAACGGGTGATCTCTAAATCTAATAATGAGATTACTCAACTAAATCTGAGACTAAGATCAGGCCTATCTAACGGGTGATCTCTGATTCTGGTAATGCTGATACTAAATAACTTTATAAGGGACCAATCCTATCTAGTTGTTGGTCCATGAATCTATGGAAATATCTGAGTTCCTTAATGAAACAGGTGATTATATATAACAGTCCTGATTTCTGAGTTCTACTCTAAAGACTGATACTGAATCTATAACTGTGGAAGTGTTCACTTAACTGACATACCCCAAATCTGAACTGGTGGGTCCAACCTATAACCCCAGTTAGAAGGGTGTCAATACTATGCCATAGGTAAAGACCCCAACTCTTTTCAAACCTCTCTAATGGGGACCCTCATAGGAAGTCAAGCCTAAGGCAGTGTAATAGTCAAGCCTTATTCTAATGGGTAACTCCTGCATCCTGCGCCTGCTATGCAGTTCTGGAGTTCAGGGATTGCTCCTAACAAATATGCCTCTTAAATGGGGAGTCTCCATCCCTGCACTCGCTCGGTGCTAGCTCCTATTCCCAACTAAAAGACTCTGAACTAATTCTTAACTAAACTTAAACTGAGCTAAATTTGATACTGATCATGTTTCTCAAATTATCTGAATAGGTTAAGTTTAATTCACTTGGTTCTATATCTGATGAAATATTACTGAATATCGTTATCTGACTAAATGATACTGAGCTCTAAAAAGATTACTCGAATACTACTGAGGTCTAAATTGAACACTAAAATACTACTAGATCTGAGTTGAGTACTGAACTAAGGCTAGAATACTAGCGATACTGAGATTACTGAGAATACTGAGATTTCTTACGTTCTATATCTATTTGAGAGTACAGAGTTCTATAACTCACTGAGTTCTAAGAATTGTGGCTTGACTGAGATTATTGAGAAAACTGACATGGGCTCTAGACTGCAGCTAATTTGTTGGGTATAAATACCTCCAGGACTCGATAACATAAAAGTAAAACATAGTCATTCTTGAATAATCAAGATCATGGACATTCATTCACCATCACAACCACTAAAGCATATCTTCAAGCATTTAGAAATCATAAACATGTGATAATATAAGGAGGCATGCAATTGGCTCATACTCCATTCAATAAGGTCTTGGATCAAACACTTAGCATATATTAAAGTCTTATCATGTATTGAAGAGCATATAATTGGGGGGAATTTCATGCTATCATGTCACAATTCATTCACTAAGGATTTTCAACGAACACTTGGCATGCATAGTCTTGTACACAATTGGTGATTTCTATTCAACATGCTATAATGGCTCTAGTTCTTTCACAAAAGTATTTTATCAAACATATGGGGAGCATGCTTTGCTTATTCAACAACTCCTACACTTAATTGACATGAACACATGACTTAACAAGAAACCTGAAGAGGGTTTATCATGGATATCACATGAATATCACATACTAGGGTCAAAGCTTGAAAACCTTGTAAACAAAAATTAATTAAAACTCAATAATGGAATGAACTCAAATTTCAATTCACATGAATCATGAAAACTCATAAACATAAGAATCTTTGAATTTAGAAAATGATTCTTGAGTCCCACCCAATAATCAATATTTCCATACCTTAGGAAAATCTTTCTTGAAGGCTCTTGGAGAGATTCTTGATTTCTCTTGATTTTTCTTGAAGAAGAAAGAAGGGTTTTTATTTTGTAGAAACCCTAGCTTTTGATATTGAAGAGGAGAAATGAAGTTGTGAGCCTTGATCGGGTATAAATAGGGGCTGAAAAGAGTGGAAAAAGACCAAAAAGTCCATTTAAAAATGAGTTAAAATGTTGAACGAGGGTTGCAACGGTCGAAGCGACGATCCATCGCTTAGTCTGACGGTCCATCGAATCGTCCATCACACATCAGTCAAAAAAAAAAACTGCCTCAATGCGACGATCTCATCAATGGTCCTTCGCGAACCCGATAGGCCATCGGATCGTCCATCGCACATTGGCCAGGATAAGGCCACACTTTCTCAGCAGTGATGGTCCTGGTGATGGTCGGTTGTAAACCCGATGGCCGGTCATCCTGGCCATTGCACTTGGGCTAGAAAAGAGATTTACTCCCTTGGTTGCAATGGTCTGGGCAATGGTCCATCGCAAGCTCAATGTTCCATCAACACGGCCATCGCACCTAGGCAGTTCCGACTGCTTTTTGTAAAACGGCCATAACTTCCTCATTCGATGTCGGATATTAGGGAAATTCTGCACGGTTTAAAATATTTCTCACTTGGGAATTCACTTCTCAATCTTTTAGGGCTGGATTTACACTTTGCTGAACACGCTCTACAGCTCAAACTATGAGAAAATTTTATGGGATCTTATAGAAAAAGAGTTTTATTGGCCTTTTTGTGGCCATACTTTACGAACTATGCACACCTGATTCTTCTCTCTCAGGAGTGAGATATGTAAGCGCCTTTCTTCAGTTCGATGATCATTTTAAAAGGGAAAAAATAAGGTTTTGAAAAAGTATTTCATTCTAACACCTTTGTTATTTCTTGTTCAGTTAGTTTAAGGTGATTGGTTTATGGCATTCTGGTTGGTCTTCCACATCACACCAAATCCAAGGAAGAGTAAGTTGTGTCCAACAAGGATATAGAGAATGACATCATGGATCAAATAAAGAGTTAGAAAAATGAGAATTTAAGGCAAGAGATTATGAAATTAATGCAACAAATGATGGAAATGTATAGAGCTTGGGCTAGTGGGTTGCCTCCTCCTCTATTCCCCACTATTGACCCTATAAATACCCTGAATTTTCCATCATAATTGCACGATGCATTTACTAATGTTGTTGATGCACCACAACATGACTCAGTATTCATTCTATACCAAAATCCTCTCAATGCTTCCATCACTCATTTTGTAGCTCTTCAGTATAAATCTCCCACATTGACAGCAGCACATATTGTCTGTGCTTTTGTTGCTCAACCTTCTACTGAGGCTTCTACTTTGGCTATCAATCCAATAGTTGTATTTTGCCAATAGGCTAGTGGACCCATGTTCAATACTCTTGATTATCATTGCTATACTTCAAAGCCCACATCAATGTTAATTAGACCACCAAAATTTCTTAACAAAAGTCTTGCACGCCAAAAGAGCTAGAGAAAATTGTTGGAAAAATAAAGAGTGCGGAAAATGATATGAAAAGTTCCCTAGGACCTGCGGGTAAAAACGATGTTTCATACAAAGGTTGGGGCATGTTTTAAGTGTTAACCTCCCTTTGAACAATGCATAACAGTATACTCATCTACCTTGTTATACAGAACGGCGTGCAATGGTCCTTCAACATCGTCCTCGACCCCCACATATTTACTATAGAACTTCTAAGTTAAAGTTTTAACTAAGGCTGGAGTTTGCAAAGGGGAAGAAGTCAAAGGAAAATTTTACACCAATATAGGAGTCGTATGCTAATTTATTCCAAAGATTGATATAGTTGGGCATGATCACTCCTCTCCTAGGATGTACTCTTGATCTAGATTTAAGAAATTTTTATCCTCATGTAGGATGTGCATATCACTCTGATATTTAGGGTCATAGTATTAAATGTTGTAGTGCATTAAAAAGAGAAATAGAAAGAATGATTCAAGAAAAATTAATGGTAGTACAAAACATTGACAAAAATCCTTCATCAATGAACAGTAATGCATAATATGTGGGAAGGAATGAGTTAAGCATGGAGATCCAGAATTTATTTGTTAAAGAGATTGTGTTCAACAGTGGTGGAAGCTCTAGTCATGCTGATATGCAAATCAGTGTCTAAGATGTTAAGCTCAGCAATTGAGAAGTCACTTGTCTCCCTAGTAGGGAGAGGTTTGCTAGTTTGTTTTGTTTTCTTTTTGGTTATCCAAATTATTTTAGGGTTGTAGTTTGGGATCTATCTTATTTTTTTCCCTTTGTCATTTATGTCCAAACCTTCTATCTTTTATTTCAACTATATGGAGTGTCCTTTTTCCCTTTGTGTTTTAAATATGTGTTATTTGTTTGTTTTCTTTACGTAGTACATTTTATGTTGGCTCTAGTGATATGATATGCTTTCAGAATTTTCAACTAGATCTTAAAATTTATTTTGAACATGAACTTTGAATCAGAGGGCTAAAGTTAGAAAAGGCATTTGAGAAAATAGGTAGAGTGCTGAGACATTTGGTGACCAAGTTAAAACTTTCTTTGAAAATTAAGGCAATTATTTTGAGAATCACAAGAATAACTTGGTCATCAATTGAAAGACATGTCTCAATTAGGCCAAATAGTGGTTGTATGATTCTATATCAAGAGGAAAAGAAAGAAAATTAGCACCAAAAAAGCATGAGTTATTCGATGCAAGGGATGTACAACAAAGGTGGAGTTATATGTTGGATAAGTGCAGAAGAAGTAGTAACGCATGGTATCAGTTGAAGTTAGTGTTGTTAAAGTGTCATAAATGATCTTCATATTTCACTTTCATATGTATGATATGTACTTGCATTTTCAAGGATAGATATGATGATGACATTTCATTCTACTATCCAAACAACGTGTCATCCTTTGCTCGCCTAGTTTGAGCTTTAGTAGTATTTTCTTTCATACCCCTATTTTGGAATCAAGATAGAGTCAGCAAAGTTCAAAAAAGTGTTGAGTAAATAAAATAGAGTCAGAAAAGTTTCAAGAAAAGAGATGAGAGAAAAATGTGTCAAAAGAAAGAAAAAAAGAGAAAAAATACGAAATCAAAATCAAGCAAAAGAATAAGTTGTCGGAACTACATGTGACCTGATTCTCCTCGATCAATGGTAAGATAAGTAGGCGGCCCTACTCTTGGCTCAATCCAACCAAATAAACACTTTAGAATTACCCAGTCAAAAGAAACTGGGGAATCAGTTAATCTTTTTTATTTGAGTCGATTCCAAAAGTTGTAAGTCCCACCCCATTTAAAGTGTTGTTTGGGCCTCATGTCATCCTTTCTTTGTAACCTTATCCAAAAATCCAAGTTACAACCAAAGAAAGACCTTAAGGTCAATCGCTAAGAATGATAAGTTTGAGCATGCAATGCATATGATAACTCACTTTGGGAACTACTTCTCTTCCTCAGCTATGAAATTAGGAGAGAAATAAAAATAAGAGAGTATTATTGGTGAAAACACTCACGGGCACCTTAAGATGATGGTAAGTCGATAGAGATAAAAATAAGAGAGTATTATTGGTGACAACCCTCATGGGCACTGTAAGACAACTTTGAGTTGAGAGAAATCAAAATAAAAGAGTCGCATTGGTGAAAACCCTCACGGACACCATAGGGAAATGGTGAGGTGAGCAAAAAAAAATGAGAAAGGCTTGTTAGCAAAAATCCTTCAAGGTGCCACTAGCCAAATGAGGTCTCCAAATGAAATTGGCCCAAAGAAGCAACTTAGTTTTAAGGTCAGTTACTCAACAACAATTGGTGCAAAGTTTAGATGAAAAGATCAAGCATCTTAATCCAGAATACATGTCATAATCACTAGAGTTGACTGTCATTTTCTAAGAAGTTTTCTTTTCTATTTTTCAAATGGGGACATTTATTTTGTTCTCGTTGCTTTTATTTATTTTTTTGAGATAGTTATGCAAATAAAAAATCATTGTCATTTTTCTCTTGTGTTTGAGTCAAGTTTATGTCAAAACAAGTAAGAAAAGATTTAAAAATTAGCTACCACCTTATTCAATTGCACAAAGGAAGACAAAAAGATAGCACATGAAAGAGACATGATTATGAGCCGAAATAAGGCATAGAAAAAGTTTTGTCAATAGACAAGTCTTGGAACTCATGAGAATTCCATGGTTCAAAGAGATAATTTGAGAAGCATGGAAAAACATAGATACTATGTTTGTTTCAGAGTCACTCTTAATAATCTATGTTTGGGTCAATGATGCAGCAAGTCAATGATAGATGCTAATGGTGGGAAGTAAGATTGAGTGTGACCAGTGCAAGAGCAATTGTCTAGAAAGCCAAAGGCATAAACTAGCCACCAGGTTTTAAAATTACAAGTTTTCTTTGATGAAATAAGAAACATGTTACCTTTAAATCAAGGACTTCAAAGCCTAAACATCAAAGGCCATAATTTATCACATCTACAAATGCAAAGGGGCAATGATGCTGTACAGATTTGGTAATCAAAATCATTGTAAAACATATAATTTAATATTTCTAGGAGACGCACTTTCTTGTTTAGGTAATTCAAGTGGCATTTATAAGGAGATACACTTCTTTGTTTGGAAATTTCAAGCGGAACTTGTAAGGAGATGCACTTACTTGTTTTGGTAATTCAAGAGGCATTTGTAAGGAGTCGCACTTCCTTGCCTGGGTAATTCAAGTGATATTTGTAAGTTGACGCATTTCCTTGTCTAGATAGTTTAAGCTGCATTGGTAAGGAGACAGATTTCCTTGTTTGTGTAATTCAAGCAACATTTCTAAAGAGACGTATTTCTTTTTCTGGGTAATTCAAGTATAATTTGTAAGGAGACACATTTCCTTGTATGGATAATTTAAGCAGTATTTATAAGGAGACTTATTTCTTTGTTTGGGTAATTCAAGCGCCATTTCTAGGGAGACGCATTTCCTTGGTGTAACACCCCAAAATCTCATCCCGAAATGTCATACGGTGCTTAAGGCTAAAAGTAACCCTAAGCTAACCCTTTGAGCCTGTTACTAATTCTAACACTTGCTTTAGGATAAATAAGATTAACAATGATGCCTTACTGTGTCAACTATAATCCAAAATAACTAGAAACAGTGTCTTGAAAGCAAAAATGTTGATAGTATAGAACACAACTTCAACTAACAATCTAGGCTGACAAAGCCTCAACTACTCAAACTGGAGAGCCATTGGGACAGACCCTCAACTGACTCACAATGATCTGAAAGTAAAACTCAAAACACTATGAAAGTGGAAAATCTGCAAATATAGGTCCTTGAACCATGAGGACTCACCAAGGACAAAGATGTATATGATATGCTCGGAGATCACTATCACTGCTAGGACGTAGCACTTCCACCCCCATTATGAAAAATGTAGCACACAGACGTATATGTGGATCAACACTTTGCGAATGTACTGAGTATATGGGGGTGTATGCATTTAGATAAAACAATATCAATACTCTTTAATAAAAATATGCATGCAAATAGGAATGACTCACGTGGCTTGAATAAGTATAGAATATAAAATTCATTAATCGTGAATAGTGAAGCATGTAATATAAATCTCGTGAGTCATTATACTTAACTTTAAAATCTAAACTCTCCTCTTATTCTCAGTACTTAAAGGCTAAAGGGATCTTTAAACAATACTTTCAAACTCTTGCTTTTATCTTGTGGAGAGTAAAACTACTTTAAAACTTAGGAACTCAGAACTTTTAACACTTGGGAAATCTAGAACTCTTTTAGACTCGAGACACTTGGAACTCGGGAGTTTCTTCTAATCGACATAAACCATGTTAGCTACATGGATTCCAATGTCTTTTCCACATTGGGGAAAGTTGTTCTATCCATGCCATCGGAGTAGAACCTCATCTTTAGTGATCACTATCTCGGCCTTGGGCCCATAAATCTCAAACCTACGGTGGCACGTAGTTTTGGGGTATGAGACTTGGAATCATGCCCAACTTGGTGCTAAATAACACCCCCATACTCAGGTCAGAACTCTTAGGAAATCCTCCTCTAAATAACTCAAGGGTCTATAATGAAAATCAAAACATATTTCTACTTGCTTTAAATCATACTCAATGTGGACTTCAACACAATTACGACCGAAAGGCCAAATCTTACTCAATAATATCAAAGTACTCAATTCATGGGTGCTTATAGCACAAAAGTTCATAAAATTGCAAATTTCAAGTAGGGCTTAGTGACCCATAATCAAATCTCAAGTTAAGACTCATCAAAGTGCATGCTAAATGTCATAAAGATTAATAAATCATATAGAAAATCTGAGATTTTCAACATTTTGCCTTAAAATCTCAACATACTCCTGTACTTCAATTTCTAGAACATTAGAACTATTGAAATCTCAAGGAATAATAACATAGGGTATAAATTCATACTTTAATTTCTTTAGAAAACATAGAAAATCATATATTCTCGTAAGTAAAGCAATTTTTGGGCACAAGGATGAAAGAAGTGTCCTTATTCAAACCCCATATACCTTAGATTATGAATTGTGGAAGGAGAAGCTTGCTTGAGACTCTCCTTTCGTACTTTGAGTAGGGGTTCTTGGAACTTTTGTCTTGGGAACTTCAACTTTTAACTCAATTTGCAAAAGTAATAGTGGATTCTTGGAGTTCTTGAAGAAAGGATTTGTTTTTGTTCTTGAGGGAAAAACCCTAGCTTTGGAGATATTTTGGGAGATAATGAAGTTATTTGATTCGATCTGGGTATATCAAGGAGTAAAAAGGGTAGAAAAGACCAAAATGCCCTTTTTAAAATGACTTAAAATAACTAAGCGAAATATGTGATGGTAGGTGCGACGGTCCATTGCTGGGGCAATGGTCCATTGGTCCTGACCATCGTACCTGGGCCAGATTTAAACTTTTTGACTTGCCTGCGATGGTTGGGTCGATGGTCCATCGCTAGATCAATGATCCACCGGCCTTACCATCGCTCCTAACCAGAATGAGGTGTCACTACCTCCTCTTCGATAATTTGGGCGACGGTCCATCCCTAGCTCGATGGTCCATCGAACCTCTTTGTTGCACATTGGAAGTTTAGACTGCTTTTTGTAAAACGTCCATAACTCTCTCTTCCGATGTCAGATTTTGACAAAATCGGTATCATTGGAAAGATAATTCAATTTCAAAAATGATAAAAGTCAAAATTAGGAAAATTCTACATGGTTTAAACATTAATCACTTTGGAAGTCACTCCTTAATCTTTTAGGGTCAAAATTATACTTTACTTGACACTCTCTAAAGGCTCAGACTACGAGGAAACTTTGCGGGGTCTTACAATATCTCCCCCTTGGAAATATTCTTCCTCGAATGTTTCTAGCTAGGCTAAGAACACAGAGAAAACCGAGTACACATTGCTAAAGCAACTTGCTAAGCGACTTTCATATCTTTCTACACTCTTCAATACCTCAGAAATTGCAAGAACTCATGTAAGAATAGATACATATCTGAACTTTAGATTAGAAGGGCTGAATTAAGGAAGAATAATACCTTTGGATTGATTTGAACTCATGGAGAAGAGGTGCGGGTACTTTTCTAGCATGTCTGCTTCGGCCTCCCAAGTAGCGCCCTCAACTGACTGGTTCTACCACAAAACTTTGATGAAGGGAACCTCCTTGTTCCTCAGTCTACAGATCTAAAAATCTAGGATCTCAATGGGAATCTTATCAAATTAAAGACTGTTCTGAATATTAGCACTCTCTGTAGGATCCACTACAACAGAATCACCAATATGCTTCTTAAGCATGGAGACATGAAAAATAGTATGAGTAGCTGACAATTCTGCGGGCAATTCAACTTCATAGGCCACTTTCCCAATATGACTCAAAACTCTATAAGGGCCAACATAACCGGGACTAAGCCTCCCTTTTCTGTCAAACTTTTTTACCCTTTTCATGGGTGTAATCTTCAAGTACACCAAATCACCCACCTCAAACTCAAGATCCTTTCTCCTTACATCGGTGTATGACTTTTGATGACTCTGAGCTATCTTCAACCTTTCTCTAATCAACTTTCCCTTCTCCATAGCCTCAAATATTATATCATGGCCAATCAAAGCAGCTTCACCCACTTCAAACTAACCTATGGGTGATCTACATCTCCTCCCATACAAGGCTTTAAATAGTTCCATCTTGATGCTAGCATGATAACTGTTGTTATAAGAAAACTCTATCAATATAAAATTCTCATCCCAACTACCCTTGAAGTCAAGAACACATGCTCTCAACATATCATCCAAAGTCTTGATGGTCCTCTCAACTTGACTATCTGTCTGCGGATGAAAAGAAGAACTCAGTTGAACTTGGTTACCAAGACCATTCTGAAAAGCTCTCCAAAACTGCAAAGTGAATTGAGTACCCCTATCTGAAATGATTGACAAGGGAACTCCATGCAACTTGACTAAGTTCCAAATATACAGTCTAGCATAATCCTCAGCCGTATAAGACGTATGCACAGGCAAGAAATGCATGGGCTTAGTCAAAATGTCCACAACCACCCTAATAGAATCATGATGACAACGTGAAAGAAGTAAACCAGTCACAGAATCCATATTCACCTCTTCCCACTTTGAAGTGGGTATACCAAACTCTTGCATCATACCACCAGGTCTTTGGTGCTCTACCTTAACCTGTTGACATGTTGCACACTTTGATACAAACTCAGCTATATCTTTCTTCATACCACTCCACCAATAGATTTCCTGCAAGTTGAGGTATATCTTGGTAGCGTCGGGATGAATAGAATACCATGCTTTATGTGCTTCAGCCATAATCCTATACCTCAGATCATCAACACACGAAACACTTAATCTACCTTGCAATCTCAACACACCATCTCCTCCTTGGGATAAAACCTCTACCTTTTGGTACTTAACTGACTCATTCAGTCTGACCAAACTAGGATCCCTGTCTTGCTATTACACTTCCGAAACTAAAGAGGATTCAGAACTACTCTACACCAAGATATTCCCCTAAGCAGAATCGAGAAACCTAATACCCAGTCTAGCTAAATGATGCACACCATGAGCTAACTCTTTCTCACCTTCCTCTACATAAGCCACACTACCCATAGACATCCTACTAAGGGCATCTGCCACTATATTGACCTTGACCGAATGATATAGCACACTCATATCATAATCCTTTTGCAACTCTAACCACCTTCTCTATATAAGATTCAACTCCCTATGAGTAAACATATACTGTAGGCTTTTATGATTAGTGAAAAGATCTTTGATTAGTGAACACATCAACATGTTGATTAGTAAAAAGATCTTTGAGTTGCTCTTTCAACTCTGCAGGTACCATATGGTAGGGAGGAATAAAAATAGGTTGAGTGTCAAGAAGAAAGTCAATCCCAAATTCTATCTCTCTATCGAAAGATACCCCTAAGAGATATTCCAGAAAAACATCAGGGAACTAATTAACAATGTTGACTGACTAAATAGTTGGAGCCTCAGACTTAGTATCTTTAACTCTAACTAGGTTATAGATGCAACCTTTGGATATTAGCTTTTGGCTTTGAGATAGGAGATAAAATGACTTTTTGGAGAAACTGAACTCCCAAACCACTCAAAAATTAGGTCATCAGAAAACTAAAACTTGACGACATGGGTACGATAGTCTACAAATGCATAACAAGAATGAAGCCAATCCATACCCAAAATAAGGTCAAAGTCCACCATGTCCAACTCTATCAAATCAGCAAGCATGATTCTATGAAGAACAGTAATAGTATAATTTATATACACTTGCTTAGCAACAACTAACTATCCTATTGGAGTAGAAACTAGGAAAGGCTTAAGAATTTTTTCAAGATTCATTTAAAAATTCATAGCAACAAATGGGGTCACATAAGAAAAACTTGACCTGGGGTCCAACAACACATAAATATCAAAGTGGAAAATACGGAGCATAACAGTGACAATATCGGGAGAGTCCTCCTGCTCCTGATGGGGTACTAGAGCATAGAATCTATTCTGGCACTGACTTCCTATAGTGCTAGATGAAGTGCCCTGAGCAGGGGCAGGACAAGCTATAGGAGCTGGTGCACTAGTAGCTTGTGTTTGAGGTCGGGCATCTTTGTTCCCTTGCCTAGCATGCGGACACTCTCTAAGTCTGTGGCCCAACTTGCCATAACCAAAATAACCCCTTTGGTTTGCTAAGTACTCACCGGGATGGTCCCTACCACACTTGGTACATGGAGTATGGTGAGGTCTATTACTTATAATTTTTTGGGATCAGCACATAGAAGACCTGTTCCCTTGATCCTGCCTGCATCTAAGCACAGGAGCACTAGATGATGAAGGCGGTGGCATAGACAAACGGCTCTGGTACTGTGGGTGGTTCCCTCTATGGGACCTAGCCAGACAATACTCATGTTGCTCGAATATAGCCCTCTTATTTCCCCTCACTCTATCTCTTTCCCTTATCTTATCTACCTTTATCTATTATGTATGTACCATCAATAGAGAAAGGTCAATATCCCTATTTAGCATTATAGTACAGCATTCTTTCAACATTAACCCAGACACCATAGTCAAAAACTTACTTATACTAGCTCGGGTGTCAGCAATTAGATCAGGAGCATACTTGGCTGACTGATTGAACTTAAGACAATATTCCTTAATAGTCATGGAACCCTGTCTCAAGTTCATAAACTCCTCAATCTTTGCTTCCCTCATCTCAAGCGGAAAGAACTTATCCAAGAATGCATCTTGGAACACCTGCCAAGTCATAAGGAAAGCATCCTCACCTCTACCCTTCCTTCACGCTACAACCCAGTCATAAGAAATGTCTTTCAACCTGTAAAATGCCAGCTCCACACTTTATTCCTCAGAAATATGCATCACCTATGTGATCTTTCTCACCTTCTCAAGGTATAACTATGAGTCCTCACCTACCTTATACCCATAAAACTCTAGAGGATTCATCCACATGAATTATGAATCCTAGCAGTAGCTAAATCACCTCCCTGGTAATTCAAAACTGTGTCCTAGTTATTGGCGTGGAAATTGGGAATGACTGCTTGGGCTAATGCCTCAAAGGCCGCCCAAAACTCAGCATGAGACATAGTATCATTCAAGGGATCAATAGGCTAAGGTTGCTCGTTATTGTTTCTGTGGGGATTCACTCTTCGGGAAGGTATTTTCTAAAATAACAGAGCATGAATACATATCTGAGAGAGACAACTGTAAGAACGATAGATTCTGAATGAAAAAGATGACTTTTTTCTAAAACGTCTTGTAGCCTCTTGCTCAAAGATGTGGTGCACTAGACACTGATGATCTAGAATCTACTTTACATGGCTTGTGAGACTTCCTAGGCCTCCATAAACCTTAGGCTCTAATAGAAAGTTTGTAATGCCCCAAAATCTCATCCCGAGACATCACACAGTGCTTAAGGCTACAAGTAACCCTAACATTTGAGCCTGTTACTACTTCTAACACTTACTTTAGGATAAATAAGCTAAATAATGATGCCTTACTGAATTAACTATAATCAAAAATTACTGAAAACAATGTCTGGATATCAAAAATACTGATATTCTAGAATATAACTTCAATTGAAAATCTAGTTTAAGAAAGCCTCTACTATTCAAACTGGAGAGCTATTAGGACAGAACCCTAAGTAACTCGCAGTGATCTGAAAGTAAAACTAAAAACACTATGAAAGTAGAAAAGCTTCAAATATAGGTCCTCGAACCATGAGGACTCACCAAGGAGAAGGATGTAGATGAGATACTCGGAGATCACTACCACTACTGGGACTGAGCACCAGTACCTACATTATGAGATAATGTCGCACCCAAACATATATATGGATCAGCACTTTAGGAATGCACTAAGTATATAGGGGTGTATGCATTTACATAAAACAATACCAATACTCTTTAATAAAATCATACATGCAAATAGGAATGACTCACATGGCTTGAATAAGTCTAGAATATAAAACTCATGAATCATGAAGAGTGAAGCATGTAATACAAATCTCGTGAGTCATTATACTTAACTTTAAAATTATACTCTCCTCTTATTCTCAGTACTTAAAGGATAAAAGAATCTTTAAAAAATACTTTCAAACTCATGCTTTTATCTTGTGGAGAGTAAAACTTCTTAAAAACATAAGGACTCAGAACTTTTAGGAACTTTTAACACTTAAAACTCTAGAACTCTTTTAGACTTGAGACACTTGGAACTCGGGAGTTTCTTCTAACTGACATAAACCATGTGAGCTACATAGAGTTCAATATCTTACCCACGTTGGGGAGAGCTGTTCTATCCTTGCCATCGGAGTAGAACATCATCTTTAGTGATCACTATCTCAGCCTTAGGCCCATAAATCTCAAACCTATGGTGGCACATAGTTCTGGGTATGAGATCTTGGAATTATAGCCAACTCAGTGCTAAATACCAATCCCATACTCCACTCAAAACTCTTAGGAAATCCACCTAAAAATAACTCAAGGGTTTATAATGAAGACCAAAACATATCTATTTGCTTTAAATCATACTCAATGTGGATTTCAACTCAATTATGACCGCAAGGTCAAATCTTTCTCAATAATATCAAAGTAATCAATTCATGTGTGCTTATAGCACAAAAGTTCATAAAATTGCAAATCTCAAGTAGGGCTTAATGACCCATAATGAAGTCTCAAGT
This sequence comes from Capsicum chinense, assembly GCA_026120095.1. Lineage (NCBI taxonomy): Eukaryota > Viridiplantae > Streptophyta > Magnoliopsida > Solanales > Solanaceae > Capsicum > Capsicum chinense. The sequence continues at coordinate 109,385,283 of JAPEIP010000004.1, read as the reverse complement.
TAAGACTCATCAAAGTGCATACTAGATGTCATAAAGATTCATAAATCATATAGAAAATCTAGAATTTTCCACATTTTTCCTTAAAATCTCAATACACTCATGTACTTTAATTTATAGAACATTGGAACTATTAAAATCTCAAGGAATAACAACATAGGGTATAAAACCATACTTTAGTTTCTTAAAAGAACATAGAAAATTATATATTCTCGTAAGTAAAACAACTTTTGAGCACAAGGACGAAAGAAGTGTCCTTGTTCAAACCCCACATACCTTAGATTATGACTTGTGGAAGGAGAAGCTTGCTTGAGACTCTCCTTTCGTACTTTGAGTAATTTTTCTTGGAACTTTTGTCATGGGAACCTCAACTCTTAACTCATTTTGTGAAAGCTATGATGGATTCTTGGATTTCTTGAAGAAACGATTTGTTCTTGTTCTCGTGTGAGAAATCCTAGCTTTGAAGATGTTTTAAGAGATAATGAAGTTACTGATTCGATCTAGGCATATCAAGGTGTAAAAAGGGTGGTAAAAGACAAAACTTCCATTTTAAAAATAACTTAAATCACTGAAAAAAATATGCAATGGAGGGTACGATGGTCCCTCACTAGGTTGATGGTTCATCGGTCCTGACCATTGCACCAAGGCTAGATTTGGACTTTCTGCCTTACCTGCGACGGCTGAGTCGACAGTCCATCTTTGGATTGATGGCGCATCAGCCTTACCATTATTTCTAACTAAAATGAGGTCTCACTACCTCCTCTACGACTATTTGGGTGATGGTCCATCACTAGCTCAATGGTACGTCAGACCTCTCCGTCGCACCTAGGTAGTTTCGACTGCTTTTTGTAAAACATGCATAAATTTCTCTTTTGAAGTTGCATTATGATGAAATAGGTATCGTTGGAAAGATAATTCAATTTCATATATGATAAAAAGTCAAAATTATTAAAATTCCACATGGTTTAAACATTAATAACTTTGGAAGTCACTCCTTAATCTTTTAGGGTGGGAATTACACTTTGCTTGACACGCTCTAAAGGCTCAGACTACGAGGGAACTTTGCAGGGTCTTACACTTATGTAATTCAAGTGGAATTTTTAAGCAGACATATTTCCTTGTTTGGGTAATTCAAGTAACATTTGTAAGAAGTCGTATTTCGTTGATAGGGTAATTCAAATTTTACTTGTAAAGTGATGCACTTCCTAACTTAAGTCTTGATTTCTAGAAGATATACCTCCTAGTAGAGTCAGTCACCTTGATTCCTAGAATGTGTACTACCTATTTGAGTCATTCCCCTTGATTCCTAAAAGATGTACTTCCTAGTCTAGTCAGTCCCCTTGATTCCTAGAAGATGTACATCCTGGTCGAGTCATTCCCCTTGATTCCTAGAATATGTACGTCCTAGTAGAGTTATTCTCCTTGATTCCTAGAAGATGTACTTCCTAGTCAAGTCATTCCCCTTGATTACTAGAAGATGTACTTCTTTGTCGAGTCATTTCCATTGATTCCTAAAAGATGTACTTCTTAGTCAAGTCAGTCCTCTTTATTCCTAGATGATGTACTTCCTAGTCAAGTCAATCCCTTTGATTCCTAGAAGATGAACTTCATGGTCGAGTCATTCACTTTTATTCCCAGAAGATGTACTTCCTGGTCGAGTCATTCCCTTTGATTCCTAGAAGATGTACTTCTTAGTCGAATCATTCCCCTTGATTCCTAGAAAATGTAGTTCTAGTCAAGTCATTCCCTTTGACTCCTAGAAAATGGACTTTCTAGTTGAATCATTCCAATTAAACCATAGAAAATGCATTTCCTTGTTTGGGTTTTTCAAGTAGTTATGATTTGACTTTCACAAAATCCCTCTAATGATAAATTGTGGCAAAAAAAATAATTTCTGTTGTTTGGAACTTTACTTTTCTAGCAAATAAAATCTCTTTTTATAATAATCTTTGTTTGGAATAATTTTCTTTCTAGTTTTAATGTGATTTTAGAGTCTGCCTGAAGAACAGGGCGAATGAATAGAAAGTCAAGCAACAAGGTAAAGAAGTTGAAATTTAAGAAACAGGGTGGAGAAGTTGAAAGTCAAGAAATAAGGTGAAGAAATTGAAAGTCAACAGATTAAAAATAACAATTTAGGAGCCTGCCTAGAGAATAGGGTGAAGAAATTGAAAATGAAGCAACAAGTTGAAAAAAATTACAAGTGAGGAGCTCTCTTTGAGAAAAAGGTGAAGAAATTGCAAGTCAGGAGCCCACCCGAAGAATAGGGTGGTGAAATAGCAAGTCAAGAGTCCAAACAAGCTACATAGATAGGATTTTTGTAATGTCAATTATGTTTTTAATTTTTAGCGTTCACTTTTGATGTAATAACAGAGCCGAGGACTAGAACCTCAATAGGACCTCACTCAACTCTCCAACTCGGTATAGTCCCTCTCCTTCTAACCCTTTTAGATACCTATGACTTGATTCCGTCATAATTTTGGTAGGTAGGATTTCCTAAATCAAGACTCGGTGGTACTCTATCCTTCTATTTCTCCTATTCGAATACTGGTCAGGTCAAAATTTGATCTCGTTGTCTACTTCTTTGTCTGCAAACACTTTGTGTTTACATCCAAAGAGGGCATGATATAGGCACCTAATTTTGTCTCTCCTGAAAACTCAATTTATCCATTTTTACCTCACCTTATCATACACCCCCACAAAATTCCATAATTTGTCCCCAAACTGGACAAAAAATAACTAAATCCATCACAACCTTGACACCTTAGCCTAACAAAAACAACAACTATCTAACCACTCTACCCCACACACCTTCCTACCCCATATACCCTAACCCACATAAATCTCCCCCTAACATATTTTTTTCTTCTTGGCAAGATATATTCACTCACGTTTCTTATAACACACGGAGGAGAATACATAATTACATGTCCATTAACACACATCACTGGAAAACACTCATGCACTAGCTTCCATTAAATTTGCTACACACAGTACACTCATCATCTTATATTTTTATCACTTACCTCACTGATACACACACAAACAACATCACACACATAATTAATCAATGCACGGCATATTTACCACTGATATGCAATAAGAAATACCATAGCACATAACTCATATTACACAGATTCACACACCATCAGAGTAAAATAAGATACACAAACATCTGCTAGAGAAGCAAATTGAGAGAATTAAGAGTAGAAACTAGAGAGATAGAGAGTAGAGGAAAAAATAGAGAAAGTATGATCGTAAAATGAAATCAATAAAGAATTGGAATTTAGGAAAGTCAGAGGAAAATAGAGAGCTAAATAGAATAAGAGAGAATTATTTGTTCCGGGAAAGTTTATGCTGGAATTGCCATCTCTTTCGGTGACCAAACATCTCTAAGATCATCACTCCCGACCTCATGTTTAGTTAAAATCTCTCCAAAAATAGTAAGTCACAATGGAATCCATAAAACCCCCATCGCCTTAGTCCATTCTGACAAAATCCTAATCAAAAAATGATCAAAAAATAAAAGTGGGTCAGTTGAGTCATTATGGTTTAGTCTAAATTTTGGGGGTTTGTTCATTGGTGAGTTTGAGGTCTAGGATGATCGATTTGAGTGTGTTCGAGGTTTATTGGTTCCCGAGGCTCCCGTCGGTGTTGAAATTAGTTCAAGTTGATTGAATAAAAGTAGCATTGAGGTCCAATTCTATCTTCTCTCACTTTAATTTTAATATGATTATGAATGATTCATATGTTTAGCATGTTTGAATCTTTATTATGTGTTGGTTGATGTTGGATTTGGATGTGCAAAATTCAATTGATAGTCGAATAATTAGGCAATTATTTTGAGAATGAAATTGGGGGAATTGACAATTGATAAAGGTGTATGATGATAATTTTGATGCATAAAGCAAATAGTTTGATTAATTGGTTGTTTGTTATTAATTTGCACCCGATAGTATCATGTTTTAAGTCGGGAATCATTAGGAAAATTTAGGTTTGGGGTAGGATAAACATAGGGATTATGAATGTTGAGGTTTGAATATGTGTATGTGTGGTTCTTTCTACTTTATCGCACAAGAATTGAAATTGTATTCATTTACTAGGGAATGCCCCGAGGTCACATTGTACTTAATCACCGGAAAATACCCCAAAGTATCATGTACGCAAAGAAGGATCGTGATCAATGCCCGAGGCATTGGGTAAAGCATATCTAGGATAATTAGAATAGTTTAGGTTTTAATTTCAGCATTTTTTTATTTTCATCTTGTAATAAATTGGACTAGACAATATATCTTTGGACTTGTGTTGTTTTGTTTGATTGATTGATTGTTTTTTGTGTTTTGTGTGGTTTATGCATTTCATAGTGTTGTACTATCTGATATACTTCACAAAGTGACCGTGGTCGAACTACGGGATTGAGGGGTGCCTAACACCTTTCCCTCAGTCAAAAGAATTCCTTGGCCGAAATCTCTGTTCATGGATCAGGTTTTAGAGTCAAACTATTTTGAAAAAGGATTTCCAAAGGTGAGTTAGCACACCCGATTTATGCCAAGTGGGGACTCTTAATTTAATTGTAATAGATCCTTTTCAAAACAAAATTTTCAGCTATTTGTCACTTAATAATAAAACCCTTTCAAACTTTAAAATCTAATTTTTTTGGTTAAAAAAGGGGTGTGATAGGTAAGATAGTTGTAGCATTCTCGGCCAATTCATGAATTAGAACCTCATACTCCATAATAGTTATGAAGCTCTACTCCAACATCAAGAACTTATGTCACAGATGATCTCTAAGACTGTGAGGCATATACTTTTCCATGGCGATTTCAAAAAATTGAGCCTATGTTAAAGGGGAAGATCCAACTAGACTAGATACAAGATGACCTATCCACTAGCACCTAGCCACCAAATCCAACTAAAAAATATTCTAATCTACAACGCGATTCTCAACTTAACCAAAATTGCAGAGCCTATCTTTATAAAAAAAACCATGAACTCATAAGTATCCTTACCCGATGGAAAATAAAAATTGGGCAAAGGCAATCTAAAGAATCTACCTAGTATCATCTGCTCCTCAACAAATATAACATGATGGGCAACTACTGGTTGAACAACCACTAATACAAAAGGGACCATAACTCTGGGAGCCACAACTATTGGCTACACTCCTACCTTAGTACCACTTTGATTTACATTCTATGCACCACCAAAAAATACCAACAGATGAATAGTGCATCCCTGAGTAGTGAAGAAGAAATAAACCCTGATGGAGATTGGGAAGGTCCTTAGCCCACTATCGACTGGTTTGGAGAAATCTCTGGTGCGTGGGCAGGAATAGGATCTGGTGAACGCCCCATATCCGGATCTCTAGCTAGGTCTATACTTCATGGTTTTCCTTAACCTCAGGGCCATCCATAAATTCTAATAGGATCCTAAGTTACAAATTCAGTGTCATCGTCTCGTGTAGAGATAGCATGTAGCCTAGCCATCTGTGAAAGAGTAAACTGATGTGATCATAAGAAACAAACTAACACGCTTAGCACAACATAGATAAAGGAAGTAAAGATCTCCTAAGAATATCCTATAGCCTTCTAAAGATAAGAAATGAATGTCATCGTTCTGATCTGTGGGACTCAACTAGACAACTTGCTCATGTACAAATAATACTAGTGTATCTAGCTCTTTGATACAAATTTTTCATGATCTGATTTACGAGTCATGAAGGCACCTACTTCACACCACCATTAGGTAAGACAAATTATAGTCTAGAGCTAAAAGTAATGAGCTAATTTGATGGAGAAATGGCTTAAATACAAAAAAAATATGTAAGTAAAGGTTTACAAATAATAAATAATATGATAAAATAATAAAACAGAAGATAAATAAGAAAAACATTAATATCCCCTGACCTAGTAGTGTCGGTACATGAGCAACTAAACCAAAATAATACTATAAAAAAAAAAAAAACATTACTATTACTACAAAACTGGACTCCATAAGTCAGTAAGTGCAATAAAGTACATAAAACAACACAGGCCTCAATAAGTCCAGAGGGTTGAATCAAGAGAAAAGATAATAAAAATTATACTAAGTAGGTGTAACTCAAAATAACCGTGGATTCTCCCATATCGTAATCATTAGAATGGAACTGGTTTTGTGATCATCATAAGTAACCTTTCAATGGTGGACTTGAGCTAAGACTTATATTATCATTTGCCGGACTTGAATCAAAACTCATATCATTATTTTCTGGACATGAACTGAAACTCATATAATGCATAGTGCAAGAATCAAACAGGTCTTAAAGTAATAAATTGCATCCACTAAATATAAATATCAAATAAAGAACCATGAATCTATACTTCCTTAATATCTAGAATATAATTTAGATAATGTAACACACCCATAGAGTTTACAATGAGCTAATTGTAGTCTTGGCCTAAGATGGGCTGGGGAGGCCTACTTCTGAACCTCGAATTTCATTATAAGTTAACTTTTACCCGAACTAGGCTAATACATATAGATTAACTACTATATATTAATTAATCCATAGTTTAGTCTTAAGATAACAATTTCACCTAAGGAATAAGAAGCTAAGTTAATTATGTTAATTTACGGTCTCTTGATTAGTTTAAAGATCTTAATTTTACTAAATATAAATCCAAAACCTAATTTCCAACCGAAACCTATCACATTATCATAAATATGCTACAACTTAACACAATTGATGAAAAAAGTAAACCTAGCTAACTAGGACACCCATGAAAGCCAGTCAAAATCCATAAAGTCATTGGTTTTACTTTCTCAAAAGCTCTTGCATGATGCCACACTATCAAAATGATAATCTACTCATCAAAATAAAAACAAAGGTAACCATATGGATTTTTATGCTTCAGTTCAAAAATTATGTATAAATCCATAAGGGGATCACTTGCGAAATCGAACTTTAAAAACTAAAAACCCCTTCTTCCATTCTCAAGCAACATTTACCATTAAGAATGGGTAAATTTTGAGCTCAAATGGTTCTAAAATCAACTCAACAATAATTTAGGAATTTTGGAAATAATTGAGATATTACCCATGAATCAAATGGAAACTTACAAAAATTTCTAGGAAAAAACGAGTAATCCAAGCTCAGAAATACCCCAAAATCATTAAACAAATGCTTCACTAATTTTTTTCTATCTTTATGTCTCTAAGATCTTGAACTTGAGGAAAAATAAGGAGAAACTCTGGCTAATAGGGCATTTAATGCCACTTTGGTGCCGCTTATGTAGACACTTGGCCGCTTAAGTGGCCAATTAACGCTTAATCACTACTCACCAAATCAGCACCCTCGGCTTAAGAGGAAAAACCATTGCTTAAGTAGTCTTCTCTTAAGAGGATAAGGAATCACTTAGGTGTCCCTCAGTTGGCAAGCCTAGTTGTTTAACCAACCTTCGCTTAAACGACCTTAGCACTGCTTAAGTGGATGCACAAGCTAGGGAGTTGGAAAATTCCAACTCTCCACCAACCTCTTAGGATTCATCTAAAATTTGGTGAACACAAACAAACTATACTACCCTATCAAATTCGTCATTGTAGACTCAATGGCATAGTTAAAATTTCAAGTTTGTTTTGACAAAAAGTGGGCCCCCGCTCATTGGCCATTTTTTTCAATTTTGGGTCAATATCCTGAAATGAGTATGGAAGCCATGTCACTCAAATCAAAGGTCCCATAGACTAAAATTAATGTTCTACAGCTGATAGAACTATTAGAAATTTCATACAAAGTCATTTGACCAAAGTTTTTGCCTAATAGCCAATTCTTATCAACAAAGGCGCCAAAACTCAGAATTGACTCGAAGAGTTAAAAAAACTTCCTGATAATTGAATTTTCAGCTTCATCAAGTCAAAATTGAGTTCAGGCATCTATAGGAAAGCTCTAAACAGTGAAAATAAGCAAAAATGCAGAAAATAACCTGGAAGGTCATTACATTTTCAAGTTTCCCAGTGAATTTCAAGGATTTATTTGGAACATTCTAAAGTTGATATTCTTGTTATTGTCGCTGCAGATGAAAATCCTCATTCACATCCATAAGGCTTCTAACAAAATCTTGTAGAATGATATCCTTCTGCATCATGAAAAAACTATTAACTAGGTTAGAGGCAAGTCCTAAGTTGATATGTACTAATGTGACCTTGCCATTATGATAGCGATAAATCGAAGTTGGTAAAATTCATGATTACATGGTGGTGATCGCGTTCTTGATAAACAACATTTCTATTAGCCTTTTGAAATTAATTTTTCAAATAAGAGCCCATAACTTCATTTGAAGCTTTGAATCATGATTCTGTTGTATTCAAATGGAGATTTTCAAGAATTCAATATTAGGTATGTTTATAAACCAATATTTAACTAGTTTTCTATTATTATTTCATAATTTAACCTTCCAATCTAGGTCCATTGACCTTTCAAATTGCAGGTTTTCTAAATAAAGAGAAAGATTAATAAACTGATGATTTCATGGTCGATTTCAATTCAGTTTTTGATGAAATTTCATATTTGAACTGCTTAAGTTATGTGTTGATTAAATTTTAAATAAAATTTCAACTATTACCTTGTGGTCTCGTGGTTGACTTTTTGAATCCAGATTAAAAGTATAGTAATATGGGCGTCTTTGGTTTTGCTTTCACTTGTTAAATCCATATAAGACTAGATTGGGCTTGTTTGGAGTATCTTAAAGAGGGAAAAACTTGGATATGACTTTGCAGGTCTTATCTTAAGGCAAGTTAAGTCTTTCTTAGACTCTATTACTAATTAATTATATTTAGTTATTTATAATGGGAGTAATGGGGATATGGATATCCCATATAGATATAATGATGAGCATCTACGTGTGGTTTATGCCGAGGGTTAAATTAATAAAATGGATTGTTCCAACTATTCCATATAATTTTAGGCATGCCTAATGTGAATTGTATTTGAAGGTGACTAATTAAACATACTAGTTGATCATTGTTCTTCCTTTGAGGACTTTAGCCAGGTACAACCATTTTCAAGAAAAAATTAAGATTTTGTAGTTACATAAGATATGGAAAAGAACCTAGATAATTTTGTAAGATGAAAGATTCAATTCATTAGTTGATAATTACATTGGCTTGTGACATGAAAATTTTTCTCAAATTAAATTTGTCATTTATGGGATCGGAGTCTTATGCCGGCACTTTAGGTATTGCATATGGATTACTGGACATGTGTCTTCTATATTATTATATAATATTATGGATCTATAGGCAAATTTAATGACACACCATTTTGTATAATATTTATTATAGGGTATCTTTCTCTTGTTTATTAACCTCGCAAGTCTCACATGGGTCCTAGGTTGCTAGACAATGCAATAAGTGTATATTGTAGCATAAATTGCATCATATTAAATTTATCTTATCATTTCTTTATTGTGATTGAATATATTTATTTGGAGTTTGTTGATATTGTGCTAGATGGATAAACTTTTGATTGGAATTGTGTTATATCATTACTATTATTGTAATTTTTAGACTAGGTGTGGATTTCTTAGGTTAAGGTTTATATATAAGTTATGGATGGTTGGTTTTAGGTGGTCCTTTCCATTACTTTGAATTATTATTAATTGATGATGATGATTAGTATATAGGGTTAGTACTCACACTAGTTTACTCTGATGATGTTTTGTTCTAGATACCTCACTAGACAAATAAAAATAGTACCTACTAAAAATGGCATAGGTAGAATCGACGATGATGACACACTTCTCAGGCATTTGAATATGTTTTGTGAAAGTTCTTTAATTTTGAAAGGTTATGAAGTTCTTAAGATTAACTTTGATCAACATTTGGAGTTAGACATTGTATGTGAATTTTATTATTTTTTTAGCTCCAAAATATCATTAGGGTTTAGAAGCACTATTAGATTGGGTCTCGAGGCTTTTGGATGGATTTTGTATAGTTGGCTTCAAATTTGATGTGTTTCTTATCTAGAGATGACTATATTCAACATTCATTCATATTCTCTATTAATAAATATAATGATTTTATTGAGTCTGAGTTATTGATTTTAGGCTAGTAGCATAGCTGATTTGTGCCAGGTCCCAAACAATTTTTGAGGATCCATTAAGGGCTTCTAGAAGTTGATGTTTTTTTTATAGTGAAAAGGAAAATCCTCTTTCAAATTTAAGATGCCCTTGTAACAATTGTGTATAAGGAAATCCTTCCATATCTTAATCATATGGGATTGATCTAGATTGCAAAAAAAGAGTAAGTCGGGTTTGGGGGTGTTTTCTATTTTGTTCTAAATAAATAATGCTGGTCCATCATGATTGTAATGGACCAGGTTTGTCAATGTCATGATCTTAAAGTGGTTGCAGCTATTACAAAGAACAACATCACTAACTGAAACACCTTGGCCTTTAATCCATAAGAAAAATTTCTAGGGTGAAGATTCTGCACAACATACAACTATAAGGTACTAGGCATATATTGTGATACGGGTTGGGGTCCTCCATTCGTATATTGGATAGTGTTCTTGGGTTGATTTCATCCATAGGTATGATTGAACATCATGCCACTCGTATGATAGTGTACAAGCAGTAAGTTACCAAGTCGTATGATGCTATGAGTCATGTCCAAAGTATTTTGGCTAGGGTACGAATTGTAGGGTACTATGTGTACCCTAAGGTATGACTTGGACATGAGGGGTTGTATGTTAATCAGTAAGGGGTACAAGTAGAAGTATAGGGTATGAGTTAAAGTACAACTCGTACCCTAGGGTACGGGTCAGGGGGGTGAGTCGTACCTTCCTGGGTTCAATTTTTATCTTTTAAGATGAGGACATATTAGACATTTACCACCACTAAAACCTTATGAACAATGACTTATAACATTATTTGGCCTTTTATTCTTGACTTAGACAAGATTTAAACACTCCAAAATCCTCTCCACACATCTTCAACAAAATTGGGGCTAGGGTTTATCAAAAAGGCCATCTAGAGGCTAGAGGACCAAGAATCTCTCCATGAATAATCTTGCATAAGGCATGTGACTCTTACCATATTGTTATATCTCAAATATCATATGTTTTTAACATTAATTATGATTCGTAAATGGTGGTTTTGAAATCAATATTGAGGGTTTTGATGTATAGTGATCAGAGCCTAGGTTCATGATCTATTGGGTGCCCATAAAGTCATTTCAAGTAAAAAAATTTTATTGGTGTATTGATGGCCACACTTATAAGAGAAAGGCTACGAGGCATTTAACAATGTTTCACTTTTTTGTTGTCTTATTTCAAGTTATAGGGTCTAGGGTCTTTGATTTTTTAATTTTTCATTTGCTCATTTTTAGATCATGACTCCTCAAAGATGTGAAGCTTATGGAATCTCTTCTATCCCAACCAGGGAAAATGTTGATGGGATTTGCTCTACTTTTGAAAATCGTACTTAGTCTAAGGTTCTGGTTCTTTATGGTTCGAGAGTTCCACCGGTTCCCTCTATCCCTCCTCCTCTAATTCCTCAGACAACATAATGAATGTAGAGTTTCATCAATCATTCCATATGACTTTTCATTTTGTTGCTTCTATGGCTGAGCATGGTGTTTCTGTTACACAATCTTCTAAGGCCACAAGGGTTAGAAATTTCATGAGGTTGAGTCCTACGACCTTTTTTGGTATTAAGGTAGAGAAGGATGCTCAAGGATTTCTAGATTAGATAGAAAAGATTTCTAGAGTTATGTATGCCACTAATGTGGAATGGTGAAGTTTGCATCCTATCAGTTGAAGGACGTGGCTTACTATTTGTACAAAGAATGGGATGGGACAAAGGGTGATGTTTATGAGTCATACTTGTGGGACGATTTCACTAATGCATTTTTGGGCGGCTTCTTTCCTCAAGAGTTAAGGAAAGCAAAAGTGGAAGAGTTTGTTAATCAGAAGCAAGGAAAGATATTACTCAAGGAGTATACCTTGAAATACTTTTATTTGTCTTGGTATGCTCTGGAGATGGTTTTGGATATGAGGGCTCTTATGAGGAAGTTCTTCTCGGGATTGTCTCATGAGTTGGTCCTTTAGAGCAAAGCAACTTTATTGATCAAATACATAAAAATGTCTAGATTAGTTATGAATATACAATAAGTAGAGAAAGAGAAAAAGAAATAGGTTGAGTTTAGTGAAAAGCAAGGGAAAAAATTTAGGCTTTCTGAGCAAAGTGGTAGAAATAGTAGTAAGTTGCCAAGAAAGAAATGGGGGATTTCAAGTACCAAGAAAGAAATAGGGGAGTTCAGGTACTTTCTCCTCGGTTAGTGCTCCTTACCTGAGGCCATCGTGTGACCATCGGTCATAATTAGATTGTGGGTTCCATGTATAGGGTTCCCATTCTTTGATTAGTGGGGCTCAGTCAGCTCCATCATACCCTCCTTGTAGATTTTATGGTCATCTTTATTATGGCATATGTGACAAAAGGAGGTATAGATGGTTTAGATGTGGTCAGATTAGGCATATACAGTGAGAGTGACCCTCTATAGTAGCTTCTTGGTATAACAGGCCCTCTATTGCTACTTTATCCGTACCAGTATCAAAGGGTGTTATTTCTGCTTCTTTTTTTGTATCTAGAATCGACACTGGCAGAAATTATTTATATGTACTTTCTACTTGCTAAGAGTCTTAGGCATCTCCAAATATGGTTATGGTTATGTTGAACCTTTTCTCCTATGATGTGTATTGTTTACTTAATC
>JAPEIP010000004.1:109353105-109372445 GCA_026120095.1 Capsicum chinense | reverse complement strand
GTTAAATTAATAAAATGGATTGTTCCAACTATTCCATATAATTTTAGGCATGCCTAATGTGAATTGTATTTGAAGGTGACTAATTAAACATACTAGTTGATCATTGTTCTTCCTTTGAGGACTTTAGCCAGGTACAACCATTTTCAAGAAAAAATTAAGATTTTGTAGTTACATAAGATATGGAAAAGAACCTAGATAATTTTGTAAGATGAAAGATTCAATTCATTAGTTGATAATTACATTGGCTTGTGACATGAAAATTTTTCTCAAATTAAATTTGTCATTTATGGGATCGGAGTCTTATGCCGGCACTTTAGGTATTGCATATGGATTACTGGACATGTGTCTTCTATATTATTATATAATATTATGGATCTATAGGCAAATTTAATGACACACCATTTTGTATAATATTTATTATAGGGTATCTTTCTCTTGTTTATTAACCTCGCAAGTCTCACATGGGTCCTAGGTTGCTAGACAATGCAATAAGTGTATATTGTAGCATAAATTGCATCATATTAAATTTATCTTATCATTTCTTTATTGTGATTGAATATATTTATTTGGAGTTTGTTGATATTGTGCTAGATGGATAAACTTTTGATTGGAATTGTGTTATATCATTACTATTATTGTAATTTTTAGACTAGGTGTGGATTTCTTAGGTTAAGGTTTATATATAAGTTATGGATGGTTGGTTTTAGGTGGTCCTTTCCATTACTTTGAATTATTATTAATTGATGATGATGATTAGTATATAGGGTTAGTACTCACACTAGTTTACTCTGATGATGTTTTGTTCTAGATACCTCACTAGACAAATAAAAATAGTACCTACTAAAAATGGCATAGGTAGAATCGACGATGATGACACACTTCTCAGGCATTTGAATATGTTTTGTGAAAGTTCTTTAATTTTGAAAGGTTATGAAGTTCTTAAGATTAACTTTGATCAACATTTGGAGTTAGACATTGTATGTGAATTTTATTATTTTTTTAGCTCCAAAATATCATTAGGGTTTAGAAGCACTATTAGATTGGGTCTCGAGGCTTTTGGATGGATTTTGTATAGTTGGCTTCAAATTTGATGTGTTTCTTATCTAGAGATGACTATATTCAACATTCATTCATATTCTCTATTAATAAATATAATGATTTTATTGAGTCTGAGTTATTGATTTTAGGCTAGTAGCATAGCTGATTTGTGCCAGGTCCCAAACAATTTTTGAGGATCCATTAAGGGCTTCTAGAAGTTGATGTTTTTTTTATAGTGAAAAGGAAAATCCTCTTTCAAATTTAAGATGCCCTTGTAACAATTGTGTATAAGGAAATCCTTCCATATCTTAATCATATGGGATTGATCTAGATTGCAAAAAAAGAGTAAGTCGGGTTTGGGGGTGTTTTCTATTTTGTTCTAAATAAATAATGCTGGTCCATCATGATTGTAATGGACCAGGTTTGTCAATGTCATGATCTTAAAGTGGTTGCAGCTATTACAAAGAACAACATCACTAACTGAAACACCTTGGCCTTTAATCCATAAGAAAAATTTCTAGGGTGAAGATTCTGCACAACATACAACTATAAGGTACTAGGCATATATTGTGATACGGGTTGGGGTCCTCCATTCGTATATTGGATAGTGTTCTTGGGTTGATTTCATCCATAGGTATGATTGAACATCATGCCACTCGTATGATAGTGTACAAGCAGTAAGTTACCAAGTCGTATGATGCTATGAGTCATGTCCAAAGTATTTTGGCTAGGGTACGAATTGTAGGGTACTATGTGTACCCTAAGGTATGACTTGGACATGAGGGGTTGTATGTTAATCAGTAAGGGGTACAAGTAGAAGTATAGGGTATGAGTTAAAGTACAACTCGTACCCTAGGGTACGGGTCAGGGGGGTGAGTCGTACCTTCCTGGGTTCAATTTTTATCTTTTAAGATGAGGACATATTAGACATTTACCACCACTAAAACCTTATGAACAATGACTTATAACATTATTTGGCCTTTTATTCTTGACTTAGACAAGATTTAAACACTCCAAAATCCTCTCCACACATCTTCAACAAAATTGGGGCTAGGGTTTATCAAAAAGGCCATCTAGAGGCTAGAGGACCAAGAATCTCTCCATGAATAATCTTGCATAAGGCATGTGACTCTTACCATATTGTTATATCTCAAATATCATATGTTTTTAACATTAATTATGATTCGTAAATGGTGGTTTTGAAATCAATATTGAGGGTTTTGATGTATAGTGATCAGAGCCTAGGTTCATGATCTATTGGGTGCCCATAAAGTCATTTCAAGTAAAAAAATTTTATTGGTGTATTGATGGCCACACTTATAAGAGAAAGGCTACGAGGCATTTAACAATGTTTCACTTTTTTGTTGTCTTATTTCAAGTTATAGGGTCTAGGGTCTTTGATTTTTTAATTTTTCATTTGCTCATTTTTAGATCATGACTCCTCAAAGATGTGAAGCTTATGGAATCTCTTCTATCCCAACCAGGGAAAATGTTGATGGGATTTGCTCTACTTTTGAAAATCGTACTTAGTCTAAGGTTCTGGTTCTTTATGGTTCGAGAGTTCCACCGGTTCCCTCTATCCCTCCTCCTCTAATTCCTCAGACAACATAATGAATGTAGAGTTTCATCAATCATTCCATATGACTTTTCATTTTGTTGCTTCTATGGCTGAGCATGGTGTTTCTGTTACACAATCTTCTAAGGCCACAAGGGTTAGAAATTTCATGAGGTTGAGTCCTACGACCTTTTTTGGTATTAAGGTAGAGAAGGATGCTCAAGGATTTCTAGATTAGATAGAAAAGATTTCTAGAGTTATGTATGCCACTAATGTGGAATGGTGAAGTTTGCATCCTATCAGTTGAAGGACGTGGCTTACTATTTGTACAAAGAATGGGATGGGACAAAGGGTGATGTTTATGAGTCATACTTGTGGGACGATTTCACTAATGCATTTTTGGGCGGCTTCTTTCCTCAAGAGTTAAGGAAAGCAAAAGTGGAAGAGTTTGTTAATCAGAAGCAAGGAAAGATATTACTCAAGGAGTATACCTTGAAATACTTTTATTTGTCTTGGTATGCTCTGGAGATGGTTTTGGATATGAGGGCTCTTATGAGGAAGTTCTTCTCGGGATTGTCTCATGAGTTGGTCCTTTAGAGCAAAGCAACTTTATTGATCAAATACATAAAAATGTCTAGATTAGTTATGAATATACAATAAGTAGAGAAAGAGAAAAAGAAATAGGTTGAGTTTAGTGAAAAGCAAGGGAAAAAATTTAGGCTTTCTGAGCAAAGTGGTAGAAATAGTAGTAAGTTGCCAAGAAAGAAATGGGGGATTTCAAGTACCAAGAAAGAAATAGGGGAGTTCAGGTACTTTCTCCTCGGTTAGTGCTCCTTACCTGAGGCCATCGTGTGACCATCGGTCATAATTAGATTGTGGGTTCCATGTATAGGGTTCCCATTCTTTGATTAGTGGGGCTCAGTCAGCTCCATCATACCCTCCTTGTAGATTTTATGGTCATCTTTATTATGGCATATGTGACAAAAGGAGGTATAGATGGTTTAGATGTGGTCAGATTAGGCATATACAGTGAGAGTGACCCTCTATAGTAGCTTCTTGGTATAACAGGCCCTCTATTGCTACTTTATCCGTACCAGTATCAAAGGGTGTTATTTCTGCTTCTTTTTTTGTATCTAGAATCGACACTGGCAGAAATTATTTATATGTACTTTCTACTTGCTAAGAGTCTTAGGCATCTCCAAATATGGTTATGGTTATGTTGAACCTTTTCTCCTATGATGTGTATTGTTTACTTAATCTAGGGTCCTTCCTCTCTTATGTGACCTCATTTGTGGCTGTGCATTTTGGTTTTGGTCCTGAGTGTCTATCGGTTCCTTTTTTTATTTCTACCTTAGTAGGAGACTCTATGGTTGTTAAAAGAGTCTATAGAGGGTGTGTGGTAGCTATTAGTGGTAGATAAACTCTGGTATACTTGATAGAGCTGGACATGGTCGATTTTGATATTTTTCTGTAGATAAATTTATTGCTTCATGCTATTCTTCCTTAGATTGCCAGATCAGAATAGTCAGGTTTAAATACCCTAATGAGCCAGTCGTTGTATGGGAAGGGGGTTCTTTAGCCCCTAAGAGGAGGTTTATCTCATATCTTAGAGCCTAAAAGTTGATTTCTAAATGGTGTTTGTATCATTTGGTCCATATTCAGCTTTTAACTAGGAAGGTCCTTCTGTACAATCTGCTCCCATGGTTAATGAGTTTCTCGAGGTCAAACCCAATAACTTTCCTGGCATTCCTCAAGATAGGGAAATTAATTTTGGGATTGACCTTGTTTCGGACACTCGTCCAATTTCTATCCCTCCTTATAAAATGGCTTTGGAAAATTTGAAGGAGCTTAAGAAACAATTGAAGGATCTCTTAGATAAAGGTTTTATTTGTCCTAGCATGTCTTCTTGGGGTGCTCCCATGTTTTTATGCGTAAGAAGGATGGTTTCTTCAAATGTGCATTGATTATATTATGTTGAACAAGGTAATCATAAAGAACAAATATTCTCTTCCTAGCATAAATGATTTGTTTTACCAACTTCTAGGTGCAAAGTGTTTCTTTAAGCTTGATCTTAGGTCGGGTTATCATCATCTTAAGATTATGGAAGTAGATATCCCTAAGACTTCTTTCAAGACTCGGACGGTCATTATGAGTTCCAAGTTATGTCTTTTGGGTTGACCAATTCCCCCGCGGCATTTATGGATTTGAAAAATATGGTCTTTGGTCCGTTCCTATACTTTTTTATCATTGTCTTTATTAATGACATCTTGGTCGGTTCTAAGAGTGAGGTGTATCATGTCGATCACCTACATGTTATGTTGAAAATATTTAAGGATCATCATTTTTATGCCAAGTTCTCTAAGTGTGAGTTTTGGTTAAATTTTGTGACTTTTCTTGGTCATGTTATCTCTAGTGAAGGGATTATGGTGGATCCACAAATGGTTGCGACGGTAAAGACGTGGCCTATACCTACAACTCCAATCGATATTCAGAGCTTCTTAGGTCTAGCACATTACTCTAGGATATTTGTGGAATGTATTTCAATGATAGCTGCCCCACTGACTAAGTTGACCCAGAAAAAGATCAAGTTCTTGTGGTCGGATGCATATAAGGGTAGTTTTAACAAGTTGAAAGATAATTTGACTTTGGCTCTAGTTTTGACCTTTCCCGAGGGTAATGATGGGTTTTTAGTTTATTGTGATACTTTTTGTATTAGGATAGGTTATGTATTAATGCAACATAGTAGAGTAGTGGACTACGTTTTGAGGAAATTAAAAGTTCAAAGGGGAGTTTAGCTCATATGGATGAGGATGAGCTGGAGTTGGTGAAGGATATTCATCGTTTGTCTAATCTTGGAGTTTGTCTCATGGACTATGAGGATGATGATGTATTTGTGCATCTGATATCATAGTCATCTCATGTGGTTGAGATAAAGGAAAATCAAATGTTGGATCCCAAGTTGATGAAAATTAAGAGTAATATGGGTCAACAAAAGGTTGTTGATTTTATGATTGGTTGTGATGGTATCTTTAGGAACTAAGGTAGGTTATGTGTTCCCAATGTCGATTGATTTAGGGAAAGGAGTTTGGCCAAACCTCAAGGATTTTGGTATGTATTTATCCTGATTGTATGAAGATGTATCATGATCTTAAAGAGTTCTATTGGTGGAATAATATGAAATAAGATGTGGCTAGCTTTGTGGATAGATGTATGGTGTGTCAACAAGTGAAAGTTGAGAACTTGAGACCCAAGGGTTTGTACTGAGATTGAGTTTCCTGAATAGAAGTAGGAGGTAATCAATATGGATTTAGTTACTATCTTTCCTCGATCTCGAAATCAATGTGATTATATTTGGGTCACTGTGCATAGAACGACCATGTCCGCTCACTTCTTGCCAGTAAGGACTAGTTATTCGGTGGAAGATTATGCGAAGTTATATATTGAAGAGATTTTAAAGTTTTATAGTACTCTAGTTTGTATAATCTCAAATTGTGGTACTGTATTCTTTTCTCAATTTTAGAAGTTAATTCAGAAAGGTTTGGGAACTAAGGGGTGCCTTAGTACCTCTTTCCACCCATAAATGGAAGGACAAGCGGAGAATACCATACAAACATTAAAAGATATGTTATGTAATTGTGTGATTGATTATGGTGGTAGTTGGTACGGCCATTTTCCCTTGATCGAATTTGGCTACAACAATATTTACCACTCTAGTATTGGTATGGCTCCTTTTGAGGCATTATATGGTAGGAGGTGTCGTTCTCCTATTAGTTTGTATGAAGCTGGTGAGGGTAAGTTCCTTCCCCCTGATTTGGTACACCAAGCCTTGGAGAAGGTGAATTTGATTTGTCGTAGGTTGAATTCCGCTCAAAGTCGCCAAGAGTCTTATGCGGATGTGAGGAATAGAGATCTAGAGTTTAATGTTGACGATTGAGTATTATTGAAGGTATCTCCTATGAAGAGAGCGATGCAGTTTGGTAGGAAGGTGAAGCTTATTCCTTGGTATGTTGGTCAATATTTTATTTTAAAGAGGCTTGGTAATATTGCCTATGAGTTGGAGTTGCCCTTTAGTTTGAGCTTCATTCATCCTTTATTCCATGTGTCCATGTTATAAAAATTTAAGCGTGTTCCTTCATTAGTTGTTCCTTTGGAGGATGTAGGTATTTCATAATCTTTGCCCTATGAGGATGTACCAGTTAGGATTATATATTTTCAAGCTCGCCAGTTGCGGACAAAAGAGGTGGCTTCTGTGTGAAGGTTCTATAGAGGAACCAAAAGTCCGAGGTAGCCACTTGTGAGGCAAAAAAGGACATAAAGTCTAAGTTTCCGCATTTATTTTCCATTTTGAAAACTCGTGCTTGAGGTATGTGTTGATCTACTTAACATGATTTATGTTTTTGATAGGCAATATGCTCAAGTCCCTAATCTTTGAACCTAATCTTTGAATTAAGCAAGTGTTTTGATAGACAATGGGTTTGAGTCCAAAAATCAATTGAATGAATGGTTGCTTGATAATGATCATGGCATGTGTCGTATCCTTGTTGTATGTCTTTATTTTCTAACATGATTAAAGGTTAGTTTGATTTGTTATAATATATTAACTCATGCTTGTTCTTGCCTTACCCTTCATCTAAGGACGAATGATCTAAGTGAGGGAGAATTGAAACACCGTGGACTTGATTCCCTTAGAAAATTTCCTTAGGTGGAGATTCTTGACAACATAAGACTAGAAAGTACTAGTCGTATGTTGTTATATGGGTAGGGATCCCCCTTTCGTATTTTGGACAATGTGCTTGGGTTGTTTTTTATCCTAGGTACGATTAAACATCAGACCACTCGTATGATAGTGTATGAGTGGTAAGTTACCAAGTTGTTCGATGCTATGAGTCTTGTCCAAAGTGTTCTGCCTATGATACAGAGGGCACTACTCGAACCCTAAGGTACGACTTTGACATGAGGGGTCGTATGTTGATCAGTAAGGGGCCCAAGAAGAAATATAGGGTACAAGTTAGGGTACCACTAAAACCCTAGGGAATAGGTCGAGGAGGTGAGTCGTACCCTTTTAGGTTTAATTTTCAGCTTTTAAGCTGAGGACATTTTAGACATTTTCCACCCTAAACCCTTAAGACCCACAACTTATAACATTATTTGGCCTATCATTCTTGACTTAGACAATATCTAAACACTCAAAAATTCTCTCTAAACTTCTTCAACAAGATTGGGGCTAGGGTTTATTAAAGATGCCATCTAAAAACTTGAGGACCAAGAATCTCTCCATGAGTAATCTTGTATAAGGAATATGACTCTTTCCTTATTATTATTTCTCAAATATCATGTATTTTTAACCTTTATTATGATTTGTAAATGGTTGTTTTGAAATCAAATGTTGAGGTTTTTGATGCATAGTGATGAGTATTGTTTACTCTTGTTTAACCTTGTATTTATACATATTTTTGGTGATGATTTGCATATGTGGGTGCTTGTTGATTGTTTTTCAAAAAATGGGTCATGAGTAACCCTAATCCTGATGGTTTTAACTTGGGTTTTGGTCATGGTAAAGGTATGGCCTCAAGGTGTTTGTGAAAATATCTAAGAGAAACAACTAGTTACATGATAATAGTATTTTGTACTAAGGAAATGGATTAATGAGTAAGAATGGTTGGCACGTGACTTGTAAAGGCCTTGTTGGCAATGTAATGTATTAGTTGGTGATTTTGGTGGATTGCTTGGTTAAAGCAGGTTAGAGTCCCTAACGTGAAATTGAATTGTGTCTTGAACTAAGGTTTGGTATATGAATTCTAATGAAGAATGAATGGTGTTTTGTAAGTCTTAGTGATAACAAATTGACTTGAATGGTGTTTAAAACTAAGGCATTGGCCTATTAAAGTGATTGATTGATAAATGGTTCATGAACACCTCGTGGTCATGTGTGGTGTTGAATTGTAGCCTTGATGGCTTGAATTGGCTAAGTAGGTTAGAGTCCTTGAGTGTTGAATTGAATGGATGTTAATGCATGGACAAAGGGTTAGAGTCCCAATGTCGACTAATAATGGTCACCATGGCTTGAGGTTAGTGTCCCTTGCTTAATGAAACAGCTTAAAGTTAGAGTCCCTTGACTAATGAAACAACTTGCTATTAGAGTCCATATGCTTCGTAAGACCACTTGAGGTTAGAGTCCTCTTTCTTAATATAGATGGGAAGTTCAAACTTACTAAGCTATGCGAGAGAAGGTTAGAGTTCTCCACTTCATATTTCATGATTGGATGTTTTGTGGGTCATGCTAAGGCCTTATTCCTTTTCCCAATACATGATGTATCTATATATCTATATATGTGCCCATGTATATAAATATTGTTTCTTATGATGGTTTGACTTGGATTTTAATAATAACACTATTTAATTCTTACCCTTGAGTTACATATTAGTGCTCCAATCGCTAACCGTCTCCTAACGTTATGTCCCTATGCAACACAAGGGCCGAAGCTTCTTCTTCTCTTCCTGCATAGTGACCAGGTGTTCGAGTAGTTCATGTGTTGACTTTGAAATGGTGAGCTTCCAAACATCTGAATGAATAGATTTCATGGTCTCTCTATTTTATGTCATAGACTTGTTTTAGACATAGTTTTCGGCTATAGTCGGGGGCATGTTATGACATATTTAGACATTATATTTGTATAGGCTTTGTGGATGACTGTGAACTAAGGTATATTGGTCTAGCATGATGATATTAATACATTGATTAGACACTTCTTAAGTTATGATTATTAGTCTGGTTCCGCTAACTTGTTATAGGTTCAGAGTTCATCCAACACTTGTGGATTGATGTAATGGTTGGGTTAGGTTAACAGGGCGATATCCGGTCCTTGTTAAGCTCGAGATGCCTATTCAACAAGGCCCAATTTCAGGTCGTGTCACTTATAGCCTTTTTGAATTGATTTTTCAAATAAGAACCCCATAACTCCATTTTAGAAGGTTTAATCACATTTTTGAGAGACAATAAGGGATTTTCCATATTTGAATTTTGGGTAAGTTTCTAAACTATTATATTTTTATTCACTAATGATTATTTTATGATTTCCGCTTCAAATGTTGATTTTCATGTTGAAATTTATAGGATATCGATCCCAACAAAGTTAAAGATTGATAAATTAGTAATTTCAATGTCAATTTCAACTACTTCTTTCATGAAATTTTAGATTTAAACTCCTTAAGTAATGTATAAATTGACTTTTCAATAAAATTTTAGTTTTACCTTTCTATGCTTGATATTGACTTTTATATTTAGTTTTTGAATCTGGATTAGAAGTATAGCAAGATGGGTGTCCTTGCTTTCGTGTTCAATATTGAATTTATATTTTAATTAATTAGGCTCTTTTAGAGGCCCATTGAAAAAGAAATTCATTGGTTTCAAATTTTAGGTCTTCTCTTAAGGCATGTTGAGACCTTTTTTGATCTTTTTCAAAGTACTTATGTGCTAGTTGTTTGTAAATATGAGTAATACAAATTTGGGGTCCTGTATAAGTTAGATTGTGAGCATTTATGTCGATGCTGGTGTTATTTGAAGGGTTAAAATTAATTAATTGGCTTACTTAGACTGTTTCTTCTATTCAATGTATTTAATGGTATGTTAAATGTGAATTGTATTTAAAAGTGATTTATTGAACATACTTGTTGACTATTGTGTTTCTATTTGACGACTTTAGCCATTTTATAGTCGCATTTGATGACATATTAAGATTTTTTGGCTACATGAGATACAAAAAGAGAGCTAAATGACAATTAGAGCTAAATTAGGTTATTCTTGAGTTGATTACTAATTTTGCTCATGACATGAAATATTTGCTCAAATTAAACTTGCCATTTATTGGATCGAAGTTGCAAGCCTGAACTTCATGCATTGCATATGGATTAGTGGACACGGCCGCTTGATATTATTATATTATATAATATTATATTACATTGTACTATGTTATGTTATGTTATGTTATGTTATATTATATTATATTATATTATATGATGAATCAATGGACTTATCTACTCTATATGATTGCATCATTATGGATTGGAGGACACATCATCCTTTGTTTTATAGATCGGAGGCCACATCAACCTAGTATATAGACCTCGCAAGTCCCTCGAGTCCGAGATAGCTAGACAAAGAAGTGGGTATATAATGTGTTCTTCATTGCATTATATAAAATTCATCTCATTATTTACGTATAATTGGCTTCATTGTGATTGAATATTGTGACTAGTTGTTTGTTGATGTTGTACTAGACTAAGGAACCGTGATTTGGACTATGTTAGTCCCCTACTATTATTGTAATCTATTAGACTAGGAGTGGCTTTCATAAGTACAGGTTTATATGGTTGGTTTTAATGGTTGATTTGGTATGGGTTTAGGATGGTTTTTTCATTGATTTGAATTAGAGTCAGTCGACGATGTTTTATTGATTACATGTGGTTAGTACTCACGGTAGTTTATTTCTTGCACCTTATGAGTAGCACTAAGCCATTGATCCCTGAACGTTCATATTATCTTGTGATTGGTGATTCACCCAGTGGTTTATGCTGCAGCGATTATTTATCCCAGTCATTTCTAATTCTCCTCTATCCTAGTCTTATTCTTTCTTTTGCATTGTTGACATTTTGAATCATACGTTATGTTATTCTTACTTTTAATGATTTGGATATTTCACTACCAGACCTTGGATGTTATTATTGACTTTTGTATCCTTCATATCTACCTGTTTTTGTGTTTATTTTGTGTTTTGACATTACCATTACTCTTAATCATTTTGTTACATATGTAGGTTTAGGCTTATCTATTGTTGTGGTGATTATAGGTACCATCATGACCAAGTTTTGGATCGTGATCCACCATTACAGTCTTTCCCATTATATATTGTACATCTTCATTCATGGTCATATATGTCCTAGAATGGTTGTACATCCATCTCAACATCCTCATATCTGCTACTTTAATCTTATAAACGTAAGAGTTCTCATCCATCAATACTCTGCCTGATACAACATACACACTTTTCGATACAACATATAGGTTAATACTTTTTTTCCATACATCATTGCTTTTCTATAATCCACTTTATATCACTTTTCTTTAATTATTGGTGATATATTACTACCACCTAAGGCACCAAATGCAAGCCTAAATTTTGTTGCATCCATCTTTAATATGTTGTATAACATTAGGACTAATCCCTTAATTTACTTGTATAATTCAGCCAAGATAATTAAAACTCCCTCTCTTGGAGAATACTTGAGTATTAATCTTCCTTTTCACATCTGCCTCGTGAGTTACCACATTGAACTTACACTCGAAATAATCTATCTTAGTTTTGCTCAACATAAACCCTATAGACTCTAGAGTCTATCTCAAATCCTCCTGCCCATCATTAACTATATTGCGTGACTCGTTAATCAACTCTATGTCATCAAAAAATTACATGCCATGGTACCTCTCCTTGAATATGCCACTTCAGTTCATCTATCCAAAGGCAAATAAAATTGGGCTAAGATTTGAACTCTGGTGTAACTTCATCACAATAGGGAAGTGCTCTAAGTCTCCTCTTTATGTCCTCATTCTTGACATGAATCCATCTTACATATCCTTAATCACCCTAATTTTTGTTACATGTGAACCTTTAACCCCCAAGCATCTCCATAGAACCTCTGGGTTCTTTATCGTATGGCCTTTCTAGATCGATGAACACCAAATGTAAGTTTGTCTTGCTCTCTCTTTACTGCTCCATCAATCTCCTTTTGAGATGAATGACTTATGTAGTTGAATGTTCTGTCATAAAACAAAATTGATTCTCAATAAAAGATACACCCTGCTACACCTACATCTCTTCCATGTACTGCCAGACTTTTATAGTATGACTTAGCAACTTGATAACCCTGTAGTTAGTGTAATTCTAAATTTTTTCCTTTTAGTACTACAACTTATTGTGTTTCACCTTTATTCTTAGCCGTTAGACAGCTATATCAAAAAAAGAACAGAATAAATAACTACGTTTAAACAATCCAACATTTTATTTAAGAACCGAATGATTATAAAATATAAAAAAGGGTCACCTAGTGCACTAAAGTTCCCGCTTGGATGATAATATAAAAAAAGGAAAGATTTGGTTTACACTAAACAAAAAATTATTGCAAGTAGAAGAAAAAGAAAATTATATTTTAAAAATCTATAAAATAGAGGAAGAGATATAGAGAGTGGAAAGATTTACAATACATCAAATATACTGATATATTAATAGAAGAGATATAGAGTGGAAAGATTTACAATACATCAAATATACTGATATTTTAATAGATGCTTCAGAAAATTTTCCCTAGTACATGAATCCTCAAAAATTTGAAGAACAAATAGAAAAATTATTTATTACAAATACTACATTCATATTTCTGCAAAAAAGTATAACTCATCTAAAATCCTATCCTATACGAGAAAATATGGCATAAAAATGTATGTTAATTGCATTCAGACGTGATAAGGCAAATAATCACTAAATCAATGCATCACTTTAATATTTTTGAAATATGTATTAACTTTGTATTAATAGATGTTGGCCTCACATTTTTCTGAGTCTCGGCCTGACAGAATTGCAACATCCTTTGTGGTTGGATATTTCCAACTTTACGTCCCAACATGAAACAGTCATTCTAAACTTTTGTGACCATCCTTCCCCTGGAAAATATTTAACCCATCCAAGAATTTTTACATTTACAAACATTGGTAGTTTTGAATTCCAACCTTGAAATGGCCCCAGAAACATTTTCATCGGTAGGTAATCTTATAGAAACAAATGTAGCATCAACAAGTTTTGTGCTATTTATTCCTTGGTAGAACCCAGGTAACGTTGTAGCTGAAATAATGTTACTTTCGTATAAGATTATAATGACAGAATTCTCATAAAAGAAGTCCTTTGTGAGCTTTGCCCTATAGCTACGATTTTTAACCATCATGGTGATGTTCCAATTTCCTTTCATTTTCATGTTTGATACATTTAAGGAGCAGGAAACCTTGTCAATCATGAATTCATGTTCCATGATCTGGTCATTTTTACGCATGATTGAATCTGTTATGGCGTACACCATACATGAACCCAACATGAACACAAGGAGAGCCAACATAAATTGATCAAAACCTCTATTATATCCACCCTCATCCATTTTCACTATAGTGAGTAGGCATGGTTTGACCTCGATTTCAAGAGGATTAATTTCTCTTGGCTCTTGCGTCGCTATGTTAGTGTACCCTTCTCGTTTTGAAATACTTGTGTCCATTGTTTAATTAATCGATTCAAACATGCATGAAAAAGGGAAATTCCTAATTCATCAAGATTTCTCGATTATCTAGATAGATTTCACGTCGGTGAAATAAGTGGACTTCGATAGAAAAGAAAGAGTGGTGAATGGATGGCTAAAAATGACTTAGTAAAAACAACCTTATAACGAACTTTTTATAAATACATAATTCAGTTCTTGTCCATGGAAAATAAGTTAGCAAAGTTATCTACGGTTATTTAAAGCTAATAAAAAACTTCACACATTTTTATTTTTTTTGTTAATTTAGCTTTTATAGCGGCAGTAACATGTATCCGAGAATAAAAAGTACTAATGAGGGCTGGGGGATCTTATTGTCAACCCTCTTTAAATTGTTTTCAATGTAACCTCTTGATTGCAATCAAGATCTCAAAGGTAGGGGTGACCATCATGATCCAAATCCCAAGGTCATAATGGCTCCTACTCCGACTCAACCGTGGAGGTAAACCAATACAATAAAGAAAATAATGTGAAAAAAGATCAATAGTTATGATGGCACCTACCCAAACCCAATTGTGGTAGGTAAACTCAATACAATAAAGAAATTAATGAGAAAAAGATCAATAGTCATGATGACACCAACCCCAACCCAATCGTGGTAGGGAAACCCAACACACTAGAGAAAATAATGAGAAAAAGATAAACAGTAATGTAAGAACTTGATATTTTAGTCGAAAGCGAAACCGAAAGTAATAATAAAATAATACTTGGATTATACAACTTGAATAACCCCAAAACCTAGTGTCATGAATAAGAGCAACTCTAAGCTATCGTATACGAGTACACAATTTTTTGTATCCAACATAGAGTAAAGACATAAATAACAATGAAGAAGTCAAGAACATGCTCCAGACGGGGAAAGCACCATAACTTCGAAATTTCAAAGTTTCACGATCACAATTCACAGATAACAATAAAATTAGGTTCTAAACCACAAGAATACAAAAAAATAGGAGTGAGTACGGTGCACTTGTACTCGATAGACATTATAGGCTGATCATGCTATGTAGACAACTTAACAATTAATGTAAATTACGAGTGATGTAACTGCCTTGCATACCAAATCAAGCCATACAATTCTAATAATATAATGGCTTATGTCAACAACTGTATAAGTTTAACAGGACCACATAAATAGATATCCAAAACACAATATCATTCACATAAAAGAGATGCAATGTAATGCAACATAATGATATGGTATACATGCAATATTTCAATACTCACTTTGTATACATCCTCTGAGCCTAAGCTACCAGAAAAGGATCCATAGGGCTTCACAACTCATATACAGATCACAATCTGACTAGACAACCTTACAGGTACTTTCCTCAGCAAAGATGTTATACAAAATGATTCATTTTCTTTCACAAAGAGATTCAAGTTCCATAGTCATATCAGTTTCATAAAAATGAGTGATGAATGAGTATGTCTAATTATGGTAAAGTCAACATCATATAATAATCAGTTCAACTATGGAAAAAATTAAATCAAGTCTTCTAAATCTCAATAAATCATGACACAAGACCCTCGTGGCAATAAAATAGTAAACAATCATATAAGATGTCAATGAAGTTATCACAAGCCCCCACTCTTGTATCACGATGATAATAATCTCTCTAATCAATAATAAGGCAGCAAAAGTCCTCACTCGATACTCATTATTAGAATAATCAATTCCAAAGGATGTAAATAAAGAGATTATATCAAACATTCTTTATATGACAAATTATCTACCCAACCTACTCTGAAGAAAGTTAAGTGATTATCTACACCAAAATTCAAACACACGATCTTGAAACCTAACACAAAACCTTTCTTTTTTGAGTGACTTTATATTACTCCCAACCTATCAAAAATAATTTCTATACATAAACACGAATCTATTGTTAACTTATTTTATTTACGGGTCAAAAACTACATTAAAAATTAATCCCAAAAATAAAAGTATAAAACTAAAATTTCAATAGAAAATAAATTTATCCAAAGATTAATAAATATGAAATTTCATAAAAAATCAAGATGAATATGATTAGAAATCATGAAAATAATCATTGTTCACTTTACCAGAAAAAAATGTAACTTTTAGATAAAATCCATGTTTTGTAGATATTTTTACAATATAATCAACAGGTAATGATAAAAAATAGATTTAGAAGCTTACCAAAATAAAAGTAAATGAAAAATCCTCTTAGATTCACCTAAAATTATGTTCCCAAATCGTAAAAATGATGAAAATGGAAATCACAGCCAAAAATGAAGCATTTATATTGTTCTGTGAACAATGCCTTCGTCATGAACGTGGACACTACTTTTCATTCATGAAAGATACTAACTTGGACAAACCGCGAATGTGATGGACTAGTTGTGAATGTATAGAGAAAAGGGCGACCCAAACCCGGTTACTTTTTATGAATGTGGTCCCACTATAGCGTTCGTGAAGGATGACAATTTTCTTCTCTACGAATATTATGGTAGGGACGCGACTGAGAAGATGGACTGAAAGCTACAATAGAAGACTTAAACCAGTTGTGGTTTAAGGATAAACATGATCTTGATTGGACCGTTGAAATATTGTCAGACTTAACAAAAACTAACCAATAATACTACTACACTAATTTAGATATTCTGAAGTCTATCAACCCATCATATTTATCAGAAGAGCTCATTATCATAAATTTCATCCAAATATTACTTTAGGACAATAAAGATAGTTTCTCGCCCAAATACACTAGAATTATAATAGGGCCTTGAAACTGAAACAACCACACTACGAATTCAAAATTCACATTCCACAACTAATGAAACTGCAAGAATTATCATCCGATACTTGGAGATAAAAATGTTGATCAAAGTCAATTTTATTACCTTTAATGTTACTCAAAACCATAAACGCCTATAAATCACTCCCGAGTGCTTCAGTAACCATGCCAATAATCCCTGCAACTCATAAAAGATATAAAGCAATATCAAGAAAGAAAAATAATGGTCAAAACATAACAAATGCTAAAAAATACCATAAGGGTTGTTATAGTGGCTCAATAATGTTTTTAGCCCAAAGCCAAACCGTGACAAAAAGCTTTAAGTATTATTCAAAGTAAATTTAGAGAAAAATGAGCTCAAAGACCCTCTCATGTCTTTAATTAAAAAAAAGGGATAAATGGATCCCACAATATTATTAAGTTAGAAGAAATAAAGTCGCTTAAACAATTAGGATAGTTGCTCGACCACTGCAGTAGTTGTCTCAACAACTATTAAAGTTTTACAACAACTTTGCACAGTTGTCGAACAACTTTGCAAAGTTGTCAAACAATTTTGATAGTTGTTGAGAAAACTTCTATAGATATTGAGACAACCTCTTTAGTTGTTGGAGCGACAATGTTAAAAATAAAACGAAAAATAAATTTGTTCCTTTTTCCTAATTTTTAAAATTTGAAGGACCATCACATAATTGAGAAACTTGTTTGTCCCTTTTAATTCAAAGTCCCATAAATTTGCATATATTTAAACTTGAGGTCTATTTTTTAAAAATTTCAATGAAAAGTTAATATTAACTTTGTTACAATAAAATTTTCCAATATATAATTTGTTTCAATCGATAATATATTTATATAAGAAAATTTATATATATTTTAATTTGAAGTCTATTTGTTAAGCTTTTCAAGATGCAATGTTAATAATATTTTGGGAAAAGATACGAATATACCCCCAAACTTTGATAAATGATACAAATATAATATTTTGGGAAAAGATACGAATATACCCCCAAACTTTGATAAATGATACAAATATACCCTTCGTTATACTTTAGGGACATATATACCCTCGCTGTTAATAGACAGGTACAAATATACCCTTATTTTTAACGAAGGAACACGTGTCAATTTTCTATTCGCTAGATTTTTTAAATTAAATTCAATTAAAATTCGACCCAAATTAAAATTAAATCCGTCCCAGATTAAAACCCTACCTGACCCGATATTTTAATTATCCACACGCGTCTCTTGTACGCGTTTAGTGACTCTCACTTTCAACCAAACATAAACCTAAAAGTCTCACTTTTTCTCACTATCTCTTACTCTCTCACTACGCCGTAAAAAATAAAAAAAACTAATCCTCTTTCACATTGTACCACAGAAAATCGAGTATAATCTTCCATGTATGTTTCTTCTTTATTTACGATCTTTTATTTAACTATTTTTTTATCTTGGTGTGTTGTTGTTTGAATTGAAAGTTCTAGGAAACTATTTTTTGGTCCGATTTTAGGTGTAGTTGTCGATTTTGGTGTGTGTGAGTTTATATATCGGAGATTCTGTTGTTGATTTTAGGATTTTGGTGTTTTTTGCTATTTTTTTCTAGGGTTTTTTAGGGTTTTTGTTTCATGCCGTTGCGATTTTGGGGTATCTGAGTTTATATATCGGAGATTCCGTTGTTGATTTTAGGATTTTTGGTGTTTTTTTCTAGAATTTTTTTATGCCGTTTTCAGCTATTTGCTTAAAATTTATGCGATTTTGTTTTAACGAAATGTCTTATTTTTGTAGGATTTGTGTGCTTATATATATTGTTAATTGTAGGATTTTTGATTTTTTTTGTCTAGGGTTTACTTTAATTTCTTTTTCGCATATATGCTTGGGATCTATACACATTGTTAAACAATATTCCATTGTGTTGTTGGATATATGTGGTCCCTTCTTCATTTTTTTTTTGTATGAAATAGTAGAATGTTATTTTTTGCATGTGTTTGAGATTTGCCTTTATGAAGCGGTCCCTGTTATCTTTTTTATGTGTTTGAGATTTGTCTTTATGAAGTGGTCCCTTTATTTTATTAGTCCTCTTAACTTTTAGTGAGTATTGGTACATGCATAAATCCTACATTGTTTCACTTGGTATATAAATTTACAATCTTTGTGCATAATGATGTTAACTAGGTGTTTTCATGTTTTGTGTTATTTGAGTGTTGATTTATAGTAAAGTTATGTACCACTTATGCTAGGGCCCCAGCTTGTTCTTGAGGTGCCAAAACAGCAGGCACATTATTGTGGCCCTAAAACATATCTACTTCCCATATTTCATTTGAATGTATTTTTTTTCTTGTACAGTCTTTGCTGTCAATTTAGTCAATTGGCTCTTACATAAGACAATACTAACTGTATAAATAATTTGAATGGAAAGATCCTGTGGTATGCCATGCAATTAAAGGATTACCTTAAGATAGAATAAATTTAAACTTAAGATAAAAATACACTAAAGCTATATCATTTGTGTTGGCTAATAGTACATTAAAACTAAAGACAGTTTTGAAAAGTATAGATATAATTGTTGGTTGTTTGTTATTGCTTTTCGTTTGTTAATTCTAGGTCTGTTTAGTATCTATTTTGATCTACTTTGTGCTTGT
>JAPEIP010000004.1:109315079-109334282 GCA_026120095.1 Capsicum chinense | reverse complement strand
TACATTAGAGATTTATCTATATAACCCTTGAAATGTTCCTAAGGCTTCATTTCAGACTTAGCACAACAATTTAAAAGAAACGTGTAGAAGAGCACATAGGAAAATGCCTTAATGACTAATGGTCAGGTCTAATGGGTTGTCACATGCACTCATCTTCAGTGTAGTCCCTATAGTCTAGAAGGATGAAAATCTAGCTCAATGGTCATGACTCTTAATAGTAGTGAGTCATCATTACTTAGGAAGGTTAGTCCTTTTATACATCCTAATCATCAAGCCAAACCTTCTACAAGTGCTATTTTTCTCCATATGACAGGACTCAATGGGATGAGTCATTTCCATAAAGGATGACTTGTCAGGTCACTAATTCTAATTAGGACCAAATAGTTCGCATTTTATTTCTAGAAGGGACGAGTACAGACCATGACTCAGCATAAGTCATTATTGGTTTAGTGTCTCAATTATTCCCATGACAAAAAATTCTTCCTTATAGCCATGAGTCCAACAATGAGTCAATATGATATAGAATGACTTATTATGTTTGCCATGACAAATGGGTAGAGCAAAATCTACTACGATTTACTAAGGAGTATTGCTATCTGTTCCATCTTCCTAACTCCTTGTTCTACGTCGTTTTGGGGTTATTGGGATAGTGTTGAAGATACTTAAATACTTTTTACCCTCACTCTCTCTTAAACTCTTACCCTCACTCTCTCTTAAACACATAGAGAGATATCAGAAGAGCAATTCATCTCCTCAAAATAGAAAGTCAATGAAGCTTTATTACTAGGATTCTCCACTCCAGGATTTCATCAATGGGTTCTCTTTCACCCATTAAGATCCGCATAACTTACAATTTCTCAATTTCCTCGAAGATTAGAGTTTAGGATTTTTATTGATTTAATTATGCCCTTATTACTTTAGTTTACTCATGATTCCTATATATTTTCCATTATTTGATAACTTCCTAGACTTCATCATTCATCATTTAATACTCACTTGGTATTTAATTATATTACATAATTTAGTATTATTTTCTAAAATTAATAGTTTGTTATGAGTAGACAATCCCCATAATTGTTGATTTTAACATGAATAACATTTTTAGCTTTAATTTATAATTTTACAACATATCCTCAATCATTCAGACATTAGTGATACTTTTAAATAAAGTATGTTTAAATTCAATTTCAGTATATATGAATTTTATTAGAGTAATAGACATGTTTAAGAGTTGTACGTAGAACTAGTGGATATAGAGATGAACGATCACCCGTTAGTAGAGGCTGATAAAATTGGTTAAAGTCCCATAACTACTTAGCTAGTGTAGGTTATTGATGTTGGCCCAATAATTGAGGCTAGTAGCTTTGCTCGTTGGACGTCATTTAGTGGATCTCAGTTAGGTTTATTAACCTTGGCAAGGTATAAAACACCCTACTACAAGGGTAATAGGCTAGACCTTATTTAGCTTAGATGAGGCATGTCGATTAACAAGCTCTCACACAACTTTAAATTTAGTATTGTACATGACCCTTACAACCATTTTACTTTCTTATACTTGATGTGCCATAGACATATGACGCTTTCGATGCTTAAAATAAAGGAAATTGCTAGTTTTAATCTATATTTTTGTAGGTATGCCGTGTTTTTATTGTTTTTGTAGGTTAAATGCTTTTTGAGAAGTAAACTGTAGAAATTGGGACTAAAAGGAATAAGATAAGCCAAACAATGATCATTGAATTTGACAACGCTCATGCCTTATTATTTTTTAAAAATCTAAAAAGGTGAAATATAATAGATAAAGAACGACAGATCAAAATGTCGTCCATTTAAACAACGAGCTAATCTTGAAGATTATAGGATAAACATTCTTCAAAGTGAAAAATTAAAGGTAGATGGAACACGAGAAATCAATGATTGTTGTATGAAATGATCCATTTGTTTGGAGGATCATGCCAACGACATCTGTAAGTGTGTAATAGGTCATTCATCAACCAATGATCATAAAGGAAAATTATGGTATCTATCAATGACTATCCTTTCTTTAAGCTGAAATGCTGACTCAGTGAATCTATCATGTCTCGAGACTACCCCCCATTCGCAACAATGGTGCTTACAATAACAAGTGACCATAAGCTAACTCCTGAACTGCTACCTGTTGTAAGTAATGAGTAAAATAGTACTATAATACATGTGTGGAGGATAAGCTTATGAAATACTGTAAATCTTAATACTAAAATACGCATCAAAATATGTCTGTTATATCTGATAGAACACTAGAAATCAAACTATCCATATGAGAAACTGATAATACTGAAAGAGCTAACTGACTATCTAACTGATATGTCTGAAGGCCTCAAAACATTATGAGGAGTTGATGGTATAGACCCCCAACTGACTCCAACTGACTGAATATATGGAAATACTGAAATAACTGAGATAAACAAATTATATCCTCGATTAATGAGGACTCACCACTACTGCTGCTGAGTAACGCTGAGCTGTCTAAGAATATATCATGACTAAGATCTTAACTGGATAATGAAACATGAATTTAACTTAAATATAACATGAAAGATTGAATCTTAAATCATGAGATAACCTAACTTTTCATGAAATCATTCCTGGACATGAATAGTGTAAAAATACTAAGGAAACACATGAATTTAATCCATCATGAACATACAGAACTTTATAAGAAGAAAAAATCCATACTCTAGTTGAAAAAAGGGTTTTTGGGCTCCAAGACTGAAAAAGGACCCATGGATGAACATCCCATATACCTTAAGCTTCTTGATTTGTGAAAGATGCCCTAGTCTTGATGCTTTCATGATGACTCTTGAACTTGGAAAACTTGGATTCCTTATTTCTTGGGGAAAAAGGATTTGAATTGGTTCTTTGGGAATGAAGAGGGTTTATTGAGAGTGATTTTGAGAAGAAAGGACAAATAATGCCCATATGGATGCCCCAAGTCGTGTTATGGATGATTTGGGTTGAGGAGGAAAAGACCCAATTTCCCCTTGATTATTTAAATCAAAAATTGGATGCAACAACATCACTACGATGTGACTTTATCGTGGTTGAAGAAAGCCCTTACCGTATCATGGATAACATAAAGTTGGGAGTAGTACTGCCACACGGGCTTATCATGGGGACTCACTATTTCTATAATCCAAACATGCCCCAAACTTCATCGAAAAAATTCAAACTCCCCCAGGCATACTTTTAACCTCCCTTAACATGAATCGACTGAAAACCCAAAATTTTGGGGACGGAAAGGCCAAACTAAAAATTTGAAATATTTAGGTATCTTGAAAATGTCTAAGTCCCCAACACTTAGTGAAATTTTAATGCCTTGGACCCTTATTCTTTAAACTAAGAGCTGGATTGAGCTAAGAATATTACGGGGTAATACAATATCTCCCCCTTGAGAAAATTTGTCCTCGAATTAGATTGGTTAGACTGAGAACACTAAGGCAATTGATATCGTAAACTGAACATTAATGACTTGGAACATGATTAAACAACTGAGTTTGAAGCCTGATATATGAACTGAACTGGTTTTGTGAACGCATGCAATAATATGAGAATGGTTACATAGCTGAAATAGAGAATGTGAATAAATCAATCTAAGAAAAATCATTACCTCAAGTTGAATCGAAGTTTTTAGAGAAAAGAGGAGGGTACTTGTCTCGTATATCTGCTCCTGCTTCCCAAGTAGCTCCCTCAATGAACTGATTACACCATAGAACTTTAACAAAGGGAACTTTTTTATTCCTTAGTCTATGAATCTGACGATCAAGGATCTCAATTAGGACTTTTTCATAGGAAAGACTATCCTGTAATCCATACACTCTAAAGGAATAACATCATCTGAATACCTAATACATTTCTTTAACAAGGAAACATGAAACACCAGATGCACTGATTCCAAATCTACAGGCAACTCAAGGTCATAAGCTACCTTCCTAAAATGGTTCAAGATTCCATAAGGGCAACCATATCGGGGTCTGTGCTTCCCATTCTAGCCAAAATTCTTTACTCCCTTCATGGGAAAAATTTTCAAATAAACTAAATCACCAACTTCAAACTCAAGATCTCTTTTCCTTACATCTACATAGGATTTCTGATGACTTTTGGTTATTTTCAACCTCTCTCGAATAAACTGAACTTTCTTCGTTGCTGCAAACACCGAGTCTAGACCTATCAAAGCAGCCCTACCTGCCTCAAACAAACCAATAGGAGATCTACAACTCCTCCTATAGAGAACCTAAAATGGAGCCACTTAAATAGTGGAGTGATAACTATTATTGTAGGCAAACTCAATCAACGGTAAGTGGTCATTCCAACTACCATTAAAATCACTAACACACCCCCTCAACATGTACTCAAAAGTCTGTATGGTCCTCTCTGCCTAACCATCTTTCTAAGGATGAAAAGTTTTACTAAGATAAACTTGGGTACTAAGACCCTTCTAAAAAGCTCTCCAAAAGTGAGGGGTAAACAGATCACCCCTATCGGAAATAATAGACAACGGAATCCCATACAACTTAACCAACTACTTAAGATAATCTTGGCATAATCCTTAACTGAGTACGAACTATGAACTTATCACGCCTCAAATCCTATTAGGGCGGACATGCACCAGTAGCCGTAAAGGCCCGAGAGAACCAATTCATAACCTTGTACTTCTCATGCATGTAACTAAGACAACCAAAGGTTCTAATAAATATGATATTTTGTATCCATGAGAATAATTACATAGGCAAGCACAAACTTATATATATAACACTTGGCCATTGGGGCCACTACGTCAAAAGGCAAGACACTTCCATAAACTTTACATTAGTCTACAAAGTCTCTAAAAGATACATAGACTTAGTTAGGGTCGGGACAAACCCCTACCCTACTCTTGACTTACTGCACAATACCAAAATATATGGAACAAACTTGGAGAGCTGCGAATCAACCTGGAGCTCACCAGTAGTCACTGAATAGCCTGCGCTCCTTATAATGAGGTGTATGAGCTGAAGTACGTATGCCTTCAACATGAAATACAGGTCCCTCGTGAGGGACGTCAGTATGAAAATATGTACTGAATATGTAAGGCTGAAGGTAACAACATATGATGCAAGAGCTCAATAAAAATCAGATACAAGTGTATAAGTAGTACTAGTAGACCACATTTATATATACTTGTGGGACTACATACATTATGACCCTTTATTCAGTTTTAATTTTCCTACTACATAATCTTTGTAAGCCATATATAATTCAATGACCAGCTGATTAGTTATAAATAGATAAATTAGGATCGGCCCATGCTAGGCTTACGCCCCTGAGATGCAACCTACATATAAAGATTGGGATCGGCCCATGCTAGGCTTATGACCCAAAGCTTCCACCCATATATAAAGGAATCGAGATAGTCCTATGCTAGGCTTATGCCCTTGAGCCGCCACTCATTTTACAAATTTGCGTTACTTAGTTTATTTAGCCTTTGAGATTGTTACTTTGATGGTCATAATATTATGGTACCTTAAACCAATAGTTTGCTAATAAGAGACATATAAATGGACACGTAATGCAACAACAATGAGGTAGGGAGCTATTGGCACACAAATGAAGTTTTTAGGAGCTGAAAATAACACATGGGTCATATTTGAACAAGCGGAGAACACCTAAAATTTTCTAGTTAAGATAGACGTGCAAATTTAATAATAAGCATGTATGGAGGTATTTTAACATGTTAGAGAGTGGAAATAAGGTCATTGGCTTCATGGGTTATAATACGCTGCTATTATGTGTCACTTGTTACAAGATAACCTTGAAATTTACTTGATGGAACAAATGTCTGATTTCATGCCAAAGAGTGCAAAATAGAGTATGACATTCATACCTGGTTATATAACTCCGAAACTAACTCGACTTGACTTCTCGTCTTTTAGATTACTTATCTACAATAGAATATATGGTAAACTATTATTAGCAACCAACTAACATATTTTGGCTACTTAACTTTACCCAAAATAGTAACCAGGCATTAAGCCATTAATATATTAATCAAAGGTGTTATTTTAACCATTTTCTCCTTCAATTACACCCACATACCATATAGGTTTTTATAAGATTTACCGAAACCACCTCAGTTTCATTACACATTCCAAATAATACTCAAAACATATTGAGCAGTAAACAAATATAATAACCGACAAACCTTTCTTCTGTATTTAATTACAAACTAAACACACCTTTCTCCAACAGCAACCTAGCAACCCATAACCTATACATACAAAATAGTCCACAAAATAGCCCTAAATTCCTTTTATTGTAGCAATCAATTATTGAACTTATCATCTCTTGAGCTCTCAATAACAACATATCCATAATTCTCTTTCAAATTCAAATACAAGGAGAACAAAATGGAGCAGTCACCTTACCTGAATTCTATAACCTATTATTTTAATTCGAACTCCTTAAAACTTTAACTTTCACTTTACTTAACACTTTAAACTAAAGAAGAAAAGAGATCTCTTGATAACAAAGAAAAAGTGAGCAAGTAGCTTGTTATATATTATGTCATGTATTTATAATTAGGAACCTATAACCTGGTTTCCTAATCTTCTATGAGATAATAAAGATAAACCATAAGTGTTTTTACTTACCTTGGGCTGAAAAGGTGA
Source organism: Capsicum chinense (assembly GCA_026120095.1). Lineage (NCBI taxonomy): Eukaryota > Viridiplantae > Streptophyta > Magnoliopsida > Solanales > Solanaceae > Capsicum > Capsicum chinense. The sequence continues at coordinate 109,327,602 of JAPEIP010000004.1, read as the reverse complement.
GGGTTTCTTTAAGAACCCTAGAAGAAATTTTAGTGCTGCTCCTTGTTGTTTTAGAGAAAGTAGAGAGATTTTATGAAATATACTTTTTTTGTGACTTAGAAATGAAGTAAAATGACTAGTAACTTAGCCTTCTAAAGGCCCTATTTTGTCCACCTCCTTAGCTGCATTTTAGACCTTAAAATTGGTCAAATTGGTCGAAGTAGGTGATGCACCTAATTAAGGGTTCAAGATGCTCAAATTTTTAAAGTAGGTGATGCACCTACTTACTTAAATTCTTATTTTGGGCTCAATTAACTTGGGCCTTTAGTAGATTTGTGTGTTGGACCATTTATCCATTTTCTTCCTCTTTCATTCAATTTGGGCCGAAATGATTACATTAGTATAGGCCTAAATCTGGTCCATAACCATGGGTCCATTAATTTGGTCCAAATAGCTTAAATAGGTGACTCACCTACTAGCTTAATTAAGTCAAGCAAGAACCTCAATATTTTATTCCATTTCTAGCTCCTAATTCCTTTAATCTAACCTTTAACTTATACACTCTTGGTCACTTTAAACTTTAGAATCAAATACTAGCTTATGATCACAAGTTTAAATAGTCGTATCGACGTTAACTTGGTCGCATCACATTAAACTGTATGGGCAACATCTATAATTCCATCTACCCAATAATACTTGCATAACAAATCTCATCTGTTACCTATACCACAAGGCTATACCAGGTTCCATATAATTAGAACAAGTATAAGCAAAATACGGGGTGTTACATCTTTCCCTCCTTAGGAACATTCATCCCCAAATGTTAGCATAACTATCCAACCAAAATAAGTTCAAGCCTAAGTTTAATATCCCTGTTATCACATAGTACTTATATATTACACTTACTTGTTATTGCTCTAATTCAGCATCTTGGACTTTCTTTTCATAGTTGAACAAATGGGGGTACTTAGATCTCATCACTTCTTTAGCTTCCCATGTTATCTCTTTTATTTGTTTGTTCTTCCAAAACACTTTTACTTAAGCTATTTATTTATTCCTTAACTTCTTAACTTACCGATCTAGGATAGCAATAGGTATTACTTCATATGTAAGATTTTCTGTAACTTGTACATCTTTAATAGGAGTGATATGAGATGGATATCCTATGAACTTTTGAAGCATTAAGATATGAAATACTGGATGAACTGTTGAGAGATCTTGGGATGGCTCTAATTTATAAGCGACTTGGCCAAACCTTTGAGTAATCTTGTATGGGCCTATATAACGTGGACTTAGTTTTTTTTTCTTACTAAATCTCATAAACCCCTTCATTGGTGACACCTTCAAGAATACCCAATCACCTATAGCAAACTCTATCCCCCTCTTTCTAATATCTGCATATGACTTGTGTCAACTTTGGGCTATTTCTAGCCGCTGTTGGATCACTTTAACCTTTTCCATAGCTTGTGAACAAGATCTGGTTTGAATAAGGTAGTTTTACTCATTTCAAACCATCCAATTGGTGATCTACACTTTCTTCCATACAAAGCTTCATATGTTGCCATTTTGATACTTAAATGATAGCTATTATTGTAGGCGAACTCGATGAGAGGTAAATTATTATACCAACTACCTTTAAAGTCCAATACACAAGCTCGTAGGATATCTTTAAGTATTTGAATAGTACATTCTACTTGTCCATCTGTTTGAGGGTGAAAAGCTGTACTTAGATTCACTTGTGTTCCTAAATTTCTCTAGAAAGACTTCCAAAAATTTGTAGTAAATTAAGCTCCTCGATCTGATATAATAGATATTGGAACTCCCTGTAGCTGAACTATCTCTTTAATATATAATTTGGCATATTCTTCAATTGTGTAAGTGGTCCTAACTGGTAGAAAGTGTGCTGATTTAGTAAGCCTATCAACTATCACCTATATGGAATCAAACCTTCGAGATGTACGAGGTAAAACAGTGACGAAATCTATGTTGATCATGTCCCACTTCTAGATTGGAAGATCTATACATTGCATATAACCCCGGGGCTTTTGGTGCTCTACTTCAACTCTTTGACAATTTAGAAATTTGGCTACAAACTCTACAATGTTCTTCTTCATGTCACCCTACCAATACATCCCTTTCAAATCATGGTACATTTTTGTTGACCCTGGATGGATGGAATAACTTGAATGATGTGCTTCTGTCATAATCCTCTTTCTTAGCCAATCTACATTAGGCACACATAATTTGTTTTGACACCGAAGTACTCCCTATTGCGTAAGCTCAAATGCCTTTGTCATACCATATTGTACATTCTCCTTAAGCTATAATAGAATAGGATCTGTATATTGCTTCTCTTTTACTTCAGCTACTAGTGAAGATTCTGCGGCATTATGCACAATAAGCCCCTTGTCTAGAGTTTCAAGAAGGCGAACCCCCAAATTGGCTAGTTGGTGTAGATCCTTAGTCATCCATTGTCATTCTATAGAATGCCCATAAGTGACCACCATAGACTTATGACTTAATGCATCAGATACCAACATATGTTTTTCTCGAATGATATAAGATATCAACATCATAGTAGTTTAATAATTCAAGCCATCTTCGCTGCCTCAAATTTAGTCCTTCTGATTAATGATATACTGCAAACTCTTGTGGTCAGTATATATGTCAACATGAATCCCATACAAGTAGTGACGCCATATCTTTAAGGCAAATATAACCGATGCTAGTTCCAGATCATGCGTTGGATAATTTTTCTCATGTGGCGGTATTTATCTCGAGGCATATGCTATAACTTTACTATGCTGCATCAATACACACCCTAAGCCAATTCTTGAAGCATCACAATACACTGCATGCCATTCTGTACCTTCTGGAAGTACCAATACGGGTGTAAAAGTCAACTTATTCTTTAAATCTTGGAAACTTCTTTCACATGCATCATTCTATTAGAACTTGGGTGTTTTGTATGTTAGCTTTGTTAAAGGTGCAGAAATTGAAGAAAATCCTTCAAAAAACCTTCTATAATAACCCGCCAATCCAGGGAAACTATGAACCTCTGTAGGAATTACAGGTCTTGGCCAGTTTTTCACGGCTTCTATCTTTTGAGTATCAATCTTTATTCCTTCATCAAATACAATATGACCTAATAATGCCACAGATTTTAATCAATACTCATATTTGGAGAACTTTACATATAGCTTACGATCACGAAGAATCTGCAACACCTGTCGTAAGTGACTGGCATGGTCCTCATTTGATCTCGAATAAACCAGAATATCATCTATAAAAACTATCACAAACACATCTAAGAATGGCTTGAACACCCTATTCATCAAATCTATAAAAACTGCAGGTGCATTTGTTAGCCCAAAGGACATGACTAAAAACTAGTAATGACCGTACCGTGTTCGAAAAGCTGTCTTGGGTATGTCCTTATCTTTAACACTTATTTGGTGGTAACCAAAACTCAAATCAATCTTTGAAATCCACTTGGCGCCTTGCAACTGATCAAATAAGTCATCAATTTTTGGAAGGGGATATTTTTTCTTAATAGTCACCTTGTTCAGTTGCCGATAGTCAATACACATTCTCAATGCGCCATCCTTCTTATGTACAAATAACACTGGTGCACCCCAAGGAGACACACTAGGACTTATGAATCTTTTTTCTAGAAAGTCTTTCAATTGCTCTTTCAACTCCCGTAATTCTATCGAGGCCATTCTATATGGAGTAATTAAAATTGGTTGAGTACCTGAAATCACATGAATACCAAAATCTACTTCTCATCCTGGAGGCAAACCTAGAAGATCTTCAGGAAATAATCAAGAAATTCATTTACTACTAGAATAGTATGAAGAGTTGGTGGCTCCGCATCTGTATTCTTTACCCTAACTAGATGAAATATGTAACCCTTGGAAATTATCCTTTTTACCTTAAAATAAGAAATAAATTTACCTATTGGCGCACCAATATTACCCCTTCATTCAAAGATTGCCTCTTTTGGAAAATGGAAATACACCTTCTTAGTTCGACAATCTACTGTGGCAAAACAAGAAGCCAACCAAACCATATCTATTATAGTATCAAAATCTACCATTTCTAACTCAACCAGATCAGCCATTGTATCATGACCACAAATAGTTATTATACAATTTTGATACACTCTCCTAGCTACAATAGATTCACCAATCGGCGTAGATACTCCAAGTGGATTAACTAGCAATTCTGGTATTTTTTTGAACTTTCCAACAACCAATGGAGTGACATATGATAATGTAGAACCCGGATTAACTAATACATATACATCATGTGAAAAGATGGACAATGTACCTGTAACCACATCTGGAGAAGCGTCTGAATTTTGTCGATCCACTAAAGCATATGTACGATTCTGAACTCTACTAGAGCTATCTTCTCCTTTATCACCTCTACCACGAACCATAGGCTGTAAACCTCTGCTTGAATAAGGCACCGATGATGATAATGAAACGGCTGATCCAGTCAGTTGTGCAATACCACCATGCCTCTTTGAGGGCATTCTCTCATCATATATCCTGACGTATCACACTAAAAATAAGCATTTATCCCAAACCGACATACACCTAGACGAAGCTTTCCACATTGTTTACATGGCTGCCGAGGAGGACTTATTTGGCTCATACTACCTTGCCTTGATACCCCATTATTCGTGAACTCTGACTCTCACTTCTTTGCCCAAACTGGTTGCCTTTAGACCCTTGAAACTGTGGTGGAGCACTAGCTACAAAATAAGAAAATAATGGCCTAGGCGTTCTATTAAAAAACCGAGGCCTAAACTCTCTTTGGGATGACATAAACTACCCCGTAGATCTAGACCTCTTGGACTCCCCTATTTCCAATTCTTGTGTTCTTCTTCTTTGCCTTTGATCCTTCATTTTTTGTGTAAATACTTGTATCCTTGCAATGCCTATGTCTTTATTCAAAGCAATAATAGTACAATCTCTAACTAGATATATATCCAATCTATCCACATATCGATGAACTTTATCATCCATTGTAGCTACTACATTAGGAGCATATCTATCCAAAGAGTAAAATTGGAGGCTGTACTCCCTCACGCTCATATTCCCTTGGCGAAGATTTAGGAACTGATCTGCACGAACTTCTCAAATCTCAAATAGAAGGTAATGATCAAGAAATTCCTCTTTGAACTCTTTTCGAGTAGATGAATGTGCATCGATACCCCTAGATCATTTCTAGTCTTCATACCAAAATATAGCCTCCCCTTTGAATCTATATGCTGCTAGATCAACTATCTTTTTACCCGACTTATGCATGACATCTATAGCCCTTTGGATTTGATCAATAAAGTACTGTAGGTCTTTATTAAGATATGATACAGTGAATCTGGGAGGATCTAATTTAAGAAAATCCTGCGTTCGTAGGCTAGCTGCCCTATCTGCACCACTAGAACCTGTGGTTGGAATGGCTTGTCCTTGAGCTTGTCCTGCAACTATAATAACCAATAATTGTATCGCATTTATTAGATCTTGGTTAGTAGCATTAATAGGTGGTTCTAAGGATACGGTTCTTCTCCTTCTTAGCTCTTCTGGAGATGGATAAGTAGAAGAAGTTTGGGATACAAACTCAGCTTGAGCGTCATTTTGATTAGCTCGTCTAGGTGGTGACTTGCTAGTCCTTCTCCGGCAGCCACATCTATTCGCCTACCTATATTCTTACTCCTTCTCATAACCGACATCTTTACTATAATAAGAGGGAAAAATAGCTTTAATGGTTAAATTTACTTCACCTACAACATAGGCTCTGTTGCATGATATAAGATATGAAGAGAAAGAGACAACCCCTACATGTCCCGTAGCCTTCTATTTATAGATGTGGTGCACAACACGCCCATAAACAAGACACTATATAGACATGGCTTTGTAGACACCTTAGGACGACCTGCTCTGATACCACTTTTGTCACACCTCAAATCCTATTGGGGCAGGCAGGCACCCGTAACCGTAAAGGCCTGAGAGAACCAATTCATAACCTTGTAATTCTTATGCATGTAACTATGACAACCAAAGGTTCTGACAAATATGATATTATGTATCAATGAGAATAATTACATACGTAAGCACAAACTTATATATATAACACTTGGCCGTTGGGGCCACCACATCTAAAGACAAGACGCTACCATAACTTTACATTAGTCTACAAAGCCTCTAAAAGATACATAGACTTAGTTAGGGTCAGGACAAACCCCCACCCTACTCTTGACTTACTGTACAATACCAAAATATATGGAACAAACTCGGAGAGCCCCGAATCAACTTGGAGCTCACCAATAGTCACTGAATAGCCAGCGCTCCTACTAGTGAGGTGTATGAGTTAAAGTACCTGTGCCTGCAGCATGAAATACATGTCCCTCGTGAGGGACGTCAGTACAAAAATATGTACTAAATATGTATGGCTGAAGGTAACAATACATGATACAAGAGCACAATATAAATTAGATACAAGTGTATAAGTAGTACTAGTAGACCACCTTTATATTTACTTGTGGGACTACATACATTAAGTTTCTTTCTTTATTTTTACCTTTCTTACTTCATAATATTTGTAAGCCATATAACGCAAATGACCAGCTGATCAGTGGTAAATAGATAAATTAGGATCGTCCCATGCTAGGCTTATGCCCTTGAGCTGCCATCTACATATAAAGATTGGGATCAGCCCATACTACGCTTATGCTCTTGAGCTGCCACCCACATATAAATGTATCAATATCAGCCCATGCTAGGCTTATGCCTCTGAGTTGCCACTCATTTTACAAATTTGCGTTACTTAGTTTATATATCCTTTGTTACTTTGGTGGTCATAACATTATGGTACCTTGAACCAATAATCTGCTAAAAGGAGACATATAAATGGACACTTAATGCTACAACAATAAGGTAGGGAGCTGTTGGCACACAAATAAAGTGTTTAGGAGCTAAAAATAACATATGGGACTTATTTGAACAAGCGGAGAACTCCTAAAATTTTCTAGTGAAGATAGACGTGTAGGTTTAATAATAAGCATGTATTGAGGTGTTTTAACTTGTGAGAGAGTGGGAACAAGGTCATTGGCTTCATTGGATATAATACGCTGCTATTATGTGTTACCTGTTATAGGATAACCATGAAAATTTACTTGATGGAACAAATGTCTGATTTCATACCAAAGAGAGCAAAATAGAGTATGCCTTATATACCAGGTTATATAACTCCTAAACTAACCTGACTTGACTTCCCACCTTTTAGATTACTTATCTGCAATAGAATATATGGTAAACTAGTATTAGTAACCAACTAACACATTTAGGATACTTAACTTCACCCAAAACAGTAGTAGGGCGGTAAGCCATTAATATATCAATCAAGGGTGTTATTTTAACCCTTTTCTCCTCCAATAACACCCACATACCATATAAGTTCTTATTAGATTTACCGAAACCACCTTAGCTTTATTACACAATCCAAACAATACTCAAAATATATTGGGTAGTAAATAAATACAATAATTGGTTTGGTGGTGTACCGCCACACCTTTCTTCTATATTTCATTACAAACTAAACATACCTTTCTCCAACATCAACCTAGTAGCCATAACCTATACAACAAAATAGTCCAAAAAATAGCCTCAAATCCCTTTTATTATAGCAATTAATTATTGAACTCATCATCTCTTGAGTTCTCAATAACAACACATCCATAATTCTCTTTCAAATTCACATACAAAGAGAACAAAATGGACCAGTCACCTTACCTCAATTCTGCAACTTATTCTTTTAATTTGAACTCCTCAAAACTTTAACTTTCACTTTCCTTCACACTTTAAACCAAAGAAGAAAAGAGATCTCTTAATAACAAAGAAAAAGTGAGCAAGTAGCTTGTTCTATATTCTGCCATGTTTTTATAATTAGGCACCTATAACATGTTTTTCTAATCTTCCATGAGATAATTAAGCTAAACCATAAGTGTTTTCACTTACCTTGGGCTGCAAAGGTGAAGGTTTCTTCAAGAACCCTAGAAGTAATTTAAGGGCTGCTCTTTGTTGTTTTAGAGAGAGTAGAGAGATTTGGTGAAATATTTTCTTTATTGTGACTTAGAAATGAAGTAAATTGACCAGAAACTTGGCCTTATAAAGGCCCTATTTTGACCACCTCCTTAGCTATATTTTGGACCTTAAAATTGGTCAAATTGGTCCAAGTAGGTGATGCACCTACTTAACGGATCAAGCTGCTCAAATTTTCAAAGTAGGTGATGCACCTACTTAAATTCTTATTTAGGGCTCAATTAACTTGGGCCTTTGGCAGATTTGTGTGTTGGGATATTTATCCAATTTCTTTCTCTTTTATTCAATTTGGGGCCAAATGAGTATATTAATTTGGTCAAAATAGCTTAAGTAGGTGACTCACCTACTAGATTAATTAAGTCAAGCAAGAACCTCAATGTTTTATTCCATTTCCAGCTCCTAATCCCTTTAATCTAACCTTTAACTTATACACACTTGGTCACTTTAAACTTTAGATTCAAATACTTGCTTACGATCCCAAGTTTAAATAGTTGTATACATTAACTTGGTCGCATCACATTAAACTGTACTGGTAGCATCTATAATTCCATCTACCCATTAATACTTGCATAACAAATCTCATCTGTTACCTATACCACAAGGCTATACCAGGTTCCATATAAGTAGAACAATTACAAGCAAAATACTGGATATTACAAAACTGGCAATAAACGAATTAATTTGGTTATTTTATCTATAATGACCCATATCGAATTCTACTAACGATGCATACAAGACAACCCTATCACAAAATCTATGTTTACTACTTCTCACTTCTTAGTAGGAATGATGAACTCCTGCAATGTACTACTAAGCCTTTGGTGCTTAACTAACTTGCTGACAATTTGGTCATTTAGACACAAACTCTGTAACATCCTTCTTTATACCACTCAGCCAATAGATTTCCCATAAATCATGGTACATCTTAGTGTCTTCTGTGTGAATAGAATACTGTGTACCATCCACTTCTATAAGTATTCACTATCTCAACCCATCATCACACAGAACACGTAACTTACCTTAACAACGAAGCATACCATCCCCCCGGGAGAAAACCTCTACTTTCTAATCTCTATCTGTCTCCTTTAACTTAACAAAACTAGGTTCCCTATATTATTTTTCTTTAACTTTTAAAACCAATGAATATTTTAAGCTATTTGAACCCATATACTACCTTCACCTGAATAAACCAACCGAACACTTAATCTAGCAACATAATTAACCTTACTGATGAACTTCTTATATCCTTCAACATAAAAAATACTACCCAGATATAACCTACTAAGGGCATCTGCTACTACATTGGTCTTCCCTGGATGATTCAACACAATTCTATCATAATCTTTTAAATACTCAAGCCACCTTTTCTAACAAAGATTAAGATATTTTTCTGTAAAAATGTTGTGTAAACTCTTATGATCTATGAACACATAGACATGAACACCATAAAGAGAGTGCCTCAAAATTTTTAAGGAAAAAACAACAGCTGCCAACTTAAGATCATAGGTTGGATAATTCCTTTTATAGGGTTTAAGTTGTCTAGAGGCGTAGGTTATGACCTTGCTTCTCTACATCAAAATACAACCTAGACTAAATCTGGAAGCATCACAGTAAACTACAAATCCATCTTAACCATCTGTAAAACTCAACACTAAGCAGAAGCAAGTTGAGTCTTCAACTTCTGAAAACTATTCTTGCAAGAATCCAACCACTGAAATTTGACTTTCTTTTGAGTCAATCGAGATATAGGGGATGCAATAGAAGAAAACCCTTCAACATACTTCCTATAATAGCTAGCCAAACCCAAGAAACTTTAAATATTTAATGGAGAGATGGGTCTAGGCTAGTTTCTCACTACTTTGTTATTTTGAGGGTCAACCCTAATGCCATCACCAAAAATAATATGGCCAAGGAAAGCTATAGATCTTTGTAAAAATTAAATCTTACTAAATTTAGCAAATAACTAATGAGCTCTAAGAGTCTGCAATGCAATTCTCAGATGGTCTGCATGATCATTCTCACTACGAAAATAGAAAAGGATGTCATCAATATAGACAATGATGAACATGTCTAAGTACTGCTTGAACACCCTGTTCATCAAGTCTATTAAAACTGTAGGGGAATTTTTTAGCTTGAAGGAATTAACTAAGAATTCAAAATAACCATACTGAGTGTTAAAAGTTGTTCTTGGAATGTCACATTCTCTAACTCCAAGATGATGATAGCCGAATAAGAGGTCTATCTTAAAGATATAACTGGCACCCTGAAGTTGGTCAAAAAAGTCTTAAATTATGGGGAGTGGATACTTTTCTTGATTGTGACTTTGTTCAACTGATGGTAGTTTATGCACATTTTGAGAGAACCATCTTTCTAACAAATAAACAAAATTGGAGCGCCCCATAGAGAAACACTAGGCCTAATAAAACCCTTATCTAAGATATCTTTCAATTGTTCCTTTAATTCTTTAAGCTTAGTCTGAGCCATTCAGTAAGGTTTAATAGAGATAGAAGGTATCGGGTAGGAGATCTATTCTGAAGACTATTTCCCTCTTGGGATGAACTTTGGGAAGATTTTCAGGGAACAATCTAGAAATTCCCTTATTACTAAAACTGACTCAAGACTTTGAGTCTAAAAATTTGAGTCTTTAACTTAGATAAAATGGTAGACATACCCCATAGATATCATCTTTTTGGCTTTAAGATATGAAACAATCTTACCCCTAAGCACTAAAGTACTACCCATCCATTCGATGACTAGTTCATTAGGAAACTAAAACTGAATGACTTTATTTCTACATCCAATCAAGGCATAGCACAAGTGGAGCCAATCTATGTCAAGAATGACATCGAAAACAATCATCTCTAACTTTACAAGATCAACTGATGTGATTTTCTGAGATATTGTAACCCGATAATTTTTGTATATCCATCTGGCTATAATAGATTTAGTCACTAGGGTAGACACTGAGAAAGGTTCATCTAATATTTTGGGACTAACATAATAATCGACAGCTATATAAGGAGTAACAAAAGATAGAGAAGCTCCGGGGTCTAATAAAGCGTAAACATAAAGATAGAAGACTTGTAACATACCCGTAACCATATCAGGAGAACTTTCCTGATCATGATGAGTTTAGAGTGCATAAAACATGTTCTAATGCTTCCTACTTATGTCGCTGGATGTGGCATCCAGCTGAGTTGGGCGGCCTGCTAAAGCTGATAAAAGATTAGATTGGTCCTTCTAGAATAAATACTTTCCCATCGGTGCAACTACTAGACACTCTCAGACCCTATAGCATAGCTTGCCACATCCCAAACATACATCACTACAATTATTACACTCACCCTGATGATTCCTACCACATTTCTTGTAGAGCATGTTAGTACAACCACTGTTCACAGTAACATAGGATTTCGAGCCTGGTGCTCTATCTAGATCGTCATTCTTGAATATAGGCACTAGAGCACTAGCTGAAGATGGAGTTGGGGTAGAAAATTTTTGGAAGAACCGAGAATGATTACGTCCTTCTTAACATAGCCGAGAAAAGTTGAAACTACCTGTTCTATCCCTCTTATTTTTCCCTCTCTTTCTTCTTAAGATTCTTCTACTCAATTTACTAAGCATAAAATATGAGCCTAGATAGGCTCATCTATTGAATAAACATAGCAGTCCTACTCTCCTTTACCACACTATTAGAGACACCAGATATGAACTTTCTCATTCTAGACCTATTATTTGCCACTATAGTAGGAGCATACCTTGCCAACTAAGTAAACTTGAGTGAGTACTCTTTCACACTCATACTACCTTGCTTCAAATTTATGAACTCCTGAACCTTTTTTTTCCTCAACTCTAGTTAGAAGAACCTGTCTAAGAAAGTTGTGGCAAACTTATCCTACTCTACAGGCCCTGCATCAACATATCAATCGTCTTTTAACTACTTAAACCAAGTATGAGTTACACCCTACAACTGATATATAACTAACTCCGCACTTTCAATCAAAGTGACACCAATAATATTAGTCACCTTCTATACCATATCAAGAAATTCATATGGATCCTTCTTAGACATGGATCCAAAAAATAAAGAGGGATTCATCTGATTGAAATCCCAAATTCTAATTACATCTGTATTTGAAACTTGATTTACTGGGGAAACAAACCACTGATTATTTTGAGCAGCTATAAAATGGGCCAGGGTTATGAAAGCATCCCTAAATTTAACGTGAGAGACATGCTCATTCAATGGATATTCGAATTGGTTCCTGGTCCTGGTCAGAGACCACTGTGTTCGCGCCGGCGATCCAACAAAGAGGCGAAGTAGTGGTATCTTTCTTTCCATTACGAACGACACGCTTCGCCTGCTCCCTCCCCGTGTCCACTAGCGCTCCTGTCCAGAGCGAAGAGAGGGCGAAAAAGCGCCGCCGAAGCAGCAT
>JAPEIP010000004.1:109252075-109314946 GCA_026120095.1 Capsicum chinense | reverse complement strand
CTTTTCGGCGGCATCCTTCCGCATTGGCGGCGAGTGGAGTGCCACAATCCCATTCATCATTTTTGATCTACATAAGCCAAAGCCCATAGCACTGGCGACGTCTCCGGCATAAATGCAAGGAGGATGTATAGCTGATATAGGATCTTATAGGTGATGGTGAGGGTTGATCCTCATTCCTTCTTCCACTGGTTCTTCTAGGAGGCATTATCTGCAAAAAGAAAGTAGGATGAATTAAAAAGAAGAATTAAATAGAGATCATGCTCTTTTGCATGACATGAACACTAAAAGAAGGCTACCCCCAGTTGCAACAATGGTTCTTATGATAACAAATGACCACAAGCTAACCTATGAACTAGTACCTACTGTGGGCACTGAGCAAAACTATAATATAATACATGTGTGGGAGATAAGATGATGTAATACTATAAATATAAAGACTCAAATATGCATCAAAACATGTTTGAAATATCTAATAAAACACTAAAAATCAATCTATTCATCTGAGCAACTGATAATACTAAAAGAACTGACTGACTATCTAACTGATCCTGAAGCCCTCTCAACATCATGAGGAGTTGATAGGACCGACCCCCAACTAATTTTGACTAAATGAACATAAGGAAATACTGAAATAACTGAGATAAGCAAATCATGCCCTCGATCGATGAGGACTTACCATTACTACTGCTGAGTAACCCTGACCTGTCTAAGAATAATTAGGAAATTATTCATCTGAACCTATGTTATAAGATATTATAGAGCAAAGAAAAGTATGCAGATAGTACTTTGAATATACTAGTAAATGAGATGAGGATTGGATAAAATGCAAAAAATAAATAAGTATGAATGCATGAACGTATAATATCTGATAATACAAATCAAACCATAAATATGTTTCTGAAATAATCTATAAGCTTAAAGATAAAAATTGGTATGACTGATTGAAATATTGTAAATTTAGCACTCATTTACACTTATTATTGGTGTACGCTACCATGTTTTGAATGAATAAAAGAGATATAATCACTATTAAATTCACTAATATCCATATTTTGTAGGAACATATTTGATTAAATAAAAAAGTAGGAATTGGAGATAAGAAGGGATTAAATAGAAGCAAACGAGTATAACTGAAGACCAGGAGTAGACACAACCTCAGTTACCATGGTCGTGGTTTGAGGACCATGATTGCAGCCAGTCAAGAAGGTCACTTTGCTGTGACAACGTGAATCTAAACATGATTGCGGCAGCCGTAGTCGCTGAGAAGCTATACGATTGTAGACTAGAGGGATTAAAGAGCTAGGGCATTTTGGTCAAATATGACAGTTGACTCAAATTCCTATAGAAGACCCAAAATTCTTTTCCCCATGGATATTTTTCTAGAGGATAGATTGTAAAACTTAACATAGTTGAAACCCTAGAATTTAGGGAAAAATTCATTCTTCTTTTTTTGTATTTTAAGTAGAAATTGGTGAAATTGAAGAGTGGAACAGAAAATTATCTGTACCTTTTTTTTATCATGTGTGCCATGAATGAATTTCTAGGTAGATTTTTTCTCTTTCATTTCATGAGTAGCTAATTTCCAAATCTTGGGATTATGTTGAACTAATGTGTATTTATGTGTGGGTATTGCTGTGTTTGCATGATTTTTAGTGGCTGAGTATGTATTCCACCATTTCTTAAGCTTAATAGTTAATATTTATGGGTGAAAACCCCAAATATCCAAATAGGTTTGATGGATGAAAATACCAAACTCTAGAAAACTTTCACCATCCTTGAAAGAGGGGTGAAGGTAAACACATAGAAACCCATATCATATTTAAAAAAGGGGTTATAGAGGGAAAATTCAATGGTGGACACTTAAATATGTGGTTAACTACCATTTTCAATCTAAATAGAATGTAAGCCATGCCATGGGTATCTTTTTAGAAATAAGGATACCCGATTAAATTTATGGGTGACTATGTATAGCATACTTGTTAGGTGCTCAAAAGAGCCTGATAGGTGAAATATTTAAGGTTTGGTTGAATAACTAATCGAAAAGAGCTTCAAACTAGCCTATTTATTACTCAACAACTAGATATCACATTGAACCATCTCTAACCTAGACACCTTATACCTTTGGGTAGACATAATAACAAGATCTCCTCTAACTTTGATTTTAATTCAAAAGTGTTAGTGTAGCTTGTGTAGTGATTCAAAATTCGTACAATCAATTTTAAAACAATACCTCCACTTTACATTACATGTCATGTTTTCTTTAACTTTGGGTACCATTTTAGTAATTATAACACCTATTAGGTCTTGAAGTTAAAATCCTACTCATTATGGATTTGACCCTAACGTAAGTTGGTCTATTGACAAAGACCGCCTTACCCCTCAAATATGTAAGTAATTTGAGCATTATCAAAATGGCACTGTTGTAGAGGAGTGGAATATAGATTTCACTTGTGTAGTGTGATTTTTACTTTGATGTGCCCGTGGTGACTATTGATTTACCTTCTTTGTTATTTTTGATATTTTCTTAGGTAAGCATTATTATTTCCATAAAATCATGAGTCAATATGGCTCAGGGTGCCTTGTCTTTCAAGGTCATGAGAGTCCCAGTAGTATTCCCCTACCGAAGAGTATGGATTTTTTTTGTAACAAAATGATATAATTACTCCATTTGAAGGGACTTTTCAACGGTCAAGCCTATGATGACCCAAATGCAAACTTGAAGGGATTTGTGGAAGTTTGTGTTCCTTTTAATATTGCTCACATATAAAAAACATCCATCTAGTTACGTCTTTTCCGTTTCTCTCTTACGGGAAAGGCAGTGCTATTGCTAAGATTTCTACCCGCTGGGTCCATTACCTCATGGATAGTTCTTATGGAAGCCTTCTTTTGTCAATACTTCCCACCTTATAAGATTTTGATATTTCAGGATGAGATCATTAATTTCCATCAATTACATGAAGAACCTTAGTATGAATCATGGGAAAGGTTCAAGGAAAAGCTCACAAACTTGCCTAACCATGAGATGCCGGATAAGATGCTTCTTACAATATTCTATAGGTGTTTTGATCCACTGAATAAGTCTATAATTGACAGTACATCTGATGGATCATTAATTAACTTGCCATATGGGGTTGCTTCAAAAGTCTTGAATTAAGTGGCAATCTTGTGTAGGGGTTGGGAGCTAAAGGATGATGAAGTGTCCGTGAGGGCTCCCTCCATATCTTTTATGTACCAAAACAAACAACATAAAGAGGAGGATAAAAATGCAAATATGGTCTATATTATGTCATGCCCTAAAATCCTAATGAAGCATATGTTAGGAGACCCAATGGAAAGTGTAAGTATGATAAAAGCAAGAGAAGTTGAACTAATAAAGAGTGTAGAGAAAGAGGTGACCAATAGCAAGTTACACATGTTACCTAAAATCTTGGAGGGTTTCCATCTTGACTCTCAAAGGTAAGATGGGAATCAAGGTCGAAACTATAAGTGTCTAGTTATGGCACAATGCAAAGTAAAAAAGGAAATAAATGGAGGTACTTTGGCTCAAATCTTGAGTAGTGTTGAAAGGACTGAGGAAATAGTAAATGAGATGTGAATTAATTTATCTACACTCTAACAAACGGTTACATTAAACTTGATTTCCACTCAATTATTAGAGGCAAAAGTGAATCAAATTTCGAGGTATCTCATTGAAAGGAAAGGTGATGAAATCCAAAATAGAGAAGAAACAAAGAAGAAAGAAAAAAGGTCCAATGATGGGGATCCAAAGCTAAGTGATATTTCTATGGGAAAGACAAGGGTGAATGATTGTCAAATTATCTTTATACCATTAAACCCCATTCCTCCTCATTTACCTAAGTGGTCCAAGGAAAAGACAGAAGATGCAAACCTTAACAAGCTCTTCAATAAATTTACCACCCTATCTCTTATTATTCCCTATATTGAGGCCTTAGAAGACATGCCGGGGTATGCTAAATTCATGGAGGATTTGTTATGCAATATGAAACTCGTCTAGGATAAAACTATTTAAGTAACGTATCATTGTACTGCCCTTATGTCAGAAAAATTTATAGAAAATAAGAAGAACCCCAGTGCATTTACGATTCCATGCACTATTGGAATGTTCAAATTTGCAAGGGCATTGTACGATCTTGGAGAAAGTGTGCACCTAATGCCTTATTCCATATTTTTCAAGCCTGGAATGGGAAAGCAAAAGCCTACCAAAATAAAATTGCTCATGGTCGATCTGTCCATCAGAAAGCCAATGGGAGTGCTTAATGATGTGATAGTAAAAGTTGAACGGTTTATCTTCTTGGCCAACTTTGTAATCACAGATTGTGCAATAGATGTTGAAGTTCCTATTATCCTTAGGAGACAATTCTTAACAACTGGTAAAGCTTTGATGGATGTGGATTCCAATGAGATAAAGTTTTGATTGAATAATAAGGAGGTATCCTTCAATGTTTGCAAGAACATGAAGCAACTGATGGACTTACAAGTTATCTCGGTGATTTATGTTATTTATGGAGAAGAGGAAAAGCATGTTGATGTGAGCTTATTGGATGATACTTTGGTAGGAGTTCTATGGAATTGCAAAAGGGATGGAGTGGAAGAGTATGATGAGGTGGTTGCATCTTTAATGGGGTTTGGAGTTTACACCAAGAACCCGGTGAATTTGGACCTTGATCTAAAAAACCGTGAGAGCCCACCCACAAAACCATCCATCCTCAAGCCTCCAAAAGTTTAATTTAAACCTTTACTACCCTATCTCTGATATATATTCTTGGGGATGCAAATCTATTTCCAATCATCATCTTTAGAAACCTTGAACGCTTTCAAGTATACTCATTGAAAGTGGTGGTAAAGAAGTTCATTCTAGAAATTGGATGGACAATAGAGGATCTAATAGGAATAGCCACAGACATTTGCTCTCACAAGATTAAACTTTAGCATAGTTATGTTCCAAGTGTGGAACACCAAATATGGTTAAATCAGCCCATACTAGAGATAGTAAAGAAAGAAATCATAAAGTGGCTTAATGCGAGAGAGGTATACCGAATATCCAATAGCACTTAGGTGAGTCTGGTGTAATGCGTCCTAAAAGGGGGATCACGGTAGTTGAAAATGAGAAGAATGATCTTATTCCCATTCGATCGGTCACCGGTTGGCGAGTTTGCAAGGATTATAAAAAGTTAAAATCATGGACCAAGAAAGACCATTTTTCTAATGGCCTTTATGGATCAAACGTTTGATAGGCTAGCATAGCGAGGATGGTACTATTTTTTGGATGGTTATTTGGGATACAATCAAATTTGTATCGCTCAGAGGACCAAGAGAATATGACTTTTACTTGCCCATATAGGACGTTCATATTCCAGCAAATGCCCTTTAGGATAAGTAATGCCCAGGCAACCTTTCATTGTTGCATGTTGTTAATATTTATGGAACCCTAGAAGACTCCATGGAGTTGTTAAAGGATGATTTCTCGGTGTTACAAAACTCCTTTGAGTCGTGCCTTAAACATTTAAGAAAGTTGCTTGAACGATGTGTGGAGACAAACAATGTGTTGAATTAGGAGAAATTTAATTTCATGGTCAAAGAAGGCATTGTATTGGGCCATAGGATATTAGGAAATGGCATTCAAATCGATCAAGAAAAGGTTGAGGTAGTTTCCAAGATTTCACCTCCCATTTCCGTCAAGGGTGTTCGTAGATTTCTTAGACATGCCAGGTTCTACCAATGTTTCATCAAGAATTTTTCCAAGATAGCTCATCCAATGTGTAAGCTCCTTGATAAAGAAACCAAATTCAACTTTGATGAGGCTTTCTTGAACTCTTTTGAACATCTCAAAGAATTGCTTATTTTCGCCTATATCATTGTGGCCCGAATTGGTCATCTCCTTTTGAGGTAATATTTGATGCAAATGGGATTGCATTGGGTGTGGTGTTAGGTCAATGAAAGGAAAAACTCTTACATCCTATATACTATGCAAGCAAGACCTTGAATAATGCTCAACATTACTACACCATTACTGAGAAAGAATTATTAGCAGTAGTATATGCTTTTGAAAATATTCGTGCCTACTTGTTATGAAAGAAACTAGTAGTGCACATGGATCACATGGATCATGCCACCATTAAACACCTCATGGATAAAAAGGAGGTAATTCCCCACCTAATTAGATGGATTTCACTCCTCCAAGAATTTAACTTCGAGGTAAAAGATCGAAAGGGGTACAAATCCAAGTGCCCAATCATCTCTAGCATGATGAAGGTAATCTTGAAAAGAAGGAGAAATTGAAATCAGTAATGCCTTTCCCAATAAATTAGTCATTTTTATTGCAGGAAGAAGCGTACCATGGTATGCTGACCTTGTCAACTATGTATCGAGTGGCGTGCTTCTCGAGGGTGGGATACTATCAAAGCAAATGGTTTTTGTTCGATGCAAAAAGATACTTATGGGATGAGCTATTCTTATTTTGGGAGTGTGTAGATGGCTTTATTAGGCTATGTTTCATGGAGGTGGTGATTAATAATATCCTCAAAGCGTAGCACTCGTCACCTATGGTGGTCATCATAGAGAAATATGGACTACCGCTAAAATCCTTCAATGTGGGTTTTATCGTCCCACCATGCATCGGGATGCCATTGAGCAGGTAAAATCATATCACCAATGTGAAATGCGTGGTGGTATTTCAATAAGGTATGTGTAAGACCCAGCAAAATTCTAAGCTTAACTCAGTCCATTAAAGCTTGAAAAGAGGTCCCAGACATAGAAATTTCAGCTAAGTTTTTACACGTAGAACTATTTTGTCCTTCGTATGTTGGCGACTCTATTTTACAATCCTCATGACCTTAAAGTAATGATTTTTAGGTTGAATCATGATCAGGAATGTCAGTGGGAATCCACTTTATAGATTCTTATAGTTTATAAAACTCTAAACGACTTTATTTCCAAATTTACTCAGATAAATACACAACTGGTTTTTCATATAAACCCTTATGCTAGTTTTAAAAAGTGGGTTTCCAATGGTTTGAGCATACAGATTTAAGAGTGAGTAGTATTTAGCACCGAGTGGTATGTGTGGGATTAGTGTGCCCTATCTTCCATAGAACTACAAGCCAACATCGGTACTGATTGAGATTATTCCCATTTTTATATGAATGGCAGATTAAGCTTGTGATCAATCACATGGAAAGTAGGTTATACTCCCTGGAAAGAGTATGAGTCCTCTCCCCAACGTGAGGATTCCTCCTTAAGAGGATAAGAACGTTGGACTCCATATTAGCTCTCATGGTTTATGTCGGTTAAGAGAACCTCCCTGCAAGTTAAAGTAAAAGAGTAACAAATTTTTTTTAAGAAAACTAAGTGTAAAGGCTCATAAATTTTATTTATATTATGCTTTACAGAGAGATAAGAGTTACAGATTTCAGCTTTCAGATTTCAAACATAGAAGTGAGTATGGTTTAAAGAGAGAATATAAGAACAGTTTTTAGAACTAAATGTTATACTCACAAGATTTTCTAGTATGACTTTTTATTCATTATTATAGATTTTAGTATTATAGATATTCAAGCTTATGTGACTCATTTACATTTAGCATGTATTTTTTTTAAAATTATGGTGACGAGATGATGTTTTACTTATGAATTTCACCCCCATATACTTAGTACATCCTTAAGTACTGATCCACATATACGTCTATGTGCTACATTATCTCATAATGTAGGTACAAGTTATAGCATGTACAATCAAGATCAGACAGTTGCAAATTTCATTTGGCAGATGATGAGTCCTCCTACTTTGGGGACTTTAGTTAGATGCTATTTATGTACTTTACTTCCTTACTCATATATATTTATTAGTTGTAGCTGGAGTCACGTCCCACCTATCTATAGTCACTATAGTAGAGGCTTCACAGATGTCAATTAGACTGAATCATTTAATTTTAGTCCCTCGTATCAGATTTTAATAGAATGTACAATTTTATCAATATTGTATTTTCATAGATTCCATCATTGTTCTATTTTCGCATTGCAAATTCAGTTATTTTATACATATTTAATCAGTTGCTTAACAGTATACCAGTTCATGGGTTAGCTTGGGATCACTTGTGGTCCTAAGCACCGTGTGACGTCTCAGGATAGATTTTTTGGGTGTTACATGAGTGTATTTAAGATACCCCAAAACATTTTTCATTACCATCCCATGAGTTTTGTTGGGATTACTCATGTACCGACTCAACTTACTAATAATGCATGCTATGTTTGGTCATGTACAATTAATTATATACATTAAACATCCCAATACTCTTGCGTAATCCAATTGTGAGTCATTTTTATATTCATTCTTTTGAAGTGTGAAACTCACATCTAATGGAGTCTTGGCCATATAAAATTCCATATACTTGAATTTGTCAAGTACTTTTTCAATGTAGTGAGACTGTGACAATGCCAATCCTTGGGTATTTATATGGATTCTTATTCCTAAGATCACATCCGTAACTCTAAGGTCTTTCATATCAAACTTGCTCTCAAGAATTCATTTTCTAGCATTTATGTCCGAAATATCTGTACTGATGATCAACATATCATACACATACAATCAAATAATGACTTAGTGATTTGGAGTGTCTTTAATATAAACACATTTATCACATTCATTAATCATTAACCCATTTGCAAACATGGTTTGGTCAAACTTTGCATGCCATTGTTTGGGTGCTTGTTTTAGTCCATAAAGTGACTTAACAAGTTTACACACCTAATTTCTTTTCCTAAAACCTCAAAACTCTCAGGATGTTCCATATATATTTCTTCCCCTAATTCTCCTTTTAGGAATGTTGTTTTCACATCCATGGGATGGATTTTAAGACTATATACTGCCGCCAAGGTAATTAACATCCGAATTGACATTACTATAGTTACTGGCAATTATGTATCAAAGTAATCAAGGCCTTCCTTTTGTTTAAAGACTTTTACAACAAGTCTTGCCATGTCTTTGTCAATAGTACCATCAACTTTCATTTTTATTTTGAAGATAAATTTAGAACCTAAAGGTTTATTTACTGGAGGAATAAAAACTAACTCCCATGTATGGTTGATTCAGATTGAATCAATAACCAACTCCCATGTATGGTTGATTCAGATTGAATCAATCTCACTATTGACAGCCTTTTTCTAAATGGATGAGTCCAAAGATGCCATTGCTTCTTTAAATGTTAGAGGCTCATTTTCTAAGATAAATGTTACAAAATTCGATCCAAATAAAGTTGACGTTCTTTGACGTGTACTACATCTTGGATTATCATCATTATGTACACCCTCACTTGGTTTATTTTGAGGATGTTTAGACTCCCTACTAGACTAATCATATCTAGTTTTATACAGATAAATGTGTTCAAAGAATTCAACATTATCTAATTCAATTACCATAATTTCAGTAATATCAGACTATTTGGATTTATGAACCAAAAACCAATATTCTTTGATACTTTTAGCATATCCTATGAACACGCAGTCCACCATCATAGGTCCTATCCTTACTCTTTTAGGTATAGGAACATGAACCTATGCTAGCCACCCCCACACATTAAAATATTTCAAGTTCGATTTCCTTCTTTTCCATTTTTCATATGGAATTAATTGTGTCTTACTATGGGAAACTGTTGAGTATTCAGTTAGCTGTAAGGATGGCTTTCCCCCACAAATTTTGTGGTAAACCTATACTTATTAGTAAGGCATTCATTATTTCCTTCAAGGTTTGATTTTTCCTTTATGCAATTCCATTAGAATGAGGTGAATACGGGGCTGTAGTTTTATGGATGATTCCATTCTCTACACATATTTGCACAAAGGGAGATTTATATTCTCTGCCCCTATCACTTCTTATAATTTTAATGTTTTTCTCTTACTGGTTTTCAACTTCTGTTTTATATTGATTGCATGCATATATTTCTTCATCCTTACTATTTAGCAAATAGACATAATAGTATCTAGTTCAATCATAAAAAAATGTTATAAAATACTTTTTTCGACCACGAGATGGTTTTGACTTCATATCATAAATATCTATTTGGATTAAGTCAAAGGTATTGGAATTCCTTTCAAATGACTTATACAGATGCTTAGCATACTTTGATTCCATACATGTTTGACACTTTGATTTATTGCACTCAAAGTTTGGCAAAACTTCTAAGTTAATTAGTTCTCGTAGTGTTTTATTATTTACATGGCCTAATTGTTCATGCCAAAAATCATAAGACATAACAAAGTAAGAAGAAACTGAACTTTTATTAATTTTAACATTCATTACATTCATTTTGAATAAGCCCTTATTGAGGTAGCCTTTTCCTATATACACTCCTCCTTTACTAAATACAATTTTCAGAAACAAATACACATTTGAATCCCTTTTTGTATAGAAGTAATACAAAAATTAGGTTCTTCTTCAACTCTAGTACATACAGGACATTGTTCAATCTCACCACTTTGCCTATTGTCATTGTCAGGAAGACCTTTCTTGTTCCTTCAACTTTAGCAGTTACGGAGTTGACCATATATATCTTCTCCATACCTTGACTCAGAGCAAGAGCAACAAATAACTCCTTATTAGCTCAAACGTGGTGGGTGGCGCCAAAATCAATCCACCATTCTCAAGGATTTCCCACTAAGTTGTATTTCGATAGAATGACACACAGATCGTCTATTTATTTCTTGGACTCAACCATATTAGCTTTGTTCTTTTTCTTGCTTTTCTTTGGGGCACGACAAACTATAGACTTGAGGCCAATCTTGCCACAGTTAAAGCATTTTCCTTTGAATTTCTTCTTGGGTTGATTGCTTTTACGTCCAGCTTTCTTTCACTTTTTGGAGTTGTTTTTGTCATCTTCTATAATATTTTCTCCATTTATTGCTGAATTTCCCTTCGACCTTATTTCTGCAGATTTAGTGTCTTCTTCAATGCGCAATTTTATTATAAGAACTTCGACTAACATCTCCCTTCGCTAGTGTTTCAAGTAGTTCTTGAAGTCCTTCCACATAGGTGGTAACTTCTCAATAATTGTCGTGACTTGAAATACCTCATTAACGATCAAACCAACAATTAAGTTAATGTGAACATTAAGAATATTTTAAATATATTCAACTAAGGTATTCCTCAAAACCATACCTTCCACATGGAGATCATGGATGATTATTTGCAGTTCCTAGACTTACAACACAACATACTTGTTGTCAATCATTTTAAACTCTAGGAATCTTGCAATGAAGAACCTTTTAGTTCCCACATCCTCAGTCTTATACTTTCTTTCCAGATCCCTCCACAAATCCTTTTCCATTTTCATACCACTATACACATTGTATAGTTCATCTATGAGGTTATTTTGAATGTAATTCATGTATAGGAAATCTGAGTGTTTTCAAGTCTCCATAATGACAAAAAGCTCTTGGTCAAAGGTTTCCTTAGGCATCTCTGGAGCTTCTTCAAATGTGAAACTTTGAAGAACAAGAGTTGTAAGGTAGAAGAATCTTTTCTACTGCCATCTTTTGAAGTCAATACCCATAAATATTTTGGGCTTCTCTGCTAGTGCCATTGCCAGGGGAGCATTCGTACGACTCGTTGTGGCAACACTAGTTGCTTCCACAGTCGTTGCAGCATTATGCACTTGACTATCAGTAGCCATTTTCCTGTTACAACAGGACAATAACTTTAGTATATAAAAATACTATTAATAATATTACAACAACTTTAAATACCTCTTGTTTCTAGTTTAATGATGAAGTTTTTCTGGCTTACAATCATCAACCGAGTGATTTTTAACTTGTGATGATGTTTTTATGTCTTCAAATCACTAATTAAGTTCAAACGGAGTATAAAACTTAAAGCTTTAATCTCCAGAAATCAAGCAATATAGATTCAGAAGTTGTTCCTTAAGATTGTTATTTCAATGTTTTCGGGTACACAAATTTATATTTAGGCACACAACAACTTCAACACAATTTCAAGTCTATGAACAAGAAAACCTATGAAGTTACACAACACCTTTAACATAATATTAGAAATAATCTATCCAAGAAATGTGTTATAGTTTCAGAAATAAGATGAAATGGAAATTTAAAGCCAAGTCCCCTGACTTCACGGATTGTCCTTAAGGAATAATGTCCCTTACTGTACCCGAGGTTATGGAATTTTTCTCCCAGGATAAAATGGCTTTCAATATAACAATAGAGGTATCTCAAATTATTGGATTCGTCTAACTCACTCAACAACTAATGATCACGCTGAGTTTTTGTAGAGTAGAAGAGTGTTTTTGCTGTTAAAAATCATGCCTGTACCTGAGGAATATGTCAAGTATTTATATCCTTAATGTTCCCTTTTGAAAAGAAAGCATTGGTTCAGCAAAAAAGAACCTATCCAGTACAGTTATGTTACATGCGCCTTGTCTGTGCTGGAACAACGCTCAATCTGCGGCCGTAGGTTACACTGTCTGAATTCTAGTATCTTCCGAGCTACACCTGCACTGGACCTGCAGCTACAGGTCGCCAGGGTGTGATTGCAGATGCCACTTTATGAAAAATAATGTGCCTCTTCCCTTGAAGGGTCGCATCCATTTGAGGTGCATTGTGCATGCATTTGTATAATATCTGAAATGCGCCCGAACATGGAGAAAAACATTTTTATAAGTTTCTTTGGATTAAAATTTCTGTTGTTCATCAAGTTTCTAATAAATTATGTCCAAAATAAAGATCTCATCGATTGATCATTTAATGAATCTGAATTCAAAGCGGGAGCTAAGCAAGCGACGATGATAGTGCAAGGCACCTCTTGTTCTTTGCCTCACATATCCAAGTGGAGTTTTGTTCTTAATATAAACACTTGAAAGCTTCTTTCTCCCACCAATATGGGAGAATTTAGTAGTCTTTCCATAAAAGAGTACATTCTTCATTTTAGTTACTCTATTTCCCTCCACTATTTTTCACTTCATTTATCGTTCACACATATATGTTGAACCCAACTGCCCAATCCCGTCGAGAAGCAAGACAAAAATCAACTAGATATCATGAACACAAGATCAAAAAAAATTACTTTTGGCTATGACAACAATAGTCATTTGATGAAGATTAACTTAGACAGCAGAATCCAAGATTATAATTCAAGCAACAAAAAGTAATTCTTCAAAAACTTTCTTTCGTAGAAGTGATTGTCCACGTGATATTACTATTCTCAAGATTGTAGTTATCATCTTTGTCGAAACCTCATAATAGACAACAATTTCACTACAAGCTTACAACTAAAGAGGAGCAGTGAAATAAGTTGCTGAGGTCTTCCTTAAATGAGGAGGATCAAGTTAGGATATGTTTACCAATATCCAAATCATGTGAACTTTGAGATGCTTCAGGATAGTATTAAAGTGACATCATCTTTATTTTAGAGGAGGCAAGATCATCCCAGCTTCCGTTTGAGTCACTTCTACAACCTCTGAAAGAGACTTACGATGAATAACATAGTTGTGATTCTACATATAGAAAGTCGTTTAGATTATAAAATACTTAACTATATTACAAGTGGACACCCAACCCTCCCTAGACCCTAGTTGTGGGATTTTATTAGGTATATTATTGTTGTATAAGTGGACACATGAAATAAATCTAAAGTGCAAATGTCTCTAATTAAAACAATAAATAAGACCACCATCGCTATTCAATAATTTAGTATTCAAACATATATACATGTTGATGAAATAAGGTGCTATTGTACAAAAAATTTGGAAGTCGACACAAGTGTTAATCAACTAGAGTTTTTTATTGCACATGCATATAGCTAGGCACAGATCTCAACATATTCTTTTAGAAGGTTTTGTGTGAAAAAAATTCTGAAGGAAACAAGCCCTACCTAAGACCATTGAATGATAAAATCTATTAAAAGAAACCCAAATACCAAGTGTTTTTGCGAAATGGTAGTTCTCAAAGTAAACGATAGAGACACCCTGCAAACCAATAATAAATAGAGGTCTCTTTTTATTCGCTGTATTTGAAAACCTAATTGAATAACAATTCTAGTACAAATGAGAAGTCACATAACTATAGGACTAATGTATATAGAGCTACCAGTTACGATTTTTCTAATGATTCAAAAATGAAATAGATGAAGGATAGCAACAAATATTTCGATTTTGTGATTTAGCCAATCATGAAATCAAGGGTTTTAGAAAAAAAGTAATAAATTTGAAAATGAAGATGTTCATCATCCATCTGAGATGGCAGACTTATCAAGGACAAATTTGATGGAAGCGGCAATTTTTTTGCCTTTCTGAATCAAAGGAGTGAAAAATTTATGGCAACAAATTTTCAGCTAAAATTAATAAGGAGGGAATCTAAAATTTAGCTGAAAATTTTATGGAAATATTGAAGCACACTTATGAAGTTTATCTTTCATAAAAGTAAATATACCACACTTAAAAGCATAACAAATTAGGTAATTAATTGTTGTCAATTCCTTTATGATTTGGAAACACTTATAAAGTGTAATCTATATATCAAAGGGCACATGTTGAGACGTTGTCTATTTTTTTATAGCCAAAAGATTTAGACAAAGGCCATGCTTTAATTGTGTGCCCATAGATACTTTTAGCTACACTTTTTAATTTGGTCTAGAATTAGTGTGGCCTTAGGCCAAATTTGTTGTAGTGTTAGGGATATTGGACTAAGTGAAAATGCAAAGTAGAGCATAGAACAAGAGATATTGAGGTAGACATAGGGGATACATCAGTATGTTTTTTGAGTCAAGAGTATATGAAAAAGAAGAGGAGAGAGAAAAATATGAGCAAAGTTATTACTTAGTTAGAACTCCTAACAAAGGATGTGATAGGTTGATCTCTAAAGGTGGTTGGTGTCGTAGTTTAAAATAATGCTAGATCATATGACGATGAAGCTGTAGAGGCACTTGATGAAGGGATTCAAAACTTTTCAACTAATATAGAGGGTTATCTACCTACCTATCAAAGGAATGACGGGAATCAAGGTATGAAGAAAAGAGACCATGATTGGAGAGAGCTTGATTGTGATTATTATTGTAGGGATAAGAATATAGATAGAGATCAGATTGGAGAGAAATGAAACATGACCATGATGATACATCCCTCATTATTATAGACATAAAGTCAAAGAGTCCAACACCATCAACTCACTATGTTATATGAAAGATAATTTTCTTCTCATAATCTTATGGGTGTTGAGGGAAGTGGTAAAATGTTAAGAGAAATGAAAAACAACTTTTTGTGACTCAATATAATGGTCACCTCATACTCAACCTCCATCAAGCAATATGAAACACAATTAGGCTAAATCTCAGCTCGCCTAAATACAAGCAAAAAGGATCGTTTACCAAATGATACCCTGGGGAATCTAAAAAATAATGCTCATATCATGACAATTGAAATAAGAAGTGGTAGGAATATTGATAATGATATTGTTAATCTTGATAAAAACCCTAATGAGAGGGAAATTAATGAACAAGCGAGTGGGAAGCAAAATTAGCTTGATAAGCTAAATAAATATTCCAAATTATCCAAGTGTTTAGAAGCTAAAAGAGTGGAAGATAAGGTTGAAGGTGAAGAAATTCCACAAGCGGTTAAAGGTAATGTTTCAAAACAAGAGGAAAACCATTAGTCTCAAAGTTGTAAATCCAAATCCTTCTTTCATTCCCACAAATTCTCAAGAAGAAGGAAGATGATTCAAAATCTTAAGAAATTTTTCTAAAAATTTAGTAACATATTGGTAAATATACCATTGTTTGATGCCTCACAAGAAATAACCGGGCAAGCTAAATTCATGGACTTGTTAATGAAGAAATAAGTAATCGATTCCAAAACCATTGAAGTTATGTATAATTGTGGTGCAATAATGTCTATCACAATAGTTATGATGAAAGAGGATTTGGGGACATTCACCTTCCAATGTACCATTGAGGTGTAGAAGTTTTAAAAAGCGTTATGTGACCTTGGGTCAATTATTAATTTGATTCCATTTCTCATGTTTTTAAAGTTAGATTGGTGCTTCCAAGACCAGTACTTTGAGGCTTTTAATAGAGAACCTTTCTATAAAATAGCCCATGGGAGTATCGTATAATATACTTGTAAAGGTTATTATTTTATTTTTCTGATTGACTTTGGCATTTTGGATTGTGAAATTGACCATGATGTCTCTATCATAATTTATAGACCATTCTTGTCTATCATATAGGATTTAGACACTGTTAAGTGTAATGAAATGACGGTTTGGTAAATAAGAATGAGGTATTTTCACAACCCAATTTACGTGTCATGATGGCACCTACTTTATCTCGTTAGTAGGTATACCAAGCCATAAATCAAAGCTAAATGCAATGGGTTAACTTGGTGGAAATACCCGAAAAGGGCCTAATAGGCAATCCAACACAATAAATAAACAAGACAATACAAATATTTTAAAGGTATTCACTATATAAATACCATCACACGACCTTGTAGAGGCAGTACAAGAGTATCTAGTTATTAATACAACCCAAGTATCTAAAATAGTCAATACATTTGTGTAAAAACTAAAGAATGAATATAGAAAGACATAAGGAAATACGTGACTCAGAATCTAAGAGTTCACCCTATCTTTGAACATCAATACCGCATGAACACGAATCAACCACAACAACTAGTACTCGAATCTGTACCAAAGAGGTATAGAATTATAGTATGAGTACAAAAATATAGGGTAGTCTGTAGGAATCATCAGCCGACTAAGCTAAATCATGATATAATAATGATAGAATGTAAGATAACATAACTAAATCAAAGTAATGAAATGAACCTGAAATATCTCCAACATCGCTATACATGAATAAATAGATAATTGGTATATCATTATAACATAACTTCAAGTATCAACACATGAAATTATAACTATAAAATTGGCTCCTATATACCAATTGGTACAGAAAAGTAAATAACCCATCGCAAGCCCTCATAAGCATGGAAGGTACAAACAAGATAGAATAATGCATCACAATTATTTATCTACTCTCATAATACAATATGAATTCATTCAAGTCATACCACACTATAACTACCTATTGTCCTTATTCATTATTTTTAAATAAGTGAAAACTTACTAATTATTCACCATGTAGCAACTAATCCTCATATAACAATAAATAATCCTTTTGCAACTAAACATCATTTATGAACTAGTCATTATTTATCATTAGCCAACATTATCAACTAATTAATATTTAACAACTAATCAATATTTCTCAACAAATCAAAATTTATTAACTAGTAAAATATTTCATTACAATCTAGTTATGTCTTACCACATATTAACTATTTCTTTATTTTCAACTTAGTTAGATCCACTATTGTCAATCTTACACCCCAATATCATCTTATCATAATATGCATATAATCATAGTATAATATGTATAATTAGACTCAAACTGGTAGGGATATTCAACAATAATCTCAATATCATAACAATCATCTTTCGGTCTTGCCGGGTATCAATAATCAACATAATAATCCTTCATCCATGTCGGGTATGTATAATCATCATAATCATCCTCCAGCCTTGTTGGGTACATATATAATCATCATAATTATCATTCGGCCTTGCCGGGTATATGTAATCATCATAAACATCCACCAAACTTGGCAGAAATATATAATCATCATAATCATAATAATGATGATTAAGATTATGTATAATGAATATCATCAACAATATGGCCAATAAAATAATAATGAGAGTATTTAATAGCATAACAACTAACATAGTATATTAAAATACTGAATAATCATAATCAAAATCATGAGCTCTAGCATAATCAATAGCATGATTGCCAATATAGTAAATAAGTACGATCCTTAGCACAATCTATAGAATAATCGCCAATATAGTCAATGAATATGATCACTAACATAACCAATTTCTTTCAAGGCACGGATAATAACTTTTCAATATTCTAACTAATGGCTTATCATTAGCAAAAGCTTGATCATAGGTAATCCGTGGCATAATCTATGGTTCATTCATAGCATAATTTTTGTATTTATCCAATATCACACTCAGTTGCTCATTCAATAGTATATTCGGTGTTTTAATCAATAGCCAAACAATAGTGTATTAAATAGGTTATCATAAGCTTAACCAATAATCCATACATATAGCATAAAAGTTTTAGCATTACGTCCAATGTCATTTAGCAAAACCAATACATACCAAGGTATCTAAATATCACCAAATAACTATCTTCTAAGATGTGCACAAGCATATCAATGGTAACAATCACAAGTCTTGGCTTATGGTAGGTCAAAATACCTAGTAAGGCCCCATATTTCCCTAGAATAATATAAGTCCCAATACATGAGTATTCATAAATAAAAATTTCAAAAAACTCATCATTTTTAAGTTTAGAGCCTGCCATTTCATAGGAAGTTCAATTATCTTTCCAGCTATATAAAATTTTCCTAAATTCGATAATTGGGTAAGAAGTTATGGCGATTTTAAGTTTCAGTTGTAAGACCCTGTCATTTTAACCCTTAGTGCATCGCGCAGCTAGTCTAAGTGACAATTGGAAATTTTTGGTGGAGGTACGCGATCTTGGCTCATTGCACCTAAGGCCAAATTGGCATGTGGACGTTTTCAGTGTCTCTCTGCAATTCCATCGCATCGCGGTAAACTTTCAGGTCCCAATTAGTGAAGGAACATGATTTTTCCCGCATCACACCGCAGACCATTTTCCCAGTTGTCCAATTCCATTGTTTTGGTGCGATAGTGACGTGTCGCGCCAAGGCAAAAAATTGGGATTTTCAATTTTCATCTTTCATTTTTAAATTTATTCAGAGGTATTTGGGTTTTTTTTCATGGCCCTAATTAACCTAAAACACAAAATTTAACCCCTAAAAACCTTAAGTATTAATCATTATTTCAATTCCTCTCACAATTAAAAATCTCCTTTTTAAGAACAAGAAACCCTAGCTTTCAAATTCAAGGCCAATCCTCAAGAACTCACCCAGAACATCAAGAAATCATTATCGCAGGTATGTTAGATGTTCATTAATGGAATTTTTCATCCATGTATCCCAAGAAACCTATTTTAATCACTAAGTTATAATCTTTTAAGTTATTATGTTTTAAATTATGATTTCATCCATAAATCTCCATACACTATTGATTTTATACCATGTTACCATGAAATTATCATTGCTATTCAATTCTCCATGTTTTTATATTATTATTTATTAAATTAATCCATGATTTTAGATCTATGATTTTGAATTCATGCTATTCCATAAGTTCCATGACATTACTATGGTTGTTTTATCCATGAACTACTAGTGTTTGATAAAATGCCTACAAGAGTGATTGATTTAAATAAAAGTCTTCATGTTTTGTCCCTCAAGATTTAGTGTCATTTTACTATTATTGTTTTGAGTCCTGGGGGTATTGAATACCCAAAATCATAGTTGTTTACTTAGTCTAGTATCAGTACATTACAGAATAATCTTTAGAACATAGTATGAGCATTATCAGAATAGTTAGATATCAGTCAATTAAACTCAGAACAATCAAGTATTTCAGTGTCTTTTAGTTGTGAGTAGGATATAGCACCGAGTGAGTGTATGGATGGAGGGATACCCATCAGATAAGCAGATTCGTTAGTAGCAGTCCCTATACTCCAGAAGTATGTAGCCACGTAGGGTATGAGAAGTTACCCATCAGATTAGGCTTTGCTATCTTATAGGGGTCACCCGTCAGTCCAGGCTTAACTTCCTTAGTCGTTTGGACATTATATCAGTTTAGTGAATGCACACAGCCATTGCTGGTACCCGTAATATGATATTAACACCCTTCCAACTGTGGTTACAGGTTGGACCCCGATTAACTCAAATTGGGGAATATCGGTTAGATAATACCTTTCACAGTATCAGACATAGTCTCAGTTACAATCCCAACTTAATTATTCAATCTTAGTGTTGTTTGACCAAAGCATACAGATTTCAGTTATTTTAGTATTTTAGTTTGCAGATTTTACTCAATTCATATTATATGCTTGGTCATGCATCCTCTGTATTTACATATTTTCATGCATTTCTAGTAACAA
The DNA here is from genome assembly GCA_026120095.1 of Capsicum chinense. NCBI lineage: Eukaryota > Viridiplantae > Streptophyta > Magnoliopsida > Solanales > Solanaceae > Capsicum > Capsicum chinense. The sequence continues at coordinate 109,294,813 of JAPEIP010000004.1, read as the reverse complement.
CAGGCTCCATGCTCATTATTCAGTACTCCATGCTTTACATGCATATCTAGTTAATTATTAGTTCTGTTCATGAAACCATGCATACCAGCCTATATCATTTAACATACTAGTACATTCAAAGTACTAATTGCAAACCTTTTATTTTGGGCTATGATCTAATATATCATAGGTTCTGATGCTTACTTCCTAACTCATGATTAGACTTATTAGGTCCTCAGTAGTAGCAGTAGTGTGTCCTCATACTTCGAGGATAGGCTTACTTTATTTCATGTCTCAGTTAGTAGTTAGTTGGAGTTAGTTGGGTCCTATCCCATCAACTCATATTCAGTCAGTCAGTTTTAGAGGCTTTTTAGACATTAGAGTTAGTTATTCAGTAATCAGACATTACAGTTAGTTATCCAGTTTATCATTATTTTATCAGATTTAGTTAGTTATTTCTGCAGACTTATATTTTAGTATTAATTTTATTTAATAAAACCTTATTGAATGTCAGTATTCTTTTGCATTTATGATCATGTTATCCAATGCTAACAGCAAGTACCAGCTCATGGGTTAGCTTGTGGTCTCTTGAGACTGTAAGCACAGTGTGATGACTAGGGGGTAGTCCCGGGTAATTACAAACTTGGTATTAGAGCCTAAGGTTTTAAAGTATCCTAGGAAGTCTGAAAGTAACATTAAGTAGAGTCTTGTGCATGGGTTTATAACGCACCTCACTTATGGATGAGAGGCTATAAGGCATTTAGGAAAAGTTTCCCTTCTTTCAGTATTTATGTCGTGTGAGTGAGAATGAGCTAAAGTTAAACACTATGTCTAATCTATCTCTTCCTTCAATTTACAGAACATTCCTCCCAAGAAGAACGAAAGAAGAATAGGAAATTAGCCATCCCCTCAGCCCATCCAGGTAGATCCTCTAGACAAGCACGTCTCCAAGCAGAATCCTGGGCTGCGTTCACTACTCTAGCCAATTCAGTAGCAGCATAAAATGAATGGTCGGCTATTGTTTTGGTCAACCCAGTGGCCAATACTGCTACAACTAGAATTCGAGATTTCACCCGGATACATCATTATTCTTTCATGGGATCCAAGTATTAAGATGATCCACAAGAATTCTTAGATATGGTGCAAAAGGTAACAGATGCTATGGAGGTGACATCTAGTCAGAGTGCTAAGTTAGTTGTATACAAGTTGCAGGATATAGTCCATACTTGGTTTATGAAGTGGAAGGTTGATAGGGGTGTTGATGCAGGGCCTGTAGAATGGAAAGAGTTTGCCATAGCTTTCTTAGATAGGTTCTTCCCATTAGAGTTGAGAGAGGACAATGTTTTGGAGTTCATTAACTTAAGGAAGGGGAGCATGAGAGTGAGGGAGTATTCCCTCAAGTTCACTTAGTTAGCTAGATATGCTCCTCATGTGGTAGTTGATAACAAGTCAAAGATGAGCAAATTTATGGATAGAGTATCTGATAGTATGGTCAAGAAGTGTAGGACCACAATGCTGATTAGTGAGATGGATTTTTCTAGGCTGATGGTCCATGCTCAATAGATAGAGGAGCATAAGATTAAGAAAAAGGGAGAGAGGAAACAAGAGAGCTAGGATGAGTAGTTTTAACTTCAGTCATCCAAAGTCAAAAGGTGGTAACCATCCTTAATTTTATCAAAGGTCTTCATCCCCAGCACCCACTTCAGCAAGTGCCCCTGTACCCAAATTCAGAAACGATAATAGGGATATGACACCAGGCTCTAAGTCCCTGGTTAGTTTTAACAGTTTCGTACAAATCCTCTATGTCAAAAATATGGAAGACACCATCAGGGTAAGGGTAGAGAGGGTAGTGATGTGTGCTTCAGGTATGGAAAACTAGGCCATTGAATTTGGGAGTATCGGGTAGTTTTTTTGAAAGGTAAGGATATGCACCAACAGGGCCAGTCTGATTAGTCGTCAGTTTCATCCGGTCGACCGACTCAGTAGGGTGCCACTTCCAGTTCTACCAATGGTCAATGTTCGAACAAATTATATGCTCTTTAGTCCCTCCAAGATCAAGAAAATTCTCCTGACATAGTTACTAGTATGTTCCAGGTATTTCACTTACATGTTTATGCTTTACTAGATCCTGGAGCTTCTTTTTCTTTTGTAACTTCATATATAGCCATCAACTTCAGAGTCAGTCCCAAAACTCCAGTAGATCTCTTTTAGTGTCTACCCCAGTAGGAATTTCCATTACAGCTAGACAGGTATACAGGAAATATCCGATTATAATATCTTAGAAAGTTACCTTAGTTGATCTCGTAGAATTAGAGATGATGAATTTTGACATTATTCTCGACATGGATTGGCTCCACTCATGCTATGCCTTAGTTGATTGTATCAACAAAATAGTTCATTTTTAGTTCCCAAATAAGCCGGTCCTTGAATGGAGGGGTAGTACCGCAACTCTTAGAAGTCAGTTGATTTCATACCTTTGAGCGAGAAAGATGATATCTAAGGGGTGTATTTACCATCTTGTGTGAGCCAAAGACTCTAACTCAGAACCTCCAACTCTTGAGTCAGTTCTAGTAGTAAATGAATCCTCATATGTATTTCCTAAAAATCTCCCTGAGGTTCCTCTCGAAAGTGAAATTGACTTTGGAATAGACCTTCTCCCATACAGAATGGCTCTAGATAAACTCAAAGAATTGAAAGAATGGTTGAAGGATCTCTTAGATAAGGGATTCATTAGACCCAGCATCTCCCCGTAGGGCGCACCTGTTATATTCATGAGTATGAAAGACGGTTCTATAAGAATGTGCATACACTACCATCAGTTGAAAAAAGTCATAGTCAAGAATAAATATCCACTTCTTAGAATCGATGACTTGTTTGATCAACTTCAGGTTGCCAACTATTTCTCAAAGATAGACCTCAGGTCAGGCTATCATCAGCTCAGGGTCAGGGAATGTAACATTCCAAAAATAGCTTTTCAAACCCGGTATGGTCACTTTAAATATCTAGTCATGTACTTTGTTCTTACCAATGCCCCAGCAACCTTCATGGACCTGATGAACCGAGTGCTAAAATAGTACATGGACATGTTCATCATAGTCTTCATTGATGATATTCTTGATTATTCTCATAGAGAAATTGATCATGTAGACCACCTCAGAATAGTGTTACAAACTCTTAGAATTCACCATTTATTCGCTAAATTTAGTAAGTGTGAATTCTGGCTAAGACTAGCAACTTTCCTTAGCCATATTATTTTGGCATTAGAGTTGATCCTCAAAAGACTGAAGTGGTGAAAAACTGGCCTAGACCCATCTCTCCATCAGATATTAGGAGTTTATTGGGTTTAACTAGCTATTACCATCTATTTGTTGAAGGGTTTTCTTAAATTGCATCCCCCATGTCCATATTGACTCATAAAAAAGTTAAGTTTCAGTGGTTAGATTCATGCGAGAAGAGTTTTAAGGAGTTGAAGACTCGACTTACCTCAGTCCTTGTCTTGACTCTACCAGATGATTCAGATGGTTTTGTTGTGTAATCTGATGCATCCAGGGTAGGTTTATTTTATGTCCTCTTACAGAGAGGTAAAATCATAGCATATGCCTCTAGACAGCTTAACCCCCATGAGAATAATTACCCTACTCATGATCTTGAGTTAGCAGCCATAGTGTTTGCCTTAAAGATTTGGAGGCATTACTTGTATGGTATGCATATAGATATGTTCACAGATCACAAAAACCTTTAGTATGTATTTTCTCAGAAGGATTTAATTCTGCGTCAGAGAAGGTGGTTAGAGTTATAGAAGAATTATGATATGAGTGTTCTGTATCATTCGGGCAAGGCCAATATAGTACTGATGCTCTTAGTAGATTGTCTATGGGCAGTGTTGCTCATGTTAAGGATAGTAGTAAGAAGAAGTTAGCTCAGGAAGTTAATCAACTTGCCCAACTAGGTGTCCGCTTAGTCGACTCAGTAGAGGGTAGTGTGTGGGTGCAGAGAAGCATCGAATCATCTCTAATTTCTGAGGTGAAGAAAAAGCAAGATAGAGATCCCAGTCTGGTTATGTTAAAAGAATTAGTTAGAGACCAGAAAGTGGATATTTTCTCCCAAGGGGTAGATGGTGTTTTGCATTGTCGGGGTAAATTGTGTGTGCTTGGTGTAGAAGATTTTAGGTAACAAATTCTTGTAAAAGTGCATGGTGCGCGTTACTTAATTCATCCAGGGGCGACTAAGATGTACCACAATTTACGGGAGATCTATTGGTGGTGTGGGATGAAGACAGACATTATAGAGTTTGTGGCTAAATACTATACATGCCAACAAGTTAATATTGAGCATCGGAAACCTAGTGGGTCCGTGCAGGAGTTCCGTATTCCCACTTAGAAGTGGGAGGAAATGAACATGGATTTTCTGACAAGTTTTTTGCGTACTCGTCATCAGCATGATTCCATTTGGGTCATCGTAGATAGGATTCCTAAATTAGTTCATTTCTTGCTAGTCCATAATTCTTATTCAGCTGAGGACTACACCAAACTCTATCTCAAAGAGTTGGTCAGTTTGCACGATGTTCCCTTATCTATCTTTTCTGATAGAGGTACCCAGTTTACCTCTCACTTCTGGAAAGTATTCCAAAAGGGTCTTGGTACCCAAGTCCACCTCAGTACAACTTTACTCCCTCAAACAGATGGTCAAGTAGAAAGAACCATTCAAACTCTAGAAGATATGCTGAGAGCATACGTTTTTGATTTCAAGGATAGTTGGGATGACCATTTTCCTTTGATTGAATTTGCATACAATAACTGCTATCATTCGAGTATCTGTATGGCTCCGTTTGAGGCTCTCTATGGTAGGAGATATAAATCTCTAATTGGTTGGTTTGAAGTAGGTCAGGTCGTAGTAGTAGGACCTAACTTGGTGATTGATACATTAAAGAAGATTCAATTGATCAGAGAAAGGCTTAGGGCTACTCAGGGCCGACAAAAATCATTTGTCGATGTAAGGAGAAAGGATCTTGAGTTTGAGGTCTGTGATCTTAGGTACTTGAAAATCTCTCTAATGAAAGGAGTGAGGAGATTTGGCATAAAGGGAAACTCAGTCACTGATATATAGGTCCCTACAGATTTCCTAATTATTTTGGAAAGGTAGCTTACGAGCTTGAGTTTCCTTTAGATTTAGCTGCAGTTCACCCAGTGTTCCATGTCTTTTTTATTGAAAAAATGTATTGGTGATCCATCGATAGTTGTTCTCTTAAAAAGCGCAGAGATTTAGAATAGTCTTTCCTTTGAGGAAGTTCCAGTCGAAATTATTGACCATCAAATTTGTATACTAAGGAACAAAGAAGTTCCACTAGTTAAAGTTCTTTGGTGGAATCAGTTCGTTGAGGGAGCCACTTAGGAAGAAGAGGCGTCTATGCGGACCAAGTACCCTCATCTTTTCTCAGTGAATCCTGATTTAGTATAAGGTACTAGTTTTTTTAAGATTTCTCTTTATCATGCTTAATTTCAGTTGCACATCATGTTCATATCATTCGTGCATTTACAAATCTGTCCAATCATATAATCCATGCATCAGATATGCATGTTTAGTATGTAAGCTCAGTCCAACAGTTTTCCTCAGCTTAACTAGTTTCATTCGAGGATGAAAGATCCCAAGGGGGAGATATTGTAACGCCCCATATTTTCCTAGCATAATCTAAGTCCCAATACATGAGTATTCATAAATAAAAATCTAGAAACACTCATTATTTTTCAGTTTAGAGCCTCCTTTTGAGTAGGATATTCATAATCGGGTAAGAAGTTATGGCGATTTTAAGTTTTAGTCGTTAGACCCAAACATTTTAACCCTAAGCGTGTCATGGATCTAGTCTAAGTGATTATTGGTAATTTCCAGTGGAGGTACGCGATCTTAGCACGTTGCGCCTAAGGCCAAATTGGCATTTGGCAGTTTCTAGTGTCTTTCCGCGATTCCTCAGCATCGCGGTGAACTTTTAGGTCCTAATCAGTGAAGGAACGATATTTTACCCGCGTAACACCACATACCAGTTTCCAAGTTGTCCAATTGCAGTGGCTTGGCGTGATAGTGGCGCGTCGCGCCAAGGCCAAAAATCAGGATCTTCAGTTTTTAGCTTCTATTTTTAAATTTGTTCAGGGGTATTTGGGTAATTTTCCACGGCCCTAATTAACCTAAAACACAAAATTTATAACCTAAACACCCTAATTAGTCATCATTATTCCAATTCCTCTCACAATAAAAAATCCCTTTTTCAAAAACAAGAAATCCTAGCTTTCAAAATCAAGGCCAATCCTCAAGAACTCACCCCATAACTTCAAGAAATTCACTATCCTAGGTATGTTAGATGTTTATCCATGGATTCCTTTAATCAATGGAGCCCAAGTAACCTATTTTAATCACCAAGTTATAATATTTCAAGTTATTCTGTTTTAAATTATGATTTCATCCATGAATCTCCATACACTATTGATTTTATACCATGTCACCATGAAATTATTGTTACTATACAATTCTCCATGTTTTATTAACATTATTTATTGAATTGAAACTATGATTTAGATCTATGATGTTGAATTCATGCTATTTCATAAGTTCCATGACATTCTTATGAATGTTATAACCATGAACTACAAGTGTTTGATAAAATTCCTACAAGAGTGATTGATTTAAATAAAAGCCTTCATGTTTTGTCCCTCAAGCTTTAGTGTCATTTTACTATTATTGTTTTGAGTTCTGGGGTATTGAATACCTGAAATCTATAGTTGTTTAGTTAGTCTAGTATCAGTACATTATAGAATAGTCTTCAGAACATACTATGAGCATTATCGGAATAGTCAGATATCAATCAATTAAACTTAGAACAATCTAGTATTTCAGTGTCTTACAATTGGGAGTAGGATTTAGCACCAAGGGAGTGTGGGGATGGTGGCTTCCCCCTCATATAGGTAGATTCGTTAGTAGAAGTCCCTATACTCCAAAACATGGCTAGCGTAAGGTATGAGAAGTTAGCCGTTAGATTAGTCTTGACTATCTTGCAGGGGTCACCCATCAGTTCAGGCTTGACACCCTTAGTCCTTTGGACGTTATATCAGTTTAGTGGATCCACACAGCCATCATTAGTTCCAATGGAATGATATTAACACTCTTTCAATTGGGGTTACAGGTTGGACCCTAATTAGCTCAAATTGGGGAATGTCGGTTAGATGAGACCTCCTACAGTCTCAGATATAGTCTTAGTTACTGTCCCAGCTCAGTTATTTAGTCTTAGTGTTGTTTGACCAAAGCATATAGATTTCAGTTATTTCAGTATTTCAGTTTACAGATTTTACTCAATTCATATAATATGCTAGGTCATGCATCTTAAGTATTTACAAATTTTCATACATTTTCAGTATCTATAGATTCCATGCTCTCTGTTCAGTACTCTATGCTTTACATGCATATTAGTTAATTATTAGTTCTATTTATGAAACCATGCATATCGGCTTACCTCATTTAGCATACCAGTACATTTAAAGTACTGATTGCATACCTTTTCTTTTGTGTATGATGTATTATATCATAGATTTTGATGCTCAGTTCCCGTCCCACGATTAGACTTATCAGATCCTCAGCAGTAGCAAAGATGAATCCTCATACTTTGAGGACAGGCTTACTTTATTTCATATCTCAGTTAGTAGTTAGTTGGAGTTAGTTGGGGCCTGTCTCATCAACTCATATTATGTTAGTCAGGTTTAGAGGCTTTTCAGACATTAGAGTCAGTTATTCAGTATTCAGATATTACAATTAGTTATCCAGTTTATCATTATTTTATCAGATTCAATTAGTTATTTGTATAAACTCATATTTCAGTTTTAAATTCAGTTATTAAAACCTTATGCCATGTCAGTATTCTTCCACATTTAAGATCATGTTAACTAGTGCTTATAGCAGGTACCAACTCATGGGTTAGCTTGTGGTCCCTCGGGACTGTAAGCACCGTGTGATGACTAAGGGGTAGTCCCGGGTCGTTATAGCCTACTTTTAAATTCTCAAAATAATTTACCAAGCAATATCTACCCGGACTAGGCTAAGTTATCTAAATCTATTGTTAGATGTTGAGCAAGCCACAACTAGCCTTAGGATAGCTATTCCTTCTTATATAGAGACACAAATTCGATTTCTCCTAAAGTAAGGCAATTTTGGTACGTTTTATCCCAAACTCAAGTGATCTAGGAAATTTTCATATTAGTTGAGTAACTAAGGCATTTCCATCCTAACAAGAGCTTACAAAGGCAATTTCACCTAAAATAGGAATAACTAAGCTAGTCATGTCCAAATCGGTAGTCAAAATAGCCTAAATAATCCAACTAATCCCAAGTATTTCAATTCATCACATGAACACCTGAAACCCATCCCAAATCTAACAAAAATATCACAAACATACAATTAAGTAGCTCAATCTAATAAAGGGAGAACCTAGCCTAGCTAGATTCTAAACAAACCTCACAAGATCCGCTAAATCACCGTTTTTTGTTTACGAGAAGCTACCACAAAATGCCAACCTATCAAAATCACATTCTACTCATCAATACGAGAATAATGACACCCATATTACACTATTGTGCTTCAAGTCCAAAAATCACATCAAAACCCTATGTGGGTCATATTCATGAAAATCATATTTCCAAAACCAACCCAACCTTCTCTCATGCTCAAGGAATCATTACCCTCATAAAAGGTTAAAATCCCAGCTAAATTAGGGATAAAATAAAGCACTCGAGGTTTTTGTTTTTGAATAATAAATCAAGAATATCTACAATGAAAAAGGTGACTTCTTACCTCAAATAAAAAGATAACCGTACAAATAAGTGTTAATCAAGCTTCCCAATCACCCACAAGGATAAATATCACTTAATCTCACTCTTTAGAGTTTTAGTCTCAAGACAATGGGTGAAGAATGAGCAAAATCATGCTAAAATGGAGTATTTATACCATTACCTAGTTCTTGGGCCTCGTAATCGAGACCCAACGCTCATGATCGTGGCACCGGGCATTAGATAGAGAAGGCTGGATCATAATTTTTCCCTTTTTGTGATCCCAGAACTGGTCGACAAGAAAAGGTGTAACATTTGTGACTTAAAGAGTCACAACAATGGCACTTAATAGTGATTCCAGATCGTTATCGCAATACAAGGCCGATGATCGCGGGTGCATCAGATAATAGTTAAACTTGGAATCTTCCAAGTGTCCACCAACCCCTCGGTATTCATCTGTAATGCCGTATAAGCAAACAAACTATGTAACCATAACAAATCCAGTGTTTCAGACTTAATGGTATAGTCAGAATTTACATTCAAGGTTGTTTTGACAAAATTTGAGTCCCCCATCTAATTTCTAGTCTCTTAATTTTTTTACTAGTAGGTAGATGTTAGTCCGGGTACCTCGAGATCGAACCGAAGGTCCACCTATCTTAAAATAATTATTCTAGACCAACTGGAGAAGTCAGAATTAGCATTCGAGGGTGTTTGACTAAAGTTTTTGCCTGGTGACCATTTGGAATTGGCGAAGACTTCAAAATAGGGAAATAGAACTAAAAACCAAATGAACTACTTGGTAACCACACTTTATGTTCCAAAAAGTCATAAATGAGTTGGGGAAGCTACAAAGAATAAGAAAAAATATAAAAAATGACCTAAAGGGTCATTCCAATATCGACTACTAAAGGAACTTTCGTCCAAAATGTTAAGGATTAGGATGTACTTGAATTCTCAAACAAGTAAGGATACTTGGTCCATATCTTGCTTTTGATCTCCCAAGTAGCCTTCTATACTGGGTGGTGCCTCCACTGAACCTTAACTATAGAAATATCCCTAGTGCACAACCACCTAAATTACTAGAAAAAATGAGCTGGCTACTCTACAAAGGTTAACCGCTCAGATAATTAGACTGAGTCCCATCTAAGCACATGAGATGGATCGGGAATGTATCCATGCAACATGGAAACATGGGAAACAAGATGGACAACAGAAAAATATAAAGGTGGAGCTAACTAATAATCCACCTCTCCAACTGTGGAAAGAATCTTGAAAGGTCTAATATATCTTGGGTTGAGCTTGACCTTCCTCTTGAATACCATCATACCCTTTGTAGGTTACACATGGAGCAATATCTGATCACCAACTCCAAATCTTATGGCATAGAGCCTACAGTCTACATAGTCCTTTTTCCTACTCTGAGATAATCTCAATCTATCTTGAATCACCCTGAATCTATCCAATGACTCTTGAAGCAAATCAGTACCATGGGGCTAAATCTTGGAAGCCTCAAACCATCTAATCAAAGAAAAACATCTCATACCATATAAATCCTCAAAAGGCAAAATCTCAGTACTCAAATGTTAACTACTGTTAGAAGCAAAATCAATCAATGCTAAGTAATCCTCTCACTGACCTTAAACATCCATAAAACAAGCTCAGAGCATATCCTAAAGAACATGATTAGATTTCTTGGACTGGCCATTGATCTGTGGATGGAAGGATTTACTAAGATCCACTTAATTACCCAAATCCACCTGAAAAGGTCTCCAAAAGCTAGAAGTGAACACAAAATATTTGTATGAATTAATAGATATGGGAATGCCATGGAAACAGAAAATCTCATGCACATAGATCCAGGGCTAATTTCTTAGCACTGAAGGGAATCTGAATAGGAAGGAAATGTGCTGACTTGGTCATCGATCCATCAATCCATGGGACATGCTAGTCAAACCACTAACAAAATCCGTGCTAATCCACTCCCATTTCTACTAAAAAATGGGCAATCACTAAATCAAACTACATGGACACTGATGCTCATTCTTTATTTTCTGCCAACATAGGGAATGAGCTATAAAATCGACCACATCACTCTTCATACCACTCAATAAATAATGATGTCTCAAATATCTTTATATTTTAGTTGTGCTCAAGTGAATAGAATATCTAGAGCTGCGAGCCTCATGCAAAATCAACTAGATCAAATCATGAATCCTCTGAAAACAAATACAACCATCAAATCTCAAAATGCCCACAGAATCTATGGTGTTCCTCATGGCTCACCTCTCAACATTGGATCGCGATCATAATGAAGCTTATTATCCTCAATCTGACCATCCCAAATCTACTTAAAAAGCGAAGACCTCACTTTAACAATAGCAAGAATAATCCTAGCATCATAAATATCAAGTCAAACCAGCAAGTTTGTTAAGGACTGAATTTTCCATGGCAACTAACTCTGAATAATGGAAATGCAAGCCATGATACGACACTCACTACCTTTTGACTAAAGGAATCTATTATCATATTCACCTTGCTTAAATAATAAAAGATAGAGATGTCATAATCTTAATTAAACTTTACCCAGCTATGTTGTCTAGAATTAAGCTCTCTACGGGTGATAAGATGCTGAAGACTATGATGATTAGTGAAAATCTCACAATGCATGCCATAAAGATAATTTCTCAAAATCTTAAGAGCATAAACTATCGTTGCCAACTCCAAAGAATGAGTAGTGTAGTTGCACTCGTAAAACTTTAGCTGTCTCAATGCATTAGGAATAACACAACCCTACTGTATCAAAACACAACCTATACCAACTAAAGAAGCATCACAATACATAGTAATCCCTTACCCTTTACAGAAAGAGCTAGAATAAGAGCCGAAGTAAGAAAATACTTGCGCTTTCCAAAGCTCAATTTACACTCCTAGGACCATTAGAAAGGAAGCTCCTACCGATTCAATCTAGTCATAGGCGGTGAAATAGTAGCAAAACCCTTAACAAATCATCCATACTAACTCGTCAATCCAATAAAGCTATGAACCTCAGTCGGAGATATATGTCTAACCTAACCATGAATTGCCTTAATCTTAGCTTGGGCGACCATAAATTAAAGAACTTGGCAAAAATCACATTATCTCTCAATGTCTCTAGTACGATCCTCAAGTGTTGCATAACCTTCTCTTTACTTCATAAATATACAAAGATGTCATCGATTAACACAATCACAAAAGAATTGAAATGAGGCTTGAATACTTTGTTTATCAATTCCATAAATGTGCCTGGGGCATTAGTTAACCCAAAAGACATCACAAGGAACTCATAATGACCATAATAGGTCGTAAAAGTTGTCTTCAAGATATCCTCAGCCCGAATCCTCTATCGATGGTAACCAAATGTCAAATAAATAATAAAAAACACTACCACTCCCACAAGTTGGTCAAATAGATCATTAATGCGAGGAATAGGATAATTGTTCTTCACTGTCACTTAATTAAGTCTCATATAATCAATACACATACACATAGAGCTATTTTTCTTTTTTACAAACAACACTAGAGATCCATAAGAAGACACATTTGGCCTAATAAAAACCTTAAAAAAAGATCCTGAAGTTGAGAATTTAGTTCTTTACGCTTGACATGAGACATACGGTAAGGTGCCAAAGAAATAGGTTGGGTTCTAGACTTGAGATTAATTGCAAACTCAATCTCACAAATGGAGAGAATATGAGCTAGGTCAGTAGGGAACACATTATGAAACTCACAAACTACAAGAACAAAGTCAAGTGGCAAACTCTCCACACTAGTACTACAAATAAAAGTGAGAGAAGACTCGTGAGCCCTTAAAATGAGGATCCTTGAAGGAATATAAGAAATAATCCCCATTGTCTCTTAGCTAACTACTATTTGCCACATAATTGGGGGTATACTAGGTATGGCTAAGGTAACGATCTTGGAAAAATAACCGATGACTGCATGACAATGGGATAACAAGTCCATGCCCAGAATCACATCAAAATCCACTATATAAAAAATAATAAGGTCATCATGAGCATCAACATATCTAGCAGTCACTACAAAAAATCTAAAAACTTGTTCCATAACTAAGAATCACCAAGAGATTATATATAATCAAGCGCACAAAAAATAAATCCTAAGATAACCCTAATCATGGAGCATAATAAGTAGAAACATATGAATAAGTGTATTCCTAATCAGATAAAGTAAGGGTTGACTAATGGCACACTAAAAGAGTACCTATAATAATAACACATGAAGACCTAATCTCGAATATAGTAGTACTACATACAACTGACCACACCCGACATCTGTTTAGGCTCCTAACTGACCTCCAATATTACCTTTATTAGAACCTCCTCGAGTACCTTGGAAACTATTCCTACGACCTTGAGAACCACCTCTAACTAAGGGATGAAATAATTTAATAGGGGGAATACTCTGAGATAACTAGGACGATCACTAGAATAAGACTAACCTCTATCAGTAATTTGTAGTGTTGCCTAAATAGATCAAATAGGCTGACTATAAGACTGATTAGATAAACATGGAGGATATCAACTATAAAAATGGTTACCTCTAAATCTAGAACTACTACAGATAAAATTGCCTTAATGTCTAGGACACTTATCTCTTTCTCTATAGGCCCCATGATCGACCTCCTCCATCACTTGAGCATGATCAGAAACCTCAGCAAAAGACCTACCCACAATAACATAAGTCTGAGTATATATATACATAGGGGAAGTCTCAACCCTTTAACAAACAAATAAACTCTCTCATACACAATAACAATATTAAAGTTTTATTTGTAGCCAACTCGTAGGGCTTATAATTCTCTAAGAACATCTTAGAGAACTGATCCTATGTAAAGCGAGAAGATCCATCTGGTCTAGAATCCATATAACCTCTTCATCAATGTTTTGCAGCCAAATCCAACTAAAATATGGTGAAATACACACCACAAGTCTAAGAAATACAAAAATTACACAACCTATCCTTATAAGCAATCGAAAACTCATATTCATCCTTATCGAAATCACCTAAAAAAGTAGGAAGAGCTAATCTCAAGAATCTACCCTATATCTTGTATTTTTTTAGAAAACATAAAAGATTAGGTTAGCACTGGTCGAGCAACAACTAACACAGAAGTAACCTCATCTCTAGGAACCATAGTTATAGGTTGCACCACAACCTCCGTAGCACTCTAATCCATAGATTGTTCACCATCAGATGACATACCATCAACAAACCCTAAAAGCTGAACCAAATTATCTTTGAACACTAAAGAGAAAACAAACCTAGGAGAGCCTAGGTTAGTCGTTCACCCGCTACTGGCTGAGGTAAACAAAATCTCAGGCTCAGGAGTAGGAATAAAGTCTTATGGGCGACCCTTATCCTATCCCTTAGCTGGGGATATATCTCGATCTCGGGACACTTATCCCATATAATGGTAGAACGAGTCTTAGCCATCTATGAAAGTATAAAGTCAAGGGAATGTTCTACAAACCAACTCAAAATCTTAGCAAGAAATTAGTGAAAAAAATGGAGAACTTCTAATAATGTCCTATAGCCTCTCAAAGATAGAAAATGGGCATCATCGTTCTAATTTATAGGACTGTACTACACATTTGCTCTTCTACCACCAATATCGGTGTAGCCTAGGCTCTTATACAAATTTTTCATGACCTGAATTATGTGTTATGTAGGAGTCTACTTTATTTGGCTAGTCGGTATGCCAAACTATAACTTAGAGTTAAACATAATGGGTTAGCTTAGAGGAAATGCCCCAAAAAGGCCTAACAGGCAATCCAACATAATTAATAAAGAAGATAATAGAAATAGTTTAAACGTAATGACTACATATATACCATACCATGACAAAGTAGAGCTAGTACAAGAAAATGGATCTAAAAACTAATTAAATTGCTCGGTAATTACACTGTTAGTTCTAGCAAGTCATAAATGACTTGGAGTAACAATAGAAAATCACTAAAAATGAAAATAAGTAAAAATTTGAAAAATGACTGAAGGGTCATTACATGTATCATTTAAAATATGCAATTACATAAATCAATCTATGGATTTGTATGTTATCTCTATAATTGATTTGAATGATGATAAAGTGGATAACACATGAAAGTATATTTCATGAGCAAACCATTAGTGTGTTTTGTATTGAACTGTAGGATCAAGGAAACTTGAGATTATGTTGATCAAGATTGATGAATCCTTTCCCGATGAACTAATCATATCACTTTTGGGTAGTGTAGAAACTTCATATGCGAATTATGCAAATTAGGTTGCCAGTGGTTTGCTCTCCAATTACATAAATCATTATTAAATAAAAAGATTCCTCCATGATGTGAATATATATTATTGAGATGAGCCCTATTTTTTTAGGGAGTGTGCATGTGGAGTGATTCATAGGTGTGTAATCGGGTCAAAGGTCTAGACCAACCATGAGGCTTGCCACTAATCCTTATTTGGTGGCCATTATGGCGGTGTTACAAAGAATTCAAAAGTCCTTTAAAGTGAATTCTATTGGCCTAACCTATACAGAGATTCTCAAATCATGGTTAAAACTTGAACATAATTCCAAATGCAATGGGGTATTTCTAGGAGTCATAAGATACTCTTGAAGACTAATCTAAATCTAGAGTTATTTGATGTATGGGACGTTAAGTTTATTGGTCTCTTTGAAAGTTTGTATAGCAACAAATACATATTTCTTGCCATTGATTACTTGCCAAACAACTACATATTCGTGGCCATCTTTACAAGGTTTGTAACTCCCAAGAAACTAATGGAGGCTCTCATTTTTTAATTAGGTGTTTGGTGCTTTTCTTATTATGTACGGGGTGAAGAATAAGGTAATTAACTCATATATTCCTTAATAAATTAGTAAATTTAAAATTTTCAATTGATAAAAAAGTAAATCTCGGAGAAAATTGTGAATGTTAGAAGGAAAAAATAGTCAATCCAACAACATGATGCTCTTTAGGCCTATAGAGTTGTGTTCAATTTGAAAAGGATTTTGATCTTCCCTTTGAGTTAGAATACAAGGTGTAATGACCCTTCAGGTTATTTTCCATACTTCCACTTATTTTACTTGTAGAGCCTTTCCATTGCAGCCTTAAGTCATTTATGGCTTGCTGGAGATGATAGTTCAATTACCGAGTAGTTCATTTATTTTTTAGAGATTATTCTCTACTTTGAAGTATTCGTTGGTTCAAAATAGGAACCGGGAAAAAAATTCAATAAATGACCTCGTATGATATTAGAACTCCGCCGGTAGTATCAAAATAGGAACCGGGAAAAAAATTCAATAAATGATCTCGTATGATATTAGAACTCCGCCAGTAGCTTCAGTATGTTGATTTTGGGCTAGGTGACCTTTGGTTTATGTCTCGACTCACCCGAGCTTATTTTGACTTATTAGTTGAAAGTTATGAAATTGAAATATGGGCATGGGACCCATATTAGTTCTAGAAGACCTCAGATGGAAAATCCCATTACACCATTGAGTCTGGAACTTTGAATTTGGTATGGTTACATAGTTCATTACCACATATGGGCTTTCAGATGAATCCTGAATGCTTGGAAATAACAAGGAAGATTTTCTAACTTTCATCTATCATGTGGTGTAGCTGCTATCGCAAGCCAAGGCAGCAAACGTGGTACCCTTGAAAGGAAAAGTAGTTTCATTATAGGGTATGAGTAGCGATTGTAACTCCATTGTGCAGCCACTAAATACTACAATAGCATGTCTGGGTCTATGATAGTATGACTCGAATACCTAGTATGGGTATAAATAGACCCTTATGTCAAGAATTTAATTAATTCTCAACCAGTAATTTAGATCTTAAACCCTAATTAGTGAGGTAAAGTTAAAGTGATGCTTATGGGTGATTAGTAAGCTCGATTAACACTTGTTTTTGGGATTATCTATAACTCCCCGAGAGTACACCCTGGACGACATATGGTGCTTACATTAACAAGTGACCATAAGCTAACCCATGAGCTGGTAGCAACTGTGGGCACTAACTAATATAAGGGTAGCGAACATATGCAGAAACAACTGAATATGCCATAAGGTTTTAAATACAAAAAATTTAATATATCTAAAATCATAAACCTAGAAACAAGTTTCTAAAAACAACCGGTTGAAAAATGGTAAAATAATGACAAAATAGACCAATCTATTTGACAGTATCTGAAAGCCTTTAAACTAACTAACTAAGAGTTGAAGGGATAGGCCCCAACTAACTCCAACTGTCTAAAAAAAATAAAATACTGAACAACTAAATAAATCTGAGATAAACAACTATGTCCTCGATAGATGAGGACTCACCATGACTACTGCTGCTGATACACTAGAATGTCTAAGTGCAGCCGAGAACCTCAGCATCTAAACCTATGATATGAGACATCATAGCACAAAAGAGAGTATACAGTCATTACCTTAAATGTACTGGTATGCTAAATTAGGCTGATATGCATGGGCTCATGTGCATGAATAATAACTGACTAAATGAATAACATGAGATAACTAATGGATAGTATGCGTAAAGGTTGTAAAATCTGGGGATGCATGACCAAGACTATAACATGATACTAGAATAGTCAGTAAACTAAAATATTGAAATTTGAGTATCGATTTAACTGATAAACTATATGCTATGGTCAAACAAACCTGAACTGACTTTAGAAATAAGACTGGACTAAGACTGTGAGAGCTATCATCTAACTGACATGATGCAATATGACCTTATTGGAGTCTAACCTATGACCCCAGTATGAAGGGTGTCAATACCATGCAACGGGTACTAACATTGCTATGTGGATCTACTAACATAAATTCCCGAAGGACTAAAGAGTCACCCTCTACTGGCAGGTGCTCTAGTGAGATATATGTCAACCCTCAATAGGGAGGTTAACATCTCAACCTATGCTGGATAAATAGTTCTGGAATTGAGGGACTTCTACTAAAGGTCACACCCTGAACTAGCAGGTGATCCCTCATCCCTGGGTTTGCTCGGTGCTAAATCCTACTCTCATATAAACTGACTCAGATTACTGAACTGGTCTATGTTTAATTTATAATGATAACTGATTGAACTGATGATAACTGATTTAACTGATAATACTCTAATATATCCAAAACTATCTTGAAAATACTAAGACGAAGTTAACAACTGGTTTCTATTGCAATGCCTTACAATTTTGGTCATCCAAACACTGCTAAACCTCATCTAAAAATTCTGAAACTCACCCGGGATGTACCTTTGACATCCCCGATCATGAATCAACCTTAAAATTGACATTCTACAGTCGAGAAGGTTGAAACTAAAATCATCAAAGTTTAAGGGGCTTTAGAAATAACTAAGTCTTAACACTTTGTGCAATTGTCTAAGTCTTGGACCCCTTTAACATGCAATAGTAGGCTGAAATAAGCTAGGATCATATGGGTTCTTGAAATATATCCCCCTTGGGAACATTCGTCCTCGAATGAAACTGATTATGAAGAGAATGATGAGGTACTTAGATTAAAGGCAGAATATACATGACTGAAAACATGACTACATGACTGAGTTTGAAAGATGGTGACTGACTAAACTAATTCGTGAATGAATGCAATGACATGAATATAATCATATGGCTGGAACTAAGACTAGAAAAGAGATAATCTAAAGAAAACATTTACCTTAAGCTAAGTCTGAATTTCTAGAGAAAAGATGAGGGTACTTGGTTCGAATGTCTGCTTTATCTTACTAAGTAGCCCCTTGAACAGTCTGATTCAGCCAAGGAACTTTGACCAAGGGAACTTTTTTGTTCCTCAGTCTATGAATTTGATGATCTAGGATCTCGACTGGAATTTCTTCATATGAAAGGCTATCCCAAACATCTGTACTTTATAAAAGAACAACCATAGTTGGGTCACCAATACACTTCTTTAACAAGGATAAATGAAATACTGGATGCACTGAAGCAAAATCTGCGCGTAACTCAAGTTCATACTTTACCTTTCCACAATGACTCAAGATCCTGTATAGGACAACATTTTAGGAACTGAGCTTCCCCTTCTTGCTAACCTCTTCACTCCCTTTATGGGAGAGATTCTCAAATAGACTAAGTCACCAACCTCAAACTCAAAATCTCTTCTCCTCATACCTGCATAGAATTTCTAATGGATTTGGGGCGTCTTAAGCCTCTTCCTAATAAACTTAACTTTCTCTAATGCAACTAACACAGAATAAGGCCTTATTAACATAGTCTTACCCATCTCGAACCAACCAATTTGAGATCTATACCTCCTCCCATAGAGAACCTCAAATAAAGCCATCTGATTGCTAGAATGGTAACTGTTATTATAGGTGAACAAAATAAAAGGAAAGTTATTGTCCCAACTACCCTTATAGTTGATAACACACACTCACAATATGACCATTAAGGTCAGAATGGTCCTCTCTGTCTGACAATCTGTCTTAGGGTTAAACCTTATGCTTAGACAAACTTGGGTTCCAAGACCCTTCTGAAAAGCTTTCCAAAAGTGAGAGGTAAACTGAGTGCCTTTATATAAAATTATGGACAATAAGACTCTGTGCGACCTGACCAACTCTCTAATATAGCACTTGGAATAATCCTTGACTAAATAAGAAATATGGAATGGCAAGGAATGAGATTCTTTGGTCATTCTGCCCATAATCACCAATATCGAATCATGCTGACGATGCGAATGAGAAAGACCTATCATAAAATCCATGTTCACCTCCTCGAACTTCCAAGTAGGAATGATGAACTCCTGCATAGTGCCACTAGGCCTTTGGTGTTCAACCATAACCTATTGAAAATTAGCATACTTTGCTACAAACTCTCCAATATCCCTCTTCATGACATATCACTAATAGATTTCTCGCAAATTATGGTACATCATAGTTGCTTCTGGGTGAGTAGAGTTGTGCGCACTATGCGCTTCTACAAGAATTCGTTGTCTCAAACTATCAACACACGGGACATACAGTCTACCCTAGTAAAGAAACACAACATCTCCCCCTTGGGATAAAACCTTTACTTTCTAATCTCTGAATGGCACCTTCAACGTAACTAGACTGGAATCCTTATCTTGCTTTTCTTTCACTTTAGTAACCAATGAAGAATCCAAACTATTGTTGACCCATACAATACCCTCAGTTGAGTTAACCAAACGGATGCCTAACCTAGACAACTGATGAACCTCCTAAACTAACTTTTTCTTATCATTCTCAACATGAGCCACACTACCCATAGATAATCTACTAGGAGCATCTTCCACTACATTGGCCTTGCTCAAATGATACAAAACACTCATATCATAATCCTTCAACAATTCAAACCACCTTCTCTAATAAAGATTTAACTCTCTACAAAAATAAATACTACTAAATTTTATGGTCCATGAACACATCAACGTGTATTCCATAGAGATAATACCTCAAATTTTTCAAGGTAAACCCAATAACTTCAAATTTAAGATCATGGGTAGAATAACTATTTTCATGGGGCTTAACCTATGTAGAGTCATATGTTATAACTTTACCTTTCTATATCTAAACACAACCCAAACTAACTCTGGAAGCATCACATTAAACAACCAACCCATCTAAACCATCTAGTAAGGTCAAAACTGAGGTGAGGTGAGTCGAGTCTTTAATTCCTAAAAACTTTTTCTCACAAGAATCTGGCCACTAAAACTTGATTTTCTTTAGAGTCAATCTATACATGGGGCGACGAAATAGACAAAAACCATTAAACAAACCATTTGTAATATCTAGCCAAACCCAAGAAACTTTAAATATCTGATAAAAAGATAGGTCAGGGCCAGTTTTTCACTGCTTTGGTCTTTTAAGTGTCAACTCTAATACCATCACTGAAAATAATATGGCCAAGTACCGATCTTAGCCAGAACTCCCACTTACTAAATTTGGTAAACAACTGATGAGCTCTAAGAGTCTACAAACTATTCTAAGATGGTATGCATATTCAGTTTCATTACCAAAATAGATAAGGTTGTTATCTATAAATACTATAATGAACACGTAAAAGAATAGCTTGAACACTCTATTCATCAAGTCCATGAAAGATGCTAGGGCATTCCTTAGACCAAAGGACATGACTTGAAATTCAAAGTGACCATCAGAGTCCTGAAAGCTATTTCTAAAATGTCACATTCTTTGAATCTGAGTTGATAATAACCAAATTTGAGGTCTATCTATGAAAATTAACTGGCACCCTAAAGCTTGTCGAATAAGTCATTAATTGGGGGAGTAGATACTTATCCATGATGGTGACTTTGTTTAATTGATGGTAATCGATTTAATTCTAAGAGAAACTTCTTTATTTTGCATAAAAAAGATAGGATCACCCCAAGAAGGAACACTGGGTCTGATAAAAGCCTTATCTAAAAGATCTTTCAACTGTTCTTTCAACTCATTTAGCTTAGCTAGAGCTATTTTATAGGGAAGAATAGCGATTGGCTGGGTATCTAGTAGAAGGTCTATTTCAAAGTCAATCTCTCTTTTGGGAGGAACTTCAGAAAGATCTTTAGAGAACACATTAGGAAATTCCCTCACTACTAAAACTAACACAAGACTGGGATTTTATGAACTAGAGTCTTTGACTAAAACAAGATGGTAAACAGACCGCTTGGATATCATTTTTCTTGCTCTAAGGTACGAAACAAGCTGACCCCTAAGTGCTGAAGTATTACCCCTTCATTCAAGGACTGGTTCTTTTATAAAATGTAAATGAACAACTCTATTACGGTAATTAAATGAAGCACAACATGATTGGAGCCAATTAATATCGAGAATGACATCAAGATCAGTCATCTCTAAGTCCACAATATCAACTGAGTTAAATTTCTAGGATATTGTGACCGAATTATCCTTGTATACCTGCTTGGTTACAAAAAAGACACCTACAAAGGTCAACACTGAGAAGGGTTATGCTAAAATCTCAGGACTAACATCAAAATTAATAGCTATGTAGGGAGTTACAAAAGAAAATGAAGCTCCGAGATCTAACAAAGCATAAATATATAAATGAAAGACCTGTAACATACCCGTAACTAAATCAAGAGAAATTTCCTAATCCTATTAGGACTGAAGTGCAAAAAATCTATTTGGGCGCTGCCCCTTGGCTGCATTGGAAGCTGCACCCTACTGAGTTAGGTGACCAAATTGAAATGGGGGAAGACTGGACTGAACTTTCTGACCCATATTTGGGCAATCTCTTTCTTCGTGACCTGTCTTGCCACACCTAAAGCATAGATCATTGCCAGCTCTATACTTACCCTAATGATTTCTACCATATTTCTTGCAAAGAGGATTCATACGACCATTGTTACACTACCGTTGGACTTAGATCCTGGCGCCCTATCCCGATTATCATTTTTGTATTTTTGAAATAGAGCACTAGCTGAAAAAAAGATGGGGCTGAAGATTTTTGATAGAGTTGAGGACAGTTACCATCCTCTGACCTAGTTTGATCAAAACTAAAGCTACGTATTCTGGCTCTCTTATTCTCTCTCTCTCTTTCCTTAAATTTATGCTTCTTAATTTGTTGAGCATGGACTATAAACCTAGATAAGTCCATCTCCTTAATCAACATCATAGTCCCATACTCCTTGACCACGCTATTAACTACCCCAGAAACAAACTTACTTATCCTAGATGTGTTGTCATACACCATATTAGGAGCATACCTAGCTAGCCGAGTAAACTTAAGAGAATAATCTTTCACACTCATGTTACCCTACTTCAAATTGATAAAATCCTACACCTTAGATTTCCTTTACTCAAATAGAAAGAACTAATCTAAAAAGGTTATAGCAAAATCCTCTTGTTCAACATGCCCTGTATCTGTGCCTCTATCTCTCTTTCACTACTTATACCAGGTGTGAGCAATATCCTGTAACTGGTACGCACCCGACTCTGCACTCTCACTAGTAGTAACACCTATTATGTTAATTACCTTCTAAACCATGTTAAGGAACTCCTGCAGATCCTCATCAGACTTGGATCCTAAAAACAGATAAGGGTTTATTCAGGTAAAGTCCTAAATCCTTGATAAGGTAGTATTAGCGACTGGAACGGTTAGGACAATAACCTACAGATTATTATGAGCATCTACTAAGTAAGCTAAAGTAGTGAATGCAGCTCTAAATTTGGTATGGGAGACATGCTCATTCAGGGGATCTTCCTGAACGAGCGAAGGTGCAGGCAGATTCTTATTTTTTCTTACATTAGTTTTTCCGGGAGGCATGTTCTATAAATAGAAAGAAAATTGAATTAGAAAGGGAGTTTAAATTTAACTTATGCTTATTCGCATGGCATTAATATTGAAAGTAGGGGAACTTTTCCTAAAATGTTTTATAGCCTCTTGTCCATAAGTGTGGCACACTTCATATCCATGCACAAGACTCTACTCAATGTGACTTTCAGACTTTCTAAGACACTATATAACCTTAAGCTCTAATACTAAGTCTGTAACACCCCAGGATTACACCCTGGACCCCATATGGTGCTTATAGTCATAAGTGACCATAATCTAACATATGAATTGGTACCTTCTATGAGCATTAAATAATATATGAGTAACAAACATATGCATAAATAACTGAATATACCATAAGTTTTTACATACAAAAAAAATAATATCTTAAAATCATAAACCTGGAAACATGTATCTTAAAACAATTGTCTTAAAACTGGTAAAATAATGACAAAACTGACTAATATTTCTGACAGTATCCGAAAGACTCTAAATAGACTAAATAAAAGTTAAAGGGATAAGCCCCAACTAAATTCAACTATATAATTAAAATAAATTACTGAACAACTGAATAAATCAGAGATAAACAACCATGTCCTCAATAGATGAGGAATCACCACAACTACTATTGTTGATATGCTAGAATCTGTAAGTGTGGTCAGGAACCTGTGCATCTAAACCTATGATATGATACATCATAGCACAAGAAATGAGTACGTGGTTTGTACTTTGAATACTAGTATGCTAATAGATGTTAGGCTGATATGTATTGACTCATGTTAATGAATAACAACTGACTGAATGAATAACATAAGATAACAAATACATAGTAAGCGTGAAGGTTGTAAAATTTAAGAATACATGACCAAGCCTATAACATAATACTAGAATATTTTATAAACTAAAATACTAAAATTTGAGTACCTATTTAAATGATAAAGAGTCACCCTCTACCGGAAGGTGCTCTATTGAGATATATGTCTACCCTTAACTGGAAAGTTAACATCTCTACCTACGCTATCTATGATGTTTTGGAATATGGGATTGCTACTAAAGGTTACACTCTAAACTAGAAGGTGAGCCCCCATCCCTGTGTTTACTTAGTGCTAAATCCTACTCCCAACTTAACTAACTTAGATTACTGAACTGGTCTAAGTTTAATTGATCACGATAAATGACTGAACTTATTATACTCTAATATACCAGAAACCACCCTTAAAATACTGAGACTAAGTAAATAGTTAAGTTTTTTCGTATTCATAACACCCAGGACTCAATAACATTAACAGTAGAAACATACTAAAGCTTCAAAGCATAAAAAGTAGTCATTGTTCAAAATCCAACAAATTAGGCATTTCAACAAACACTTGAAATTCATGAACATAGGCATGGGGATGATTGAAACATGTGGGAATAACATAATCACAACACTAAAACCATACATTAGGGATTTAACATGGAATTTCATACTGCAAACGTGTAAGGTCGACTTTCTAACTAAAATCACTTGCAAACATTATATATAATTAAAATTCATAAAAGCGTCATGAAAACAACTCATTGTAAATATGTAAATTCATAATTTAAAAAACAAAATAGATTCTTGGACTCCATAGGTTAAAAGGGCCCATAGATGAACATCTAACATACCTTAACTTAAGAATTTTTGAAGGTTCTTTGGTGATTTCTTAAAGTTTGAGATTTAATCTTAAAATGGCTTAGGTTTTTTCTTATGAGAGGATTGCTTTCTCTTGAGAGGATTTGTGAATAAATGGTTAATTAATGAACCTAGGGACACTAAATCTCATGTTATGGACGAGTTTAAGTGGGATAAATTGACCTAAATTCCCTAAAAGACGAGGATTTAAGAAGCTGGAGGATGCCATCTAATAAGGAACGACACCTAGTTGGGTCAAGCAGCTAATACGGTGCAACCCTAAGCTGGGTAAAATACCTATCGCGACAAGGATCCATCGCGACACCTAACTATTTTGGTCATCCAAACACATTCTAAACCTTTTCTAAAAATTCCAAAACTCTCCCGGGATGTACCTTATACTTCTTCAATCATGAATCAACCTTAAAATTGACATTCTACGGCCAAGAAGGTCAAAACTAAAATTATCAAAGTTTAAGGGGTTTTGGATATAACTAAGTCTTAAAACTTAGTGAAATTTTCTAAGTCTTGTACCCCTTTAACATGCAATAGTAGGTTGAAATAAGCTAGTATTATAGGGGTCTTACATTATCCTTCAAATTTCAGATAATATTCCTCTAAATTCATGGTAAATTTTTTCATTTTCTTTCTCAAAACCCCGAAAACCTTGAGGGCAAGATTTTAGCCCTAATTTAACTTGGTTTTCACCCATTTTTTATTGTAATAATTCCTTGATTATGTAAGAATTTTGGGTTGGTTTTGGAAATACAATTCTCATAAATGGGACCTATATGAGGGTTTTATTTGATTTTTGGACCTAAAGTACAATGGTTCAATATGTCTATTGTTATTTTTGTATTGATAAATAGAATGTCTATGGTAACTTGGCATCTTGAGGAGGCTTCTTAAAAGGAAAAAGCTATGGTTTAGTAGATCCCTGAGTTTTCTTTGATTTTGATGTAGGCTAGGTTTGAGCTTTGTTAGAGTGAGTTATTTCATGTAATTCTTATGATATTGTGTTAGATTTGGGATAGATTTTAGGTGTTGGATTGATGAAATACAAGACTTAGGTTAGTTGGACCGTTTAGGGTATTTGGAAACCATATAGTTGAAATACTTGGCTTGTATCCTTATGCCTTAGGCAAATTAGGCTTTATATTTCATTTTTAGCATGAGAATGGCTTATATCATGCATGTTAGATAAAAATGCTTTAGAAACTCATCTTAGGGTAAGTTTGGCCTTAGTTTTTTATGCAAATGAAAATTTCTCCAGTAACCATTGGACAAAGTTAAAGTTCTTGAGAAGAATCTCTACTTTAGAGAAAATTGTGGGTTGCTATATATCTAAGAGTGGATTTAGATACTTTTGCTTTGTTCAGGGTAGAATTTGACTTAGAATGTATTGTAGGGATTTAGAAGTATGTTGTTTGACCCACCTTAAGACAAGATCGATGGTTAGTTCTCTAGAAATTCCTATACACTTGTTGAATACCTAGAGAATGCCCTTTTGAGGCAATATTGAGGAACCTTTGAACTTGATGGTTAAGGTAATGATGACATTAGCAGTATTGTTCCTTGACTAATGGATTAGAATGCCACTTATGCTATAGTGAGATATGGTTCATGTTGCAATAAACTATTGGTATAAGCTATATATTATGCTAATGATGAACCTTTGACCATGATATTTCTATGTTATTGCCTATGCTATTGCTTTATGAATATGATCATGCTAAACAATTATGCTAGTAATCATGTTAGAAAACATTCTTATTGATGATATTTGTAATTGTGTTATTAATTATGCTAGAAGTCATGTTTATTGATTTTATGGAAATTTAGGCTATATTATTCTTGAATTCATGATACTTTACTATATTAGCACTTATTCAATTGATTATGCCACCGACTATGATGATGTGGCTACCTATTCAACTCCTGATATTTACTATATATACACGATTAAATTTTGAAAAATGATGATGATGTTTATTATAATTGGTTTAATTTTGGAGGATGATTATGATGAAAAATTAATACCTTACAAGGCTGAAGGATGATTATGATGATACAGTGATACTCGACAAGGTCAGTGGATAATTATGATGATTAATTATTATCTAAAAATGTTGGAGGATGATTATAATGATACATTAATACCCAACAAATATGGAGAATGATTATAATGATACATTAATACCCGTCAAGTCTGTTGGATGATTATAATGATAAAGTGATGCCAGACAAGGCTTGAGGATAATTTTTCTGATGTGCTTGTATGTACATCAACCTGATTGAGTTTGGCTATTTATTATGATATAATTATATATATATATATATATGTGCATATAAAAGTGGGGTATAATGTTGATATTAGGGATGACAATTATAGCTTGAAATTGATAAATGATTATAAGGCAGTATAGTTGCTGACTAGTAATAAATAAGAATTAGTGGTTGATATTGTTTAAGTGACTAATCATGACTAGTTGATAAAATAAGATTAGATGGTAATGGATTATTAGTTAAGAAATAATGTTAGTTGATAAATGATGGTTATCTAATAACTGGTGATTAGTAGATAGGTGGTGAATAGTGTTAAATAATGACAAAAGGTTATATGATAACTAGTAATCAAATGAATAAATCAATAAGAGATGTTTAGCTAATAAATAATAACTAATAAGTAACGATGCTAAGGTTGTTAAATAATGGTAACATTATGGAATATGGATACAATATCTAATATTTTTAAATGATCGATTGAAGATAAATTATGGAATGATGGTTGGATAATGAGTTGATTATTTATAAGCAATAAATGGTTGCTTTATTCTATCATTGAGTGTGCTCTCCAGACGTATGGGAGTCTGTGATGAGTTATTTTCTTTTTTACACCAATTGGATAATGGGAGCCAATTTTATAAATTATGGTTGCTTGTGTGATGGCTTGTGATGTATTATTAATTCGATTTATTTACTTATATTTCTTGACAATGTTTGCATGTTTTGATGCCTTATGTTATATTGTTATTTCAGTAGAATTACTTATTGTGATAGTAGTATTGGAGAGGATTTTAGTTTGTTTCTATACCTTGATTTACTAATGTTATCTTGCATTTTATCATATATATATCATGGTTTAACATAGTTGGTCGATGATGCCTACTGAGTACCCATTTTTTTGGTACTCATATTAGAATTTTGTACCTTTTTAGAGTAGATTTGAGAACTAGTTATCGTCGTTGATCATTTATTATGTTATTTTGATATTTCTATCGATAGGATGAGCTCATAGAGTCGAAGTCACCCATTTCCTTCTATCTTTTGATATTTAGACTTTAGTCATCCCGATAAATTGACTATTATAAAAAATTTAAAGTTGTATTATTATTATTAGATGTTGTTATACTGGCTCTACTACATTGTGGGATGATATCTAGTATTGAATATTTTTATCTATTTAGAAAACTCTATTTATATATAAGTGTGCTATTTATTTTCTCCTATGATTTGTCATTTTCCATCAAGTTAACCCATTGCATTTAGCTCTAAATTATGATTAATATCACCTACAGGTGGGGTAGAGTAGGTGCCATCATGACTCATAAATTGGGTCATGACAAATTAGTATCAGAGCCTAAACTACACTGGTATTGTCGGTACAAGAGCAAGTGTTTAGTAGAGTCTTATGGATCCAAATGGTAATGTCTATTTACTATCTTTGGGGTGCTATTGGACATTCTTAGGAGTTCATCACTACTTTCACTCTCTTCGTACTAAGAGTTTGAGTTGGTTTGTAGAGTATTTCTTTAACTTCACTCTTCCATAAATGGTCAGGATATGTGTTATGCTACATATGATGAGGGTCCTGAGACCGTGCCTAGGGATCCTACTCCTATTCGTGGATGAAAAACAATTTTTGGATAGTCGCTAGAGTGGTCCCCAGCTAAGGTCTAGGATAGGCCACCTTCCCTAGGTCCTAATACCACTCTTGAGTTAGAGATTCTTTTGCCCCAACAAGCGGTGGGCTAGGGACCAGCCTAGGTCTACCAGGGTTTATTTCTTATTTAGTGCTTAGTGATACTTTATATTAACTTATGGGGAAAGTTGGTGGTGTGCTTTCTGATAGTGCATAGTACATAGATATGAGTAGTACTGAAGCTGGGGCGCAACCCATAGCTACAACTCCTAAAGTTAGAGTTCCTTCTACTTTGGTAGTTTCTCAACCAGTGGTTGCTTAGCCTTTTATGTATTTAAGAAGTAGAAGATTTTAGGTAGATTATTGATATTATTTGCACCTAGGTTTTTCAGTGCATCGAGCGAGGATGTGTATGAGTTTCTAATTGCTTGTGAGGATGGCTTTGTAATTTAGGCCCTGTTGAGACTCGTGGTATTGATGAAACCCTATGTTAGTTAAACTTGGCTACTCGCAATTGGTTGAGAGGTTAGGTTGATTCTAGACAAGATGCATCTTGTCCCTTGACATAGGCTTAATTCTCTAAGATACTCTTAGAGAAGTACATGCCTTGCAACCTTAGTGATGTTTGAGGGATCAATTCTCTAGATTGGTGCAAATCTTCATGATAGTTGTGGAGTATGAGGGTTGTTTTTACGAGTTTTTTAGTTATTTGACTTTTATTTTTGATACTGAGTATGAGTAAGTTCATTTATTTTTTAGAAGGTTAAGACTACACCTTCATATATCTACTCAGAGTTTGGTTGTTGCATGTAGGTCTTTTTCTTAGGTTTTTGATCATGCTCAACTTATGAAGGAGATACATCATGAGTCCTTTAAGGGACACAATAAGAGACCTAGACATCAGGGCAGTTTCAGTGAGAGCCATAGTAGTTCCTAATTTTGAGGTAGCCATTTTTATGGTAGATATCCTTTATATACATCCTATCAGTCTCAGATTTAGACTGGTCAACCTATTTAGGCAGCACTTTAGATTACTAATGGAGGTCAGTCTAGTGCTAGTGTTGCACTGTTATGGTCAGTTGTCAGTCTTTTAGAAGTTCATTATTAGGTCATTCCAGAAATAGTGTTACTCGAGTTCAGCTAGATATGTTATTTTGGTTTAGCACACGTATCATGTTATAGTTATAGAGCTCCTAGAGACTATTCATAAGATTTCCCTAGTCTTAGGGTGATTATTTCTTTAGCTTAGAGTGTTCCAATTCTTAGAGTAGTTCATCTCTAAGCTACTGGTTGTTCTCAAAGTCACAAGGGTGGTTTCTATGGTACTCAAGAAATTTTTTAAGTAGGAAGGATAGGAGGTTGGTTAAGTACCCAGCTAGGTGATGGGTGTGGGCAGTTGTATATAGTACCTACTAGAATTGGTGGTTAGTCTTCAAATACTGTTATTACAGGTATAATTTTGGTATGCCATCAGTCAACCATTTCTTTATTTGATTTGGGATTCACTAATTCCTGTGTTTTTTCTTGGTATGCTCCACTATTAGAGCTATCTTGGGATTTTTTATCCATGCTATTGCACATATCGACTCCCATAAGTGATTACTTAGTAGTGGATTGAGTTTTTAGATCATGTGTTATGACTATCAGTTATGTTTATACTTATACTAATCTTATTATTCTTGATATGGTGGATTTTGTTATGATTTTGTGCATAGACAGGTTATCCCACTATCATGCGATCATGGATCATTTAACGATGACCGTTAGCTTAGCTAAGCCTGATGTACCACCAGTCGTATGACAAGGAGAAGTTAGCCACAAGACGATGGGGATTTTTTTTATGTTCGTGATAAAAGGCTTATTTTAAGGGGTGCGAGTCTTACCTGGCTTATACATTTGATACTAGTATGGAGAGTCAATTGCTTAACTCTATTCCTGTAGTTTCTGAGTTTCCTGATGTGTTCCCTACTGACTTGTATGGTATTCCCTATATCCTAAGAATATTTTTATTATTGACCTCAAGCTGAGCACCTGGGCTATTTCTATGGAACCTTACCATATAGCTCTTGCCAAGGTTAAAGAGATGAATTCTCTTCTTTAGGATCTTTTTGGTATAGGTTTTATTAGACTTAGTGTGTCCCCTTGTGAAGATACTGTATTGTTTGTGAACAACAAAAATGGCTTTATGTATATGTGTTTTGATTATAGACTGCTTAATAAGGAGACAGTGAAAAACCATTATCCTATGCCTCACATTAATGATTTGTTTGATAAACTTTAGGGAGAAATAGTATTTTTTAAGGTTGATTTGAGATATGGTAACCATAAGTTGAGGATTTGGGATGAGGATATCCTAAAGACAACTTTTAGGACCTGTTATAGTTATTTTTAGCTTTACTGATGCCATCTGGGTTGACTAATGCCCAGCCGCGTTCATGGATTTGATGAACTAAGTATTTAGTGGACTCCTTCATGATTGTGTTCATTGGTGACATCTTTGTGTATTCACAGAGTAAAGATGAGAATGTGCAATATTTGAGGATTGTGCTCCAAACTTTGAGAGATCATGTGTTTTTTGCTAAGTATTCTAAGTGAGAGTGTTTACTTGAGTCAGTTACATTTTATTGAAATGTTGTGTCAAAGGACGGTATTGTGGTAGACCCAATAAAGAATGAAGTAATTCCTGATTGGGCTAGACCTACATCTCCTACTAAGGTTCGTAGCTTCACTAGATTGGCCAATTATAATAGGTGATTTATTAAGGGTTTTGCTACTATTTCATCCCCTATAACAAGATTGACTAAGAAGGAGGTTCCTTTCTGATGGTTCGATGAGTGTGAGTCGAGCCTTGGATAGCTCAAGGATTTACTTATTTAGGCTCCTATTTTAGCACTTCTTGTTCAGGATGAGGGATTCACCTAGTATTCTGATGCTTCTAGTTTTGTCCCTTGATGTGCATTGTTGAAGTTAGATTGTTTTATTTCTTATGCTTCTTGACAGCTTAAGGTGCACGAGCGGAACTACCCACTCATGATTTGGAGTTAGGGGTGGTAGTTTTCGCACTTAAGTATTTGAGGTACTAGATTTGTGGTATGCGTGATGAAATTTTCACTGATCATCACAGTCTTTAGAATCTTATGACTTAGAGAAAGCTTAGTGCTAGGCAACATATATGGATGGAGTTGTATAAGGATTATGATATTTCTATCTTCTATCATTCGGGTAAAGCTAATATAGTAGCTGATGCCTTGAGGCAGAAGGCAATGAGTATGGGTAGCTTGGCTTTAATTTTAGTTTCTCAGAGGCTGTTTGCACGGGATATTCAATCCTTAGCAAACTTGATTGTTTGCTTTGATATTTTAGATAACAAGAGGATTTTGGACAGTGTGGATGTGAAGTCCTCGCTATTTAAGAAGATTCAAGATTGTTAGTTTGAGGATAGTAAACTTTATTTCCTTTATGATCAAGTGTTGAGTGGTGAGTCTGAGAGGAATACTATGGATTCTGAGGGTGTTTTGACAATTTATGGTCGCATTTGTGTTTTAAAGATCGATGACATAATTCAATTGTTTTTTAATGAGGCTCACAACTCTAGATATTCTATTCATCCCGGCATAACCAAGATGAATAGAGATTTGAGACAACATTATTGGTGAAGTGGTATGAAGAGAGATGTGGTAGATATTGTAGCTCGTTGCTTATGTTGTCAGCAGTTAAGGCCAAGGATTAGTGACCAGGTTCACTCCCCATAGTTTTTGATGGAATTTGGGTCATTGTGGATCATTTGACCAAGTCATCATATTTCATTCCTATTCATATGTCCTTTAGTGCTTAGAAGTTAACCCATATCTATGTTTAGTAGATAGTCTATTTTCATGGTGTGCTCATTTCTATTATATTCAGCCCATGGTTCTGTGTTCTCTTCGAGATTTTGGAGAGCATTTTAGGAGGATTTGGGCACTCAAATGGATATTATTACAACCTTTCTACCATAGAAAGATAGTCAGTCATAGAGGACAATTTAGGTGGTTGGGGATATGCTCCGAGCCTGTGTTATGGATTTTTGGGTCTAGTGGGAGGAGAACTTAGTATTCTCAAAGTTTACATATAATAAAATCTATAATTCGAGTATTGACGTGGAACTTTTTTAGGCTTTGTATGGTAGGAGATGTCATTCTCTGGTTTAATGGTTTGAGACTTATAAGGTTAGACCGCCTGGCTTGGATTTTCTTCAAGAATTATTTCATAGAGTCAGGGTTATCCAAAGTGGGTTGAGAGTGGTTCAGAGAAACAAAATGCCTATGTAGACCGTAGGATTCGTTCTTTGAGATTTAGAGTTGGTGATTATATATTCCTCCATCTATCACCTATGAAGGGTGTGATCAGGTTTAAAATAAAGAGCAAGCTTAGTCAAAGAAATATTGGACCTTCGAGATTCTTCATATAGTTGGTGAGGTTGCTTATGAGTTAGGTCTAGCCCAAGATTTTATCATTGTTCATCCAATTTTCTATGTTTTAATGTTGCGATAGTACATTCCTAATCCATCTAATGTGCTTAGATGGGACTTAGGTCAGCTGGACAAGCATTTGACCTTTGTGGAGCAGCCGATGCCCATATTGGCTAGTGATGGTAGGAGATTGTGCGCTAGAGAGATTCCTATAGTTAAGGTTCAGTAGACGCACCTCCTAGTAGAGGAGGCAACTTTGGAGATCATAAGAGAAATATGAACCCAATATCCTCATTTTAGACATCAAGTGCATCATAAACATTAAATTTCTCGGACGAAAGTTCCTTTAGCAATGGATATAGTAATGACCCTTCAATTCATTTTCCATATTTTAACTTATTTTCACCATTGGAGCCTTTCCGTAGTTTCCCTATGTCCTTTATGACTTTCTGGAGTTGACCATTTAGTTTTTGGGAAATTTATTTGGTTTTTGGAGTTGATTCCCTATTTTGAAATCTTCACTTGTTCCAAATGTCCACTAGGCAAAAACATTACAAAGATGATCCCATATGCAAATTTTGACTATGCCTGCAGCTTTGAAATGTCAATTTTTGTCTATATGGACCTTTGTTTTGAGTACTAAGGCACCCAAGCTCATTTTGACCTATTGGTCAACAGTTAATAAAATAAAATATAGGGGTGAGACCAAAATTTGGTCTAAACAACTTCAGATAGAAAATCTAATTACTCCATTGATTCTAGAATTTTGAATTTGGTATGGTTACATAGTTCATTTATGTATATGGGATTCTTGATGAATCCCCAGGTCTTGGCGGAAACTTGAACTTTTTTCCAAGTTTTAGGTGTTATTTAGTATAGCTGCTATCGTAATCCAATAGCCACGATTGTGGTACACTTGGTAGGAAAAGTAGTGCAATGTAGGGCATGAGTTGTGATTACAACTCGTGTGTGGAACCACTAAATACTGCGATCGCAGGTATGCGTCCGTGATAGCGGGACTCGAGTACATAGTATAGGTATATATAGACCCTTATGTTGTGAATTCAACCATTTCTGACCCATTTCTTGAGAGATTAAACCCTAAATAGTAAAGTAAAGTGAGAGTGAAGCTTTTGGGTGATTGGGAAGCTTGATTAACACTTGTTTTTGCGATCAGCCTTCGGATTTGAGGTAAGATTCCTATAAATTTATGGTAGATTTGACCATTTTCTGGCTCAAAATCCCAAAACCATGAAGTCCTGATTTTATCCCAAATTTAGCTTGGTGTTCATAAATTTTTGAGGGTGTTGATTACTTCAGCATGTAAGAATGTTGGGATGGTTTTTGAAATGTGATTTCTGTTTGTTCGACCATATGTGTTTTTTTTGTGATTTTTGGACCTGAAAAACAATAGTAGAATATGGGTATCGTTATTCTTGTATTGATGAGCAGAATGTATTTATGATAGCTTGGCATCTTGAGGAGGATTCTTGAAAATATAAAGCTGTGGTTTGGCTGATCATTGAGATATTTTTGGCAGCGACGTAATATAGGTTCATCCATTGTTAGATTGAGCAATTTCATAGTATTCTTATGATATTGTGTTAGATTTGGGATGGGTTTTTGGTGTTGGATTGATGAAATGCAAAACTTGGTTTAGTTATACTCTTTATGCTATTTTGAAATTGTAAAGTCGAAACTCAGGACTTGTTTTCCTATTCCTTTGGTGAATTAGGCTTCATGTCTTATTTTTAGCATGAGAATGCCATAGATCACTCATATTAGATAAACTTGCTTTAGACACTCTTTCTTAGGCTAAGTTTGTCCTTACTTTATTACATTAATGAATGTTGCCCTAGTTTTCATTTGACATAGTTAAAGTGATTAAGAAGAATCTTTACACTAGGGCTAAGTGTTGCTTTCTATATATCTAAGAGTGGACTTAGATACCTTAGCCTAGTGTGGGGAAGAATTTGACTTAGAATATATTTTAGGGACTTAGAAGTGAGCTGTTTTACCCACTATAAGCCAATATCGATTACTAGTACTCTTGAAATCCATATACGCTTACCTAGAGAATGCACCTTTGAGGTAATATTGAGAAACCTTGGTACTTGATAATTATGGAAATGATGACATTAGAAGTAATGTTCCTAGACTAATTGATTAGATTGTTACTTATTCTATGATGAGATATGGATCATTTTACGATAAGTTACTAGTTATATCATGTATAAGCTATCTATTATGCTAATAATAAGCCTTTTACCATGCTATTGATAAGTTATTGCCTATACTATTACTTATGATTATGATCATGGTAAATAGTTATGCTAGTAATCATGCTAGAAAATATTCTTATTTATGATGTTAGAAATGGTGTTATTAATAATGCTAGTAGTCATACTTATTGATTTTATGGGAAGTTGGGATATTTTATGCTAGAATTCATAATACTTGAATATATTAGAACTTAGAATATGGCACCGAAAATGATTATATAGATACCGACTCGAGTACGGATATTTATAATATATATTTATACCTAGCTAAATTTCAAAAGGTGATAATTATGTTGATTATATCGGATTTAACTCTGGAGGATGATTATAATGATGCATTGATACCAAACAAGTTTAGAGGATAATTATAATGGTACATTTGTAATAGGAAAAGCCAGAGGATGATTATGATGATATAGTTATACTCGGTAAGGCCCAAGGATGATTATGATGATGCATTTATACCCGACAAGGCTGGAGAATGATCATGATGATAATTTGATAGCCGACAAGGCTAGAGGATGACTATGTTGATGTGCCTATGCTTACATCTACCGGTTTGAGTTCAGATATGTATTATGATATGATTTATATATATATATATATATGCATATAGAAGTTGGGTATAATGTTGATATTAGGGATGCAGGTTACAAACCAAAAGTGATAAATGATTATAAGGTGGTATAGTTAATGATTATTGATAAATAAGGATTAGTGGTTGATATTATTTAAGTTACTAATCATGACTAGTTAATAAATGAGGATTATTTGGTAAAGGATAATTAGTTAATAAATGATGTTAGTTGATAAACGATGGTTATCAAATAAATGGTGATTAGTGGATAGGTGGTGAATAATGTTAAATGATGACTAAAGTTTATATGATGATTAAAAATCAGATGAATTATTTAATACGAGATGGTTAGATAATAAATGATGACAAGTAAGTAACGATGCTAAGGTTATTAAATGATGGTAAAAGTATGGAAAGTGGACTCATTAACAAATGTCGGTAAATGACCGATTGATGATAAATTATGGAATGTTGGTTGAATAATAAGTTGATCATTTGTAAATGATGAATGGTTACTTTATTCTATCTTTTATTGTATTTTCCAGGCGTATGGGAGTATGTGATGAACTATTTACTTTTCAACACCAATTAGCATATGGGAGCAAATTATGTAGTTTGTGATTGCTTGTGTGATACCTTGTGATGCATTATCATTCCAATTTATTTACACATATAGCACAAAGATGTTGGCATGTGTTGATACTATGTGTTATATTGTTATTTTTGTTGAATTACTTATTGTGTACATCAATGTTGTAGATTATTTAGGTTCCCTTTTGTACCTTGACTTAGTTATAACATTTTATATTTTATCATACTTATATCATAGTTTAGTTCAGTTGGACGATAATTCCTCGTGAGTACCAATTATTTTGGTACTCAAACTATATGTCTATACCTTTTATGAGTAGTATTCTACTCTCTTGGCACATGTTTTTTTTATGAATTCATGCATAGTTGGAAATATTGGGTGGATCATTGGCTCACTTAGTTCGTAAGTTGGTTTGATATGGATATACTTATTTTAATTGGTTGTGAGCATTATATCAACATATTATAAAGATTCATAAAACATTGGTATCACCATGGAAATACTGAAAACACTAGCTTTTTCTGACATAAAATGTGACATCTTTAAAACCCTCTATAATAGATGTGCCAGAGAAGAGTTATAGATATTGGTATTGGATATCGATTGTACATGGGTTGATGAACCCCTAATTGGTCTTAAGTTGGGAAGATTTAGCTCCATAGGTATATAAGGAGGTTGTACGACCACCTCGAGCATCATCATCAATATTATCATTATCATCATTAACATTACAATTATTATCTCTATTGAATTTGTTTTTACTTTGTAAATTTATGTGTAGTATTATTTTCCTTGATGTGATACCTGTCTATGTGTGTTTCTTCTTTCGTATTCATATTTGTGATACCCATATACTTTTACTTGTCTTTAACATAGTATAGTGTATGTTAATATTATAGAACGATAAGTGGAGACAATGTGGGCTACCATTTGGGACATTTTTTGGTTTCAGGTAAGGTTCACTTAGTGTGTATTTTGTATGCCTTATTTTCTACTTTGCTCAGTTGGCCTATGATATCTACTGAGTACAAGTGCACCACAGTCACTCTTACTGTGCCCTTTTAGTGCAGATCCAGGTTTTAGTACGGCTCACGGTGGTTGACTTTGGGCGATACTTTAGAGCTATTTGAGGTAGCGGTTATGTTCTATATTTTGGAGTTGACTACTACCTTTTTTAATTTAGACTATGCCTTTATTTTTCATTTAGAGACAAAGTTGTTCCTATTTAGAACTTATATATTTTGATCTTGAGTTGTACTAATGTTGTTCTTACGCTTTGACACTAGGTTTTAGGATGATGGTATAATATCTTTGGTTATGTTCTTCTATTTTTATTATATTTTGTGGTTCGACTTCATTCTAGAAGACTTACTTTGGGATATTATTATTATTTTCCCTTCTGTATTAGCTTGTATGCTAGCGTCACTTATCAAGGCTTGCCACGAGAAGTGCCATCAAGATCCTTGATTATTAGATCTTGACAAATAGGAAGCAGAGCAACTAGGTTCATTGGTCTTAATAGTTTAAGAATGGGATAACGACTAGAGTCTCGTAGATTGGTATGTAGGTATCTGTATCTATCTTTGAGAGGCTACAGGATCTCTTTAGGAAAGTTCCCTAATTTTGTTCCTTATCATGTGAATTTCCTTCAAACAATGTGTAATAAATCATATTAACTCTTCTCTATGCAGGTAATGATGACTAGTTATCATGTGGTTTGAAATAAAAAAGCCTTCGTCTAAGGCGAGAGTCTAGTCTAGAGGGCATGGTATGAGTCATATAGGGGCTCAACAAAGTGGAAAGGCACATGGATCTACCCCATCTAGGAGTATTGCTAGGGAACTCTCCCCTGAGCCTCAAGTTGAGCATATTAGTGGTGTGGGTCCTACTATTATTCTACCTAGCTCTTCTACCCTTTTTTTGAGGGGTTATTGGTTCACTTATTGTCCCGTTTGGGGGGTGCTCCTTTGACTACGCCTGGTATTCCCCCAGCTCTTAGTATTGTACCTCTATTTATGTTTAGGTCCACTTATGGTGTTCCTCCTACCCAAAATATGTATCATACACTGATAGCTACTCCTATTTATTCCCCCAGCTCTCAGTATTGTACCTCTATTTATGTTTAGGTCCACTTATGGTGTTCCTCATACCCAAAATATGTATCATACACTGATAGCTACTCCTATTTTTGGTACTCAATAGACTCCAAGTGTTATTCCTCCATCGACACCTATAATGACCCTTTATGTCATTTTCCATATTTATGCCTATGTATAATGTTTGAGCTTCTCCATAACCGATCCAAGTCATTTATGACTTGCTGGGATCGATGGTTTAATTACCTAGCATATTTTTTAATTTTTAGAGCCAATTTTTTATTTTTTAGTCTTCATTGGTTCCTAATGGCCACTCGGCAAAAACATTAGTAAAATGATCTCAGATGCAAATTCCGACTTCACCATCATATTTGATATAACAATTTTAGTCTAGGTAGACCTTTCTTTTGGTCCCAGTGTACCCAAACTCATTTTGACCTATTGATCAAAAAGTTGAAATGGGAAAGAATAGGTGTGGGACCCACATATGGTGAATATAACCCAAAATTTAAAATCTGACTTTGCCGTCACGTCCGGAACATCGATTTTAAGCTAGGGAGACCCTTGGTTTAGGTCCCAAGGCTCCCAAACTTATTTTTAGCTATTGAGTGGATTTTATAAAAAGTGATAAAATTTAAGGTGTGGGCTTCACTTTTTGACTGAATGATCTCTGATAAAAGTTTTTCTAATTACAATGGATTTTAAATGTTATACACTCAAAATTCACTAGTGGATCATGTTCTTTGGATTTTGGATCAGTTCCGAGGGTCAAAAACTTAATTTTTAGTTTGCTGTCATCTGGTGCAACTGTGATTATGGCCCGTAGGACCACATAGCGACATCTGAGTACCTGTAGGGGCTATATAAAGGTCCCAAGATGCGTTTGGGGCATTTCCCTTTCAGTATTTAGACTTAGAAACCCTAAATGAGTGTAAAAATTCAAAATTGGTCTTAGGGTGACTTAGAAGCTTAATTATCATCTTGTATCACGATTATCTTATAGATTAAAGTATGAATTTCTTGAATTTATGCTGGAATTTCTTAGTTTGGACCCAAAACCCTAATTTAGCTTAGGGTTTGGTTTTAGCCCAAAGTATGCTTAGTGTTTACCCATTCTTTGAGGGTAATTATTCCTTATTAATGTGTGAACATTGGGTTGGTCTCAAAAATGCATTTTCCATTTATGGGACCCACTTGGTATTTTGGTGCCATTTTTGGACCCAAAACACAGTTGTGCAATATGAGTATCATTAGACTCGTATTGATGAGTAGATTATGGTTTTGATAGTGTGATGGCATTTTGAGGTCTGTAATGTGAAGACTAGGATGTGGTGAATGAACTGAGGTTTTGCGGTTTGGCCTTGTGTTAGGCTTCTTTCTACTTTTCTTCAAAGATGGTGTATGATATATATTGCGTCTGAGTTAAAATTTTTGTCTTGATTATGAGTAGGATAACTTATCCTTGATATATTGATATTTAGGGATTAAATGAGCGTTTTAGACACATAAGATGGCATGTTTATAACCTTTTTATATCCTATTGCCTTCCCTCTTTAGTTTAGATTAGTTATATCTTGAATATGATATAATGCTATGTTTTGAATTTGGTTTTAGAATTTGAAGCATGATTTGTATATTTATCCTTATTGGTCTAGTGTAGTAGTCTTGAAATTGTAAGTTGGGTAGAGTTTACTTGAGTCCCCTTATTTCTAGTCGAAGTTGCTATCTTAGGCTTGAATATTGCTTAATTGACATCTGAAGATTAACTAGATACCTTATCATATTTTAAGGCATAGTATGCCTAATTATGAAAATTGTGGATTAGAAGTGGGATCGTTCGGTCCACTTAGGACTAAGCTTCTGTTAAGTCTTGTGGACTTAGTACAGATGATAGCCATAGATGAGGCTAGTAAACCTTAGAATAATTTTTTTTATAACTTGGTAAATTGTATTGTTGTTCCCGGATTGTGGCTTTTGAGTTATGGTCAGGATACTCCTTGTGGAAGTGATATTGGACATTTAGAGATGATATTCCTCCTAGATATGTTATGTGGCCTATAGAGATGCTATTTACTCTTAGACTTGGTGATTGGCCTATAGAGATGGTATTTCCTCTTAGATTTGATGATTCATCTATAGAGATTGTATTTCCTCTTAGACTTGATGATTAGCCTATAGAGATACTATTTCCTTTTAGACTTGATGATTGGCCTATAGAGTTTCTATTTCTTTTAGTCATGATTATTCTACCTATAGAGACATTGTTCCTCTCTGATATGTAAATTGGCCTAATGAAGTGATATTACCCGTAGTCATAATGTATGACCTATTTTTATAAGATATCTTATAGACGATTGGATGTCTATATATAATATGCCTCGTAGCTTTGAGATGCATCTTGTTTGAGAGATGATTACATGACTATCTATATTATGCCTCCTAGATGTGAGATGCCTCTTGTGTGAAAGATAATTACATGCTTATTGATGTTATGCCTCCTATATGTGAAATTCCTCCTATATGTGAAATGATTAGAGATATTCTACAGCTTATAAATATGATTATTGATATGAGCCATGGATATATGTATGGGCCTAAGGCCATAATTATGATGTTTTTATTATTTCGAATAAATTAATGGTCTAAGAATTGTGTTATGATATAGATTAAATTGTCGAGAACTATATATCATTATAAATGATGTGATTATAGTTTATAAATATGAATGTGTATATGTTTGTATGCACATCTCTCTGGTATGGGACAAAAGAAGATGTGGTATGATGCTTATTATTCCACTGATTGAATACATATGATGGCATGCATAGATTTGGTACGTTCATGATTATTCACCTAAATAATATGATTATACCTTAAATGTGATCTTATGACAACTCATATTGTTAGACAGTTAAGCTATGTGGTAACTAGTTGTCTACTAGGGGACTATGGAACTTAATGGCTAGGAATCTAATGTCTTAGTAAATGAA
The DNA here is from genome assembly GCA_026120095.1 of Capsicum chinense. Classification (NCBI taxonomy): domain Eukaryota; kingdom Viridiplantae; phylum Streptophyta; class Magnoliopsida; order Solanales; family Solanaceae; genus Capsicum; species Capsicum chinense. The sequence continues at coordinate 109,253,132 of JAPEIP010000004.1, read as the reverse complement.
TCTTGCTTAGTTGAAACATGGTAGCTAACGATGGTTATTTAATGAATGGTTTAGTTAATAAAATATGGATAGGTGACAAGTAGTAAGGTATTGTCTACTATTTATTAACGGATATAAGATGATCAGTTGATAATAATGAATGGTGAATAAATGACTGCTTTGGTCTAGAGATAAATCTTGACTAGATGATATACGGTGGCTATTTAATAAATAGTGGTTAGTTTCTATCTCATGAGTAAGTATTATGTGAAGGATAATGTTTAGGCTAATAACTAGATATTATATGATGACTAGTGAACTAGTGATTCCATTATAATAAGTGTTTGTTAACTAATAAAAAGTAGTTGGGAAGTATTAACTAGATAGATATTATATGGTGATATGTCAATGTTTATGAGTATTTTAGTGTATCTTATTCAGCAATGGTAATTGTGATGATATTGCTACCTGACAAGGCCAGAGGGTACTATTATGATGATATTGGTATCCAATAAGGCCGAAGGATAGTATTGTGATGAAATTGATACCCGACAAGGCTGGAGGATACTATAGTGATGATATTCATCCCCAGCAAGGCCAGAGAATACTATTATGATGATATTGATACACGATAAAGCCAGAGGATACTATTGTCATGATGTTGATACCTAGTAAGGCCGGATGATACTGTTGGGATGCTATTGATACCCAGTAAAGTCGGAGGATATATTGATTGTATGTTGAGATCTGTCAAGGTTAGAGGTTACGATGACGATGGTCATGTTGAGGACAATTATGATGAGTTGTGATATTGATTGTATATCTTGCATTCATTCCTACATGAGCATCGCGTATCATTAGTATGCACCTATGTAGATTAGCCAGTATGGGACGGTTGTATAGATATGGGTGAAGAATATGCCTTGTGTTATTATATGTAAATTAATCCTTCCAAGCCTAGGGAAGTAGGGGTACGCATAGGCTCGACTAGGTATTTGTTTATCCGGAGTAGCTAATTATTCACGTCATTATTGATATTGTTGTTATCATTATTATGATTATTATTATGGCTAGTTAT
>JAPEIP010000004.1:109171458-109251975 GCA_026120095.1 Capsicum chinense | reverse complement strand
GGAAGTATTAACTAGATAGATATTATATGGTGATATGTCAATGTTTATGAGTATTTTAGTGTATCTTATTCAGCAATGGTAATTGTGATGATATTGCTACCTGACAAGGCCAGAGGGTACTATTATGATGATATTGGTATCCAATAAGGCCGAAGGATAGTATTGTGATGAAATTGATACCCGACAAGGCTGGAGGATACTATAGTGATGATATTCATCCCCAGCAAGGCCAGAGAATACTATTATGATGATATTGATACACGATAAAGCCAGAGGATACTATTGTCATGATGTTGATACCTAGTAAGGCCGGATGATACTGTTGGGATGCTATTGATACCCAGTAAAGTCGGAGGATATATTGATTGTATGTTGAGATCTGTCAAGGTTAGAGGTTACGATGACGATGGTCATGTTGAGGACAATTATGATGAGTTGTGATATTGATTGTATATCTTGCATTCATTCCTACATGAGCATCGCGTATCATTAGTATGCACCTATGTAGATTAGCCAGTATGGGACGGTTGTATAGATATGGGTGAAGAATATGCCTTGTGTTATTATATGTAAATTAATCCTTCCAAGCCTAGGGAAGTAGGGGTACGCATAGGCTCGACTAGGTATTTGTTTATCCGGAGTAGCTAATTATTCACGTCATTATTGATATTGTTGTTATCATTATTATGATTATTATTATGGCTAGTTATGACAGATTGGTGATTGATCTAGTATCAGGGTTTGAGGTACGTTTTTGGTCTCTCCTATCTTATCATTGCATTATTATACACGATTATTTCATGTCTAGCCATGTGGATTAGAAATGCTTAGTATAATAGTATTTGAATCCTAATAAGTGTTATAATGAGGTCTTAAATGAGAATATGATGATATAGGTTATGCTTTGAGATGACCTCTTATTTATATACATATATACCTATATATATATATATATATATCTAGTTATATGAAGCTATGATACTACCGTATATCCCTTCCTTTGTTGTTCTTGTTTTATAGTTATTTCTTCCCCTTGTTAATTACTATATATATTTTTCTTGTGCTCTTTATTTGTATATTGACCTAGGATATATGGTATACCATTGATGTATATTGAATGCAGCTAGAATAGGATAGTTCTCCCTAATTCTTCCTTAGTTTTATTATGTTATACTCTTGGACATGAACAAAATAGTTGTTCCTTATTATCACATTGATTTGTCATATTATTTCAAGACTCTTTTGTGTAGTTTCCATTCTATTTATATGTTGTATATATCTTCTGTATCTTTGGACCTTAGTTTGAAGTTCCCTAAACAATATCATTTGTTTGGTACTCTTATTATACTTTTGTTGCCTGTATATCCTTGTACGGGTTATTGCCATTGATGTGTGCATCGGGTAGAGCAACCCTGGTTTAGAGACATAGTGAGATTCTGAAGTTCGGAGCATTACTTATCTCTCTCTGATGTATTATACTAGTCTCTAAGTTGTACCAACGTATATCTCTTGATTTCACTTTTGTACTCTTTTTATATTAGAAGCTTTGGTACTAATACCACCAGGTTTTGGAACTCTTCTATATATTTTTCTTTCTTTTATATATTCTATATTCATTTCTTTATATTATTGAGTAGTCTGTTACTAAGTGTTCTGGACTATGAGTTGGCTTGCCTAATGGTGGGTTATGGTAGTTGCCATCATGAACTGAGGAAATTAGGTCTTGACAACACTTTTATTGAAGTATGGTGTTTACAGGTCGAGAGTGCAACCTTTATCTATGTTGTCTCCTTAGGTGGGCTCCTAGCCTGCAAGATTAACCATATCTTTTTTTATTATGAGTGTAGTTATGTCTTCTGAGGATCAAAAGAGGTTTGAGAGGTTCATGATTTGGGTCCTGCTAGGTTTAGTAGTGCTATAGGCGAGGATTCCTTTGAGTTCTAGATAGACTATAGTAGAAGTTGCCTAACCTCAATTTTCTTGAGCCGCATGGTGTTTCATATACCATTTATCACTTGAGAGATACCATTAGAGATTGGTGGTCACTCGTTGGTTGAAGACATCTCGATTCTCTTAAGATCGCTTGGGCTTAGTTTGTTTAGGCCTTTTTATAGTGGTTCATGCCTTACATTCTGAGAGATTTGATGAGAGAAGAGTTTGACTGCCTGGAGACTAGCCTCATTACTATTGCAGACTATGAGGCACCCTTTATGCCTTGTAAAGATATTCCTATGCCAGTATTGCCACCAAATCTGAGAAGATTCAAAAGTTCATGAAGGTGTTGGGTATTTCCCTTTATCTAGCTATATCTCAGATGGTGGTGTATGGAGCTTAACTTCATAGTATTACGGATCATGCTGAGATTACCGTTGGTATTCTTCGAACATCTTAAGGAGGTGCCATAAAGGTAAGATTTAGAGTTTTGTTAGTTTGGTAGGTTACTACCAATGAATTATTGAGGGTTTCTCATTTATAGTAGCTCTGTTGACCAAGTTGAATTAGAAGAAGATTTCTTTTTTGTGGTTTGATTCTTGTGAGGTGAGCTTCAAAAAGCTCAAGGATTTATTGACATCAACTTCTATCTTGACCTTGCCCAAGGAGGTTGTGGGTTTTACCGTCTTTTGTGATGCTTAGGTGTTAGGTTAGGTTATTTTTTGATGCATGATGGCAAATTGATTGCATATGCTTCGCCCCAGTTGAAACCTCATGAAAAGAATTACCTTACCCATGATTTGCACTTGTGCACAATTGTTTTTGCTTTGATGTTGTATAGGCACTACTTGTGTGGTGTCCATTGTGAGATTTTATTAGATCATCGTAGCCTTTAGTATTTCTTCAACTATCAAAATCTTAATATAAGGTAACGTTATTGGATTGAGTTTCTTAAGGAATATGACTTAACTATTCTCTACCATCCGGGAAAAGTTAATGTAGTTGTATATGCCTTGAGCCCAAAGTCAACTAGCATGGGTAGCTTGGTGCATCTTTTAACCCAAAAGAGGCCTTTGTCCTTAGAGGTTCAGTCTTTAGTTAACTAGATAGTTAGGATTGATATTTCGACACCCGAATATGTTTTAGCATTCATAAAGGTTAGGTCTTCTTTGATGGAGCAGATTTGAGCTCATCAGTTTGATAATGTTGGATTAAGATCGATTTAGGATTAGGTGTTGAGTGTTGAGGCTAAGATAGAATCGCTCAATTTAGATGGTATTTTTAGTATTGGAGGACTAATTTATGTACTGAGAGTGGGTGATTGGATTTGATTTATTTTTTAGGAGAATCATTACTAAAGGTATTCCATCTATATAGGAGTAACTAAGATGTATCATGATTTGAGGCACCATAACTAGTGCGGTGGTATGTAGAGAGATGTAGTGGATTTTGTAGCTCGTTTCCTATGTTGCCAGCAGGTAAAGGCCAAGCATTTCAGGGCTAGTGGAACACTTCATAGGTTATCCATTCTCGAGTGGAAGTAGAAATTAATTATTGTGGACGTTGTGATTGGGTTGTCTCGTATATCGCATGTTTTTGATAGTTTTTGGGTCATCATGGATAGATTGACCAAATCTACCCATTTTATTCTAGTTCAGGTCTCTTTCAGTACTGAGAGGTTGGCTCATATCTATTTTTGTGAGATTTTTCATCTTTATGGTGTGCTCGTGTATATTAGCTCAGATTGACATTTAGTGTTCACATTTCTCCTTTTCAAGACATTTCAGGATGAGTTGGGTACTCGGGTTGATCAAAGCATATCATTTCACCCCAGACTGATGGTTAGTCAGAGCAGACTATTCAGGTATTAAAGGATATGCTCTTCATTTGTATGATAGACTTTGGTGGACAATGGGAGCAACATCTAGCTTTGGCAGAGTTTACGTAGAATAATAGCTACCATTCCGATAATGATATTGCTCCTTTTGAGGCCATGAATTGTATGAGTTGTCACTATCCAGTTGATTGGTTTGAGGTTTCTGGTGTTAGACCACAAGGTACTAACTTTCTTTATGAGTCTTTGGATAGAGTTCAGATTATCTAGGAAAGACTTCAAGGACTCAAAGTAGGCATAAGTGTTTTGGAGATCATAGACTTTGTGCCTTGAGTTTTAGTGTGGGCGATCGTGTTTTTCTTTGAGTTTCTCCCATGAATGGTGTGATGAGATCTAGGAAGAGGGGAAAGCTTAGCCCTAGGTATATTGGTCTATTTAAGATACTTTGTAATTATGGTGATTTGTCTTATGAATTCGCTTTCCCTTAATTTAGAACCATTCATTCGATTTTTCATGCTCCTATGCTTTGCCGTTACATTTTGGATGAGTCTAATGTCATTAGTCAGGATTCGATTCGGTTTGTGATGTGTCATGGTAACATGGCACTTTCGATGCTTAAAACTTCGAATTTATGCGTAAACTTAGGATATTTTGTTAGATATGATGCACTTTAGTGCACAATGCAGGTAAAATAGGTCTACAACAGTGTTTAAATGAAAAGAGGAAAGAAAGACCCACAAAATACCAAATCTAATTAGGGTAAGAGTCAGCTCTTATTCGTGAACATCCGATACGACTCATATGCTGAATCTTATGAACAACAGAACTAAATGACAACATGAAGAGCCAAGTATGGTGAAGATACGACTCAAGTATCCAAGTTGTAATCTAGGATACGATTCGTATAAATAAATCGTAACCATAACAGAACCTAAGCTACCATCTGGGAGTTGAAGTCTAAGAAGTATATGAGTTGGAAGTCTGAGTACGACTCATATAGGGAAGATATAAACCAAACAGTTTTCAAAGCATGGAAATACAAAATTCCTAGGTGGATACGAGGGAAAGGACATGATTCATACACTCAGGTATGACTCGCAAGCGGAAGTAGTAAGCTGAACTGAAAGGTGAAGCTTTGGGAGATTAGACACTGGACTGGATACGAGAAAGCAAGGTACGACTTGTATGATGCCGGTATGAGTTAAGAATGAGGCGTACCGACTGCCGATGTAACATAACCTTTCCCATTTTTAGGTCTTTTATATTATTTTGATATACTATAAATACCCTAGGGTTTATCTTTTATAAGATAATGCTCTTTTACATATTATTACAATCCTTTTAAAATTGCTCTTGATATTTTGGGTTCTTATTCTATTAAAAACTTTGGAGTTTATTCATCATATTCTTGTGCAATTGATTTTATGTGTTGTTCATTGATAATCATGGTTTCCTGCACAAATATGAGCGACTAATCTATTTAACTAGGGTTGTGAGAACCTTGGTGCATTAGGTACATAGTAGAAGTGTGAGACTCATTTGTTCTAGGGTTTTTGTATGTATATTAATTTTATTCCTGATAATTAATGTCAAGTAATTGAAGTAGCTTGAGATAGCATATATTCACATCCATCCCTGCAAGGGAGTTTATGATTGGGAAAAGAAGATTAGCACACTGACTTGGGAATCACCTCCACCTTTTAGTCCTCGCTATCTCATCTAATCACTTGATCCCAAAAGTTGATCGTAAACTGAGGTCGTATCAAGGAGCAACAAGGAGACGCCCTGAGACTTAACTGATAAAGTGTGAGATTTTTCTTTGTGCCCACAAGGCGGCGCATAATACCTATCTTGTAAACTTTTCATGCATAGTAGTAAAATAGTTGGGTTTATTGAGAGAAATTTATGGAGTTGAGAAGCCAGGGGGAAGACAAGCCTAGTGCTCATTTCTTACTGTCTACAACTCAAAAGCACTCATAATTTGGTTACTCCTTGTAATTAATACTGAAATCTCCCCATTTACTTTCTTGTTTTGTTCATGGATTATATCAAAAGCTAGACACTATTCATTCTTTCACTGTGGGATCGACTACAAACTTGTTGGGTTATTATATTTACAATAAACCACATTATACTTCTAATTGGATTGTATTTTGTGTGATATTAAATTTTGGCGTCGTTGCCGGGGAGACGGTTTGAGAAATGAATTGGATTGGTAATGTTTTCGGGTTTTTAGTTTCATTTTTTTATTTCACATACGTCGGTGTATGCCAATTACTAGGAGTAGAGGCAATCTCTTACTCCATTTTGATCCAGGACCAGAGAGAATCTTTCAATCACCAAGAAGAATATGAGGACAAGTTCATGAAGGGGTTCAAGATCACCCACCTGTGGATCCAAACCTAAATCTATCATATGTACCATTAAATCCAAAGAACATTACATACTTACAGACATAATAATTATTGGAGAGAGAACGTAGAGAAGCCGAAGAGGCTACACTTGTTGCAGATGCGGAATAAGCTCAGTAAGGTGGACTACTTAGGCCTAGACATGTTATTGATTATTGAGTTCAGAAAGGAAGAGTTCCATTTATTCTGGCATATAACAATTAGACCTATATAAGGAGATGATGAAGCTCTGGGTTATATTGAACCAACTGAGTTTGGAGCCATTGTTCCTCCTTCTTTAGTCCCTAATGTGAAGTTTGATATCACTAGTGTTATGATCCAATTGTTGAATCTAAAGGGCTTATTTTAGAGTGCAGCTACGGATGACTTAAGCATGCACCTTGCAAATTTTCTTGGGACCTACACATCTTATACTATTTCAGGGGTTGATTAGAAAGAATTAAGATTGAGGTTGTTCCTATTTTATTTGATAGGAGAAGAATCACTATTGTTAGGGTAACTTCCAAGAGGATCTATCACTACTTGGCATGAGTAGAACAAAAAAATATCTGAGAAGATTCTTCCCTCATGCACAGATGTTATAGTTGAAGGATGAAAAAGAGGCATGGTGTCGATTTAGGAAGAAGCGAAGCATGGTGCCAAATCACAGAATGAGAGGATCTAACTTGTCAAAAATATTCTATAGATCACTAAATGAAAGTTGAAGAGATATTGTAGATACAATGTCAAAAGGAGCATTTATGCGTTTTCATTGGAATCCTGTACAGGAAATTCTAGATGATATCATTATGACCAATAGGGGATGGCATACTAGAGATTAAGAATATGGTGGTGGTACATATGCTATTGGAGCAACAAATACTTATGCAGTAACGAATGGTATGGTATCACAAGAGATTGCACAGCTTCGTACAAATATTGGGTTAATTACAAAGCGATTTGTGTGAATGAGTGTTGAGAAGGTGAATGTAGTTGCAGTATAGGGGTCTACTTTCAAACCATTCGAGAAAGAAATTGAAGAAGAGACAAAGCATCTTGATCATAGATTAGTGGATTTCTGAGTCCAAAAACAAAGAAATGGAGGTTAGAACTATTATAATGACAGATACAAAGATAAGAGTAGAGACAGAGATTGTGATTGTGTGTTAAATATGACTATGAGGAGAAAAGTGATGATTATATTCCACCAGGTAGTTGAGATATATAGTTCAGAATGGAGGCTCTTTTGTCTAAGATGGTCAAAGGACACGAAAGTCAAGAAAATCGCCCGACGGATATCAAAGCTAATCTATCAACTTTAAGCCAGAAAGTTGAGTCACATTCTATAACAATCATCTTGGGTGTAGTTGTTATTAATTATCTCATTGACTTGACATACGATTTCTAGACTCTTGGGTGTAGTTTCCATTCTTTCTAAATATTGTATATATCTGCTTTATCTTTGAACACAGTTGGCATTAGCCTACTAAGTACTATTAGTTTTGTATTCATACTACATATCTGCCGCATGCAGATCATCATACATGTTATCATCATTGATATGTGCATCATGAGGATCATCCCTGGTTCAGATACTTAGAGTGAGTTACTGATGTTTGGAGCATTACTTATCTCTCTCTTATATGTTAGACTAGTCTCTGAGTTGTATTCAAAATTAAGTTGTATTATTGTATTTCTCTTAATATTTCACTTTTCTACACTTTTTATATTACAAGCTCTTGTACTGATACCACCAGGTTTCGGTATTCTTCAATATATTGATCTTTATTTCATCTATTTTTTATTCTTTTCCTTATATTATTGAGTTGTCCATTACTAGCCGTTATGGACTATGGGTTGTCTTGCCTACTGGTGGGTTAGGGTAGGCTCCATCCTTACTTGAGAAGTTGGATTGTGACAAATTAGTATCAAAGCCTAGGTTTTATTGGTGTATTTATACAAGAGCTAAGTATTAGTAAAGTTCTGCAAAACGGTGCGGAGATGTCCATAACCTATCTTCACGAGGCTAAGATGACATTTTAGGAAATTCACTTCATGACTCCTTATTGTGTGTCCGCATTACCATGAACCTTGAACATATTCTTTGACTCTATTTTATCCCTGAAGGACGATACAATATTGTCGAAGGATGTGGACGAGTCTCCAATATGTGTTTCTAAAATTTTATCACAACATTAAACTATAGGGTCAGAGTTAGATATAGAAGATCATCAATCACAGCCAAAAAGGATTTAGGAAGAGTCCCCATCAAACTTGTTCAGTGTTGTATGGGTTTTTAGTCCATAGTGAGCATTCTGGAATATGTGGGGTTGTATCTCAAAGTATTCTAAGATCTTGGTATGGTTGTGTTATGGTGAGACACTAATTCAGAGAATGCCCCTGGTATTAGATAAGTGATCAGCTAGAGTTAGTCAGCATTCCCTATTAGCCTCGAGTTTATAAGATAGTATTTAATTTCAGAATTTTGACATAATTTTGTGAATTTATCTCAGCGTTAGGTGGCCAGCCATTTGGGCTCAGTTTGTGTTATCTCCATATTAATGCTTCAGGAATTGCTACTACTGTAGAGAGACTGATTAATAGTCTAGGGAGTTTCCCTAACAAGAGATTCCAGTCAGTCGACTTTGTTAGACCAACTTATAATGTTGTGGAATCTTCAGTTAGAGATGTTGCTCTTGGAACCTATGTTGATGATTCAGTTGTTCGGTCTGAGTTGGATGCATTATGATTTTTTCTCTTATACCCATCTGGCATGTGAATGCTAATGTAACCAAGATTTGTGTTATTTTATTTCCCATATTTATCTCTTACTATATGTATAGGGGTTTTCATATCCATTGATGATTATATGCCTTAATGAATTTGTATCTGTCATCATGTGCCTTATTGTTGAGTTTATGATTATATTACTACTCCGTGGTTTATTTTTTTTAGTAGTGGATAGAATAGATCTATATTGAAGTTTTCTCCTATGGGTGTGGTTTTGGGTTTGAGTGCCATTTATCTTGTCATATTAGCCCTATTATGGCTATTGAATGGTACATGATATTGATATTTTTTTTGTATTGCCTATTCAGTATGTTGATATTGATATTATTGTTACTATTGCTACTACTATGTGAGGTTATTGATATTACTTGATATTATTAATTGATGTTATTACAAGATGAATTTGATTCTCGCTGGGTAACTGTATAGACTAGTGATAACTAGTTATACTTTTATTTTCATGTGATATTATTTGGTGGCTTGAGTAGATATAGCCCAATTTAACAATTTCTTTCCTTTAGTGTGGCAAGATGGATTGTATTCCCTTTTAGATATATGTATTACATTTATTTCAAGGATTTATTATGGTATCGAAGGTAAGTTTACCTTCCATGGTTCCTTGTGTTTTTGAGTCGGCAATTTAGTTATGTTGCCCATTTTTGAGTTTGATATTCTTGGACTTGCCTCCTGGGTTGTGAAAGCTTTTGTTTTAGGTATCCATTCTGGTATAACCCATTTATGAGATAGTCCAATTTGATGTTCGTTCTTTATATGTGGCTATTTATTTTTCCAATAGTGATTTTGATATTTGATTTCGGATGTCGTAAATTTATCTTATCGGTATGTTGGGTCTGTACCCTTGGGATTGTTTGCATTTTTGTTAGTGTGGGAATATATACTCCTTTGTTGTTGAGATATGATTTTGTCTAGTGGATTTGGAAAGTTAGAGGCAGATGGCCTTTTCTGCGATCTTTTCTTAAGTTGCCAAATTAGAAACTCTTTATCTCATAATGTTGGTACTTTGGTGGTGGACTTGACTTTGACTGTGGTTTTGAGATTGATATTTCTTCTTCAACGATGTTGTTTTTGGTGGATCCAGGAAATCCCCATGTCAATATTTGTTCGGCTTAGTGAGGCTTGGTGGAGTGATTCCCCTCGATGATATAAGCCTGTGGTTATTTCTTTTCCTTGATAGAGTATTGCATTGATTAATTCCCTACTTAAGTTGTATTTCTATGAGTTGCTAAAGTTTTAGACTTTACTAGTGTGGTTTTCAGCCTTGAGAAGTTTTGTGTATGTTTGGATTGGTCATCCCTTCCAGCGGATATGGAGTGGGTTATATGGATTTTTAACCAATGATTTTTCCTTTGGAATTACTCCTATTTTGTTGCTATTTTTCATTCCCTCAAGATGATATAGAGTTAGTTTCTTGTGTTATTAGTCAATTGTTATTCTTGTGGTGATTTTGCTCCTAGATATGTCTCGACTATGGCTTGGTATGATTTATCTCAAATATGTCATATTAGGATACTAGAGTCAATTTGAGATAGTTGACATTGATATAGCCTTATTGGCCCAGTTTTGGATTTTGACTCCTTGAAATGGCAATATAGAAGTTTGATAGATTTGGAGTATTAATGCCTACACATTTTTAGTTTTGATTTAGATATTTGAGATTGAGAGGTTCAGCTTTGGTTTTGAGATTTCAACTTGGTGTTGTAGAGCTTGTGTGCAACTTTTGTTTTAGACTTGTCCTTGTTCTGATTTCAGTTATAGGCTGGTTGACCCTACTCCGTAGTTCCCTATTTGGTCTTCATACTTTGGTTAGATTATAGTTGATAAGTGTTCAAATGATAGCCCATGGGCCCCATATCGATTATTTCAGTTTTGACCTCGAGTTTTAGTTTTCTTTGGGAATTTTGGATGATTTACAATAGGGGAGTAATATTCTCGAGTTGGATTCGGTATGTCTTCATTCTCTGTAGATGAGACATCATAAAGTGGAATATTTAATGATGAGTATTTATACCTTGTATTGCGAGATTTTAGTTTGATTTTCATCCGGACTTGTTAGAGTATTGGCATGGATTGCGTTCCATGATTATCTTTATTTGTATGCCTAGCTAATGCGTTATGAGCTTATTCTCATGTTTGCATTATAGACTTTCAGTTGATCTGCTTTAGTTTTTTGAGTTATATGTGATGAAACTGTGTGGACGAGACTCAAGTGATTTTCTCCTGGATTAGAGAAGATAGCAGGCGCAAAAAGGTAAGAAAGGTTATTTTTGAATTTGGAGTTGGTTTTATGAATCATGTGTTAGTTTGCTTTTGACTTGAGCTTGGATAAGCTTTTGTTGATTTATGTGGATTTAGATATTGTATAATCATAATGTTATTATGTTGTGCATACCTCATCCTGTGTGGTTCAGTTGGAGACCAATTAGCGATTGAAGTATAATTTTGGTTATTTTGGAAGTAGAATAAGCGTGATGGTTGAAACATGAATACCTATGGATAATTCCTTTGAAAATGTTTTCTCTCCACTGAGGTTATCTGGGAAGTCAGGCTTGGAGCATGCGGTCCCAGTACCTCATCCTTTTGAGCTTTTGAGATTCTTTCTGTCCGTTGTCTTTCGGGGATTAAAGTCCTTATAGCAATGGATAGTGTAAGATAGTGTAATGACCCTTCAGTTTATTTTCCATATTTATTTTTAACTTTACTATTTGAGCTTCTCCATAGATGCCCCATGTGATTTTTGACTTACTGGGACCGACAGTTCGGTTATCAAGCAATTCGTTTGGTTTTTAGAGTCAATTCCCCATTTTGAAGTCTTTGATGGTTCCAAAAGGCCACTGGGTGAAAACTTTAGTGAAACGATCTCATATGCAAATCCCTACTATGCCAGCAGATTTGGAATATCGATTTTAGTCTACTTATACCTTTAGTTTGGGCACCCAATGTACATAAGCTCATTTCGACCTATTGGTTAGAAAGTTGAAAATTAGAAAGAATAGGTGTGGGACCCACATTTAATCGAAATGACCTCAGATTTAAAATTTGATTTAACCATGCATCTGCAATGTTGATTTTATGCTAGGGAGACCCTTGGTTCAGGTCCTACTGCTCCCGAGCTTATTTTAGGCTATTGAGCGGATTTTTATGAAAAGTAATAAAACTATAGGTGTGGGCCCTACTTTTTTCCTAAACAATCTCCGGTGAAAGTTTCGATAATTCCAATGGATTTGAAATGTTGTTTACACTCAAAATTCACTATTGGATCATGTTCTTTGGATTCCGTATAAGTTCCAAGGGTCAAAAACTTATTTTTGAGTTTGCTGTCTATGGGGCGACATTGATTACCTCCAAGAGTATGTGATCACGAGTAGTTCGATTGCGAACTGTAGGATCGGGATTGCGGTATCCGAGTACCTGTAGGGTGTATATAAAGGCCCGAAGATGCGTTTGGGGCATTCCCCCTTCACCATTTAAACCTAGAAACCCCAAAATGAGTGTAATAACTCAAAATTAGTCATAGATGGTGACTTGGGAGCTTAATTATCATTTTGTATCGCAATTATCTTTAAGATTAAGGTAAGAATTTCTTGAATACATGCTTCAATTTCTTAGTTTGGACCCAATACCCCAATTTAGCTTAGCACAAAGTATGCTTACTTTTTACATATTATTTGAGGGTTATGATTCCTTATTCATATGTAATCGTTGTGTTGCTCTTGAAAACTCATTTTTCGTAAATGGGACTCACTTAGGGTTTTGGTTTCATTTCTAGACCCAAAGCATAATAGTGCAATATGGTTATCATTAGACTCGAATTGATGTGTAGATTATGGTTTTAATAGTGTGATGACATTTTGAGGATTGTAAAGTGAAGACCAGCATGTGGTACATGAAGTGAGGTTTTACGGTTTGTCCTTGAAGTAGGATTCAGTCTACTTTTCTTCATAGATGATGTGTGATATATGTTACGTGTGAATATGGATGTAGGCCTTATTTTGAGTAGGATAACTTGACCTTGATATATTGATGTTTGGGATTAGATGAGGGGATTGGACCTGTAAGATGGCATATTTATAATCATTTCATATCCTAGTGCCTTCCCTCATTAGTTTAGATTAGTTATAGCATGGATATGAGATAATTCTATGTTTGGAATATGGTTTTACCTTTTGAAGCATGATCTTTATATTTAGCCTTATTGGGCTATTGTGGTAGTCTTGAAACCATAAGTTGGGTAGAGTTGACTTGAATATCATTGTTTCTAGTCGAAGTGGCTATCGTAGGATTGAACATGGCTTACTTGACATCTAGAAGATGAACTCGATACCATAGCCTAGTTTGGGGTATAGTACGGCTAATTATGGAGATTGTCGATTAGAAGTGGGATCATTCAACCTACTTAGGAATAAGCTTGTGTTAAGTCTAGTGGACTTAGTGCGGATTTTAGACATAGATGAGGCTAGAAAACCTTAGAATAAGGTTATTTCATAACTTGGTAAATTGTATTAATGTTCCCATATTTTTACTTTTAAGTTTTGGTTATGATACTCCTTGTTGAAGTGGTATTGGGCATTTAGAGATGGTATTCTTCCTAGATATGTTATGTGGCCAATAGAGATGCTATTTCTTCTTAGACGTGATGATCAACTTATAGAGATGCTATTTCCTATTAGACTTGATGATTGGCCCATAGAGATGCTATTTTTTCTTAGACTTGATGATTGTCCTATAGAGACGCTACTTCATTTTAGACTTTATAAGTGGCCTCTACAAATGTTATTTCCTTTTAGACATTTTGACTGGCCTATAGTGTTGCTATTTCCTCTTAGACTTGATGAATGACCTTTAGAGATGCTATTTCCTATTAGACTTGATGATTGTCCTATAGAGATGCTATTTTCTCTTAGACTAAATGATTGGCCAACAGAGCTGCTAATTCCTTTAGTCATGATTGTTTGACCTATAGAGACGATGTTCCTCTTTGATATGTAAAGTTGCCTGGAGAAGTGATATTCTTCATAGTCATGATGTATGACCTATTGATATAAGATATCCTATTGAAGATTACGTGTATATCTACATTATGCCTCATAGATGTGAGATGCCTCTTATGTAAGAGATGATTACATACTTATTGAAGTTATGCCTCCTGTATGTAAGATGCCTCCTATATGCGAGATGATTAGAGATATGCTACGGCTTATAAATATGATTATTGATATGAGTCTCGGATATTTGTATGGACCTAAGGCCGTGAGTATGATGTTATGTTTATTGTGGATAAGCTAATGGGCCAAGGGGCGTGTTATAATATTGATTCAATAGTAGACAATTGTTTATCATTATAAATGATATGATTACAGTTTATGAATATGATTATGTATATGTTTGTATGCACATCTCTACGGTATGGGATGGAGGAAGATGTGGTATGATGCATATTATTCCACTGATTGAATATTAGTTATGGCATGCATAGGTTTGGTATGTTCATGATTATTTACCATTATAAATAATGTGATTATTGCTTAAATGTGATTTTTTGACTGCTCTTCTTGTTAGGCGGCTAATCTATATGGTAAATAGTTGTCTATTAGGGGACTATAGCACTTGATGGCTAGGTATATAACGTATTACTTAATCAATCTTTCTTAGTTGAATCATGGTTGCTAAAAATGGTTAGTTAATGAATGGTGTCAGTTAATAAAATATGGTTTGGTGATAAGTAGTAAGGTGTTTTCTAGCAATTATTAATAGTTATAGGATGATTAGTAGATAATAATTAATGGTGGATAAATGATAGTTTTGGTCTAATGATGAACCTTGACTAGATGACAAATGTTGGTTAATTAATAAATAGAGGATATTTATTATTCCGTGAGTAAGGATTATGTGAAGGATAGTGTTTGGGCTATTAACTAGAGGTTATGTGATGACTAGTGAACTAGTGATTCAATTTTAATAATTATTGGTTGACTAATAACGAGTAGTTGGGAAGTATTGACTAAATAGATATTCTCTGGTGATATGTGTATATTTATGAGTATTTTGGTGTATCTTATTCGATAATGGTAACTGTGATGATATTGGTACACGACAAGACCAGAGGACACTATTGTGATGATATTGACACCCGACAAGGCCGAAGGATACTATTATAATGATATTGATACCAGACAAAGCCGGAGGATACTATTGTGATGATATGGATAGTTGATAATGCCGAAGGATACTATTATGATGATTTTGATACCCGACAAGATCGGAGGATACTATTATGATGATATTGATACTTGGTAAGACCAGAGGATACTATTGTGATGATGTTGACACATGATAAGGCCGGAGGATATATTGATGATATGTTGATAACCAGCAAGGTCGGAGGTTAATTACGATAAGAATGGTCCTAATGAGGACAATTATGATGATTTGTGATATTTATTGTGTACTTTGCATTCAATCCTCCGTGCGTATTGCCTATCACCAACATACACCTATGTCTATCAACCAAAATAGGATCGTTACATAGATATGGGTGAAGAATTTACCTTGTATTATTGTATGTTGATTAGATGTTCTGAGCCTGGGATGGGGGGGAGGGTACGCATAGGATCGGCTAGGTATTTAGTTGATCGGAGTTGGCGGTTATTCACATTGTTATTGATATTGTTGTTATCATTGTTATGATCATTATTATTTCTAGCTTATGACAAATTGGTCTTTGGTCAGGTATCGGGATTTGAGGTGTGTCTTCGGCCTCTCCTATCTTATGATTGCAATACTATGCATGATTATTTCATGTCTAGCCATGTGGATGAAAACCCCCGAGTATAATAATTTTTAAATACCAATTCTATTATAATGAGGTCTCAAAATGATAATTTGATGATATAAGTTACGCTATGAGATGACCTTATTTATATATGTAACCAATCTCATGACATTGAGTACATTCACGAAATAAGTTCAGTTCATGTATTATGTTCCGGAGTCAGTTATGTAATCATTTTTCAAGTCATGCATGTTCAGTATATGATCTCAGTTTCCTCAGTATTCTTAGTCTAACAAGTCTCAGTCGAGGATGAATGATCCCAAGGGGAGATATTGTAATACCCCATAATATTCTCAGCTCGATTCAACTCTTAATTACATTCTTAAGGGGTCCAAGCCTTGAAAATTTCACTAAGTGTTGAGTGCTTAGTCTTTTTCAAGACCCCTAAACTTTGATGATTTTTATTTTGGTCTTCCTGACCTTGAGACATAGATTTTTTAGATAAAACATGTTAGGGGTTGTTAAAGGTATGTGTCGGGGAAGTTTCAAAATTTTTGGATGGGTGTAGGGGTATGTGTCGGGAATGTCGTGTGGTGCCCGGTCTAGACCATTGGACTAGAGCCCATGGTGAAGGTCTTACCCCACCGGTATGGAGGCCATGGCGCACCTATGCCCATTCGTTCAATCTCTTGGACCTTAAGCTAAGGGGCATTTGGGTCATTTTCCCTCATACTATTTCCTCCATAACAAAAATTGGGGCTTCCATAAGGGCATTATTCACCTCTTTCACTCAAATTGCTCCCAAGTAAAACCCTCCTTCTTCCCCAAGAACAAATTCAAGCTTCATTCTTAAGAAATCAAGAGTTCAAGCTTCCTATCCAAGAAACCTTCAAGAATTCAGTTGTTAAAGTATGTGTGAGGTTCATCCATAGGGACCTTTTACCCATGGAACCCAAAAACCCTCTATTGGTTTAATTTATAAGTTTACACATGTTAAAGATGAAATAAATCCATAAATCTCTTGTTAATTCAATGTCAAGCAATGGTTACAAGTGTTTTCAAGTTGAATGACTTATATCATGTTTCAAGTTGTGATTCCCGTCACATTCAATTAATTTTAGAATAAATCCCTAAATTATGAATTTAGCCATGTAATCATGTTGTTTCTTCATGTTTGAGATATTCCTATGTTCAAGCTTATGATTCTTAAATGTTTGATGAAATGTCTATACTTTGAGTCTATAAATAATGATTTCATAGTACAGTTTAAGCTTTAATATTGTATTTCAAGATCCTGTAGTGTTGGGGGGTTATGAACACCCACCACCTATGTGTATTACATGAATTTAGATATTCCAAGTAATAATTTAGTGAAACCATGAGTCTTGTTATTTACTTAGATATTTATTATCATGATGAGAACTATCAGTTATGTAAAACATATTAATTTGAGTTTAGTTCAGTCAAGTGCTAGTGTCAGTTTAGTTAGGAGTACGATTTAGCACCGAGCAAACATATGGATGGGGGATCACCTGCAAGTAGAGGGTGTGACCGTTAGTAGCAATCCCTGAGTTACAGAACTATATAGCCAACGTGGATGTCCACCTGTAAGTTGAGGGTTCACACATATCTCATGAGATCACCTGTAGTATGACTCTTTAGTCCTTCGGGACACTATTTTGTTGCTCCACGCATCCAGTGTTAGTACCCGTGACACGGTATTGATACCCTTCTGACTACGGTTAAAGGTTGGACCCTGATTAGGTAAGATTGGGGCATGTCGGTGATATGATACCTCCCATAGTATAAGTATAGTAATCAGTGTATTCCAGTGTAGGTTTTCTTGACAAAATGTATGTATTTTCAGTTATTTATTCATACAACATTCAGTCTTTCAGATTGCAGATTATCTTAGAAGCATGTATATGCTTGGTCCTGCAATCTCAAATATTACATGTTCATACATTTATGCTCAGTTACCTCATGCATATCAGTCAATCCTCATCTCATATACCAGTGAAATCAAAGTACTGAACACATACTTTTCTTTGCGTTATGTTTTCTTATAACATAGGTTCGGAAGCACAACTTCCTGACCACACTTAGACAGCTCAGTAATTATTCAACAACACTTGCGGTGAGTCCTCATCCATCAAGGACATGATTTTCTTATCTTAGTTTTTTCTGTGTTTTCGTATGTTCAGTCAGTTGGAGTTAGTTGGGGGTCTATCCCATCATCTTCTTATGAAGTTTAAAGGCTTTCAGACAATCACTTAGCTAGTGAGTTGGTCATTTAAGTGTTATCAGTTATTTTTAGATAGATAGTGTGTTTCTAATATTCTATCTGATATTTTAGACATGTCGTAATTTCTATTTTAGTATCAAGTTTTACATTATCTTATCAGCTTATCTTACACATGTATTAAATTACTATTTTGTTCGATGCTGTAAAACCCCATACTTTTCCCAAGTTCAACTTAGCATTGAGAACGCCAAGAATAGGCTTTAAGAGAGGATTACTTTTCTTAAATATAGAATTTTCCAGTTTAGACCCTCCAATGGGAAGAAAAATTAATTATCTTTCCAATGATATAAGATTCGCCAAAATCCAATAATCGAGTGAGAAGTTATGGCTATTTTAAGTTTCAATCGTAAAACACCATCATTTCGGTCACTAGCGCATTGTGGAGAGGGTTTAAACGATAATTGTCAATTTCTAGTGAAACTTCGAGATTTTGGCGCATCATAGAGAGGTCCAAATTTCCAGTTGTCTATTTCTAGTGGACCAACAGAATATTGGCGCGTCATGCTAGTGGCCAAAATGGCAAATTAAAGGGCACTGCAATTATGGCGCATCGCGGTGAAAGCCAAGATCCCATTCATTCCTTTTCCAGTGAGCCACTACGATTGTGGCGCATCGCGGTGACCATCTAGTTTGGAAAATGTTACATTTTTCAGTACATTTAGGATCATAAAGTGGGTATTTTGGTAAACTATCCAGCCCTAATCAATCCAAAACATAAAATTTATCACATTCCAAGAACTTTATGCTCATTATTCATAATTATTTTCAAAAGCAAAACCCTAGAAACAAATAGTTACTTCTCCAAGAAACCCAATTCCTTCATTAATTTTGCAAGAAAATTCTAGATTAAGGATTTCAAACTCAAGAACTTCAAGAATTGTGATGCAGATTCTTAGAGATCACCAGTTGTTCGCCAAGTTTAGCAAGTGTGTATTTTGGATAAGGTCAGTAGCTTTCCTTGGTCATATCATTTCTAGTGAAGGTATTAGAGTTGATCCCCAAAAGATGAAAGCCGTAAAGAACTGGCCGAAACCTATCTCTTCGTCAGATATTAGAAGTTTCTTGGGTTTAGCTGGCTATTACAGTCATTTTGTTAAAGATTTCTTATCTATTACATCCCCTATGTCTTGACTAACCCAAAAGAAAGTTAAGTTCAAGTTGTCAAATTCCAACGAGAAGAGTTTTCAAGAGTTGAAGACTCGATTCCCTTCAGCCCCAGTCTTATCATTACTTGATGGTACAGATGGTAAGGTCATAGCGTATTCCTCTAGACATCTTAAGACTTATGAAAAGAACTACCCTATCCACGATCTTGAACTAGCCGCAGTAGTATTTTCTTTGAAAATATGGAGACATTATTTGTATGGTGTGCATATTAATGTGTTCACGGACCATAAAAGATTGCAGTATGTGTTTAACCACAGGGATTTGAATCTCTGCCATAGAAGGTGGTTAGAATTGTTGAAAGATTATGACATGAGTGTGTTGTACCATCCGGGCAAGGCCAATGTAGTGGCAGACACCCTTAGTAGATTGTTTATGGGCAGAGTTGCTCATGTGGAGAACGATAAGAAAGAGTTAGCATGAGAAGTTCATCGTTTGGCAAGATTGGGTGTTAGGTTGGTTGATTCAGCTAAAGGGAATGTTTGGGTTCAGAGTAGTTCCAAATCTTCCCTAGTTTCGGAAGTAAAGGAGAAGTAAGATATGGATTCTAGTTTGGTCAAATAGAAGGAGTTAGTTAAAGACCAAAAGGCAGAGGTTTTCTCCCAAGGGGGAGATGGCGCGTGGAGATATCAAAGTAGATTATGTGTGTCGTGTGTTGATGATTTGAGGCAGCGGATTATGATGGAAGTACATGGTATGTGTGATTCTATTCTCCAGGTGCTACTAAGATGTACCGCAATTTGCAGGAAATTTATTGGTGGAGTGGTATAAAGAGATATATAGCGGAGTTCCTAGCCAAGTGTACAACTTTTCAACAGGTTAAGGTAGAGCACCAAAGACCTGGTGGTACGTTGCAAGAGTTTGGTATCCCCACTTAGAAGTGGGTAGAAGTGAATATCGATTTTGTGATTGGTTTACCCCATTCGCGTCGGCAGCATGATTCGATTTGGGTTATTGTTGATAAATTGACTAAGTCAGCACATTTTTTTCTAGTTCATACATCCAACACAACTAAAGATTATGCTAAGCTGTAAATCCTAGAGTTAGTCAGACTACATGCAGTTCCCTTGTCTATCATTTCAGATAGGGGTACTCATTTAACTTCCTAGTTTTGGAGAGATTTTTAGAAGGGTCTTGGTACCCAAGTTCATATTTTTTCAACTTTCCACCCTCATATAGATGGTCAAGTAGAGAGAACCATCAAAACTCTAGAATATATGTTTAGGGAATGTGCTCTTGATTTCAAAGGTAGTTGATATGAGCATTTTCCATTGATTGAATTCGCTTATAATAACAGTTACCATTCTAGCATACAGATGGCCCCGTTTGAGGCTGTTTATAGAAGGAGATATCGATCACCCATAGGTTGGTTTGAAGTGGGTGAGGCCACTTTGCTTATGCCTGATGCAATATTTGAAGCTATGGAGGACGTTCAGTTGATTTGAGAAAGATTGAAAACATCCCAGAGTCATCAAAAATCATATGTAGATGTAAGAAGAAGGGACATTGAGTTTGAGGTTGCTGATTTAGTGTATTTGATGATTTCACCCATGAAAGGAGTAAAGAGATTTGGCAAAAAGGGGAAGCTTAGTTCCTGGTATGTTGGCCCTTACAGAATTATGAGACGTGTTGAGAAAGTAGCTTATGAGCTTGAGTTTCCCACAAACTTATCATCCGTTCATCCTGTATTACACGTCTTTATGCTTAAGAAGTGCATCGGTGATTCCACTATTGTATTTCTTTTAGAAATCTAAGGTATTCAGAGCAGCCTTTCATACAGAGAGATTCCAGTTGAGATTTTAGATCATCAAATTCGTAGACTAAGGAACAAAGAAGTTCCCTTGGTCAAATTTATTTGGTAAAATCAGTCAGTTGAGGATGCTACATGGGAAACAAAAGTAGATATGCAAGCCTAGTACCCTCACCTCATCTCTGCAAACTCAGATTTAGTAGAAGGTATTACTCTTCCTTAATTGAGTTCTTTTCAAATCACAGATTCAACTATATAATTGTCCTCATGAAAGTTCATGCACTCACTGATTAACTTAGAAGCTTAGAATGATTTAGATACAGTTTTGTAATTTATTTTAGTTGTGCATGACTCTCATATATCCTCAAATTCCTCAGTATTCTTAGTCTATCTAACAACATTATAGCACAAATTTTTCCAAGGAGGAGATATTGTAACATCTCGTACTTTTTCGTACTTCACTTAGCATTGAGAACATCAAATGTTTGCTTCAAGAGAGGATGACATTTATTACATATAGAATTTTCTAATTTTAGACCCTCCAATAAGTAGAAAATTTAATTAGCTTTCTAACGATATAAGATTCGCCCAAATCCGATAACAGAATGAGAAGTTATGGCTATTTTAAGTTCCAGTCATAAAACACCATCATTTCGGTCACTAGCGCATTGCAGATAGGGTTCAAATAAAAATTATCAATTTCTAGTGAGACTCCACAATTTTGGAACATGCGAAGAGGTCCAAATTCCCAGTTATCCATTTCTAGTGGACCAACGCGATACTGGTGCATCGAGCCAGTAGCTAAAACGGCAAACTAAAGGGCACCGCTATTATGGCTTGTCGCGGAGAAAGTCCATTTCCCATTCATC
Organism: Capsicum chinense; assembly: GCA_026120095.1. Classification (NCBI taxonomy): domain Eukaryota; kingdom Viridiplantae; phylum Streptophyta; class Magnoliopsida; order Solanales; family Solanaceae; genus Capsicum; species Capsicum chinense. The sequence goes on along the minus strand of JAPEIP010000004.1, from coordinate 109,230,151 downwards.
CCTTTTTGAGTGAGCCGCCGCAATTATGGCGCGTCGCAGTGACCACCCAGTTCAGAAAATATTACATTTTCCCAGTCCGTTTAGGAGCTTTAAGAGGGTATTTTGGTAAATTACCCAGCCCCAATCCGACCAAAACGTAAAATTTATCACATTCCAAGCACTTTATGCTCATTATTCATCATTATTTTCAAAAGCAAAACCGTAGAAACTAAAAGCTCCTACTCCAAGAAATCAAATTCCTCCATTAATTCTCCAAGACAATTCAATATTAAGGATATCGAACTCAAGAACTCCAAGAATACAACTTTAAAAACATCAATAGGGATCAAAGATTCAAGTCTTAGCATCTAGTTCATCAATTGAGGTATGTGGTATTTTTCAACAAGGATAATCCTTTCATCCTTGTGCTCAAAATTTATTTTAATTATAAATTTACTCATTTTTATGCGATTTCCCATGAAATTGAAGTCAGGGTTTATACCCAATCTTGCTATTTATGAGATTATGAGATTTCCAATGATTTAGAAGTTGAATTACATTATTATGTTCATATTTTCATACATGTTGCAAAAATTTCCAGATTTTGAATTAATTTATCAATGTTTGCATTATCTAGCATTACTATTTTTTGTTGTTTAACATTAGTTTGATGCATGGGTCATTAATCCCTAATTAAAGATTGCTATTTCGAGCTTTGTTGTGCTATAAACACCCTATGACTAGATTCCTTTTAGATTATTGATGAAGATTTGACCTTTTGGACTTAGAATAGATATGAAATCCACTTTAAAGATTCAGGTTAAAGATTTAGCTTTATAGATATATAGTTTGGTTTCTCATTATAAACCATTAGACTATTTAAAAAGTGGATTTCCCTCAGAATGAGCATATAGATTTAGTGGGAGTAGTATTTAGCACTGACATGGCTACGTTACTATGGTTTCATATCCCAGAACTATGTGCCAACATAGGATTTAGATTGTTGACACTTTTATATTGATGATTGATATGTGATCACTTAAATAGGTTATACTCCATAGCAAGAGTATGACTCCTCTCCCCAGCGTGCCCCAGCGTGAGGATTCCCCCTTAGGGGGACAAGAACGTTGGACTCCATGATGCTCACATGGTTTATGTAGGTTAAGAGAACTTCCCTTCAGATAAAGTATTTTTCCATGCAGAATAAGTTTTCAGATTTCACTTAGCCTATATGATTTGAAAATAAGAACAAAATACAAATTTTCAGAACTAAGTGTTATGACTCATAAGATTTGCTTATGCTTTACTATTCATGATTTATGATCTTCAGATTTCAGATTACTCAAGCCTATGTGAGTCATTTATGTTTAGCATGCATGATTTTATAAATTATGATGATACTGCTTACTGATTTCATTCACCCTCAAATGCTCAGTACATTCCCAAAGTACTGATCCACATATACGTCTATGTGCTACATTGTCTCATAATGTAGGTTTAGGTGCTACGTCTCAGTAGCATGAGTGAATTTCAAGCATCTCATCTATATCCTTGTAGTTGGTAAGTCCACATAGTTAGGGACTTTGCTAGTCAGATTTCCAGTTTATTTGTAGATGATTTAGTATTCATTTCAGACAGTTTGAGTTAGCTGGGGCCTGTCCTAGTGGCTCTCAAGATTTAGTCTGTAGAGGCTTTTCGGACTACTAGATAATGTTTTAGCTTTTAGTTGTAGTATTAAGATTTGCAATATTTTATTTATCAGACTAAAGAGATTAGTATTATTAGATAATTCAGACAGTTTTCTGCGTCTATTATTATTATACATTTATATTACCTTATTTTGAGATTCAGGATTAGTAAAAGGCAGCCAAGGTTAGCTTAGGACTACTTGTGGTTTGGAGCACCATGTGGCATCCTAGGAATCAGATTTTGAGGCGTTACAAGTGCTCAGAATAGTTACTAGTGCATGGGTTAGCTTGTTGTCACTTATGGCTGTAAGCACCATTGTCGCGGCTATGGTGTAGCCTTGGGTCGTGATAGAGATGTTGAGATATGGGTATCGCTTCAGGTCTAGAAATGGGAAATTAACTATAGTGTGGTATGAGATGGATGAATTCTAGTAGTATCATGGAAAATGAAAATAATAGTGGTTCAATTTATGCCTTACTTAATTGTACCTTCAAGGCTTATGGGGTCATGCATTGAGTTATTTACTCTTTCGCACTTGTTGGCTTATCGGTGCTAATCTTGTATTTATAATTTCTTATCCTTTATATTATTACTCGAATTTATTTACTTCATTGGGTACAACGATGTTGGAGTTATGTACAGGTTTGCCCCTTTTTCTTGACTTAGTTATATTATCTTGCATTTTATCACATTTATATCATTATTTAGCCCAAACGGCTGATGATACCTACAGAGTACCTGTGGTTTTGTTACTCATACTTGACTTTTTTAACATTTTGGTGTGGATCCAAGTAATATTTGTCATAGTTGATTCGAGGATTATGCTATGTTGGATTACAGAGATGAGGTGAGCTTTGTGAGCTAGAGTTTCCCCCGTTCCTTCTATTTACCTATCTCTAATTTTTTTTTGAGATAGATTGTACAGACTATTCAAGAACTTATGGTGTATTTGTAGTAGCTCTTGTACTGACTCCTCTAGGGCATGGAATAGTTTTTTATGTTATCGCTACTTTTTAGACTATTTTCATTGCCTTGCTTAGTTTTTAATTATATTGCCTATTACTCCCTTTTTGGGGCATTTTCCACAAAGTTAGCCCATTGTGAATAGCTCTAGGCTATGGTTCATCTCACTTATTAGAGGCGTTTAGTAGGGGTCATCATGACTCATAAATGATATTATGACATAAACCCAAGATGTAAGTGATCATTTGGGAAATTCCTGAAGCCAAATAACCACTTCCGCTGCCAAATAGAAAGGAAAAAAACTCAATCGAATAGACTCTTGGAAGATGTTTTCTATGTCAAAGAGGTTTAAAACAACAATGAAGTTCATTAGATGATTTTTTGATCCTTCATATGGTTGACCACCATATAACCCTTTCATTATTAGAAAATGGATCATTCTTGTGACATGAATGGTCTCATTCTCAACCGCATATGGTTGAAAAATGACACTTGCTCTTCTAGCATCACCTAAATGGTAATCCTCATCAAATTGTCCTTTTGTAGCTCGCAGTATCAATACCATATTAATTTATTTTTTAAACTTAATTAGAAATCAAAAACAACAAATAATGTAAACTATGGCTAAACGCAAGTGATTTAAAAACGCTTTAATAAAGGAGCTCTATTGTTTTACTCCCAACAACGGTGCCATTTGTGATAACACCCAATTACACTAGTAAAAAATGCACATGGTCATTTTCAACATTCTTTAACCAAACTTAAAGGGTGGGGTCGAACCACAAGGGATGAATTTGCAAGTTCACTTCATAGTGCAAGTAGCTCACCTAATGCTTTCTCATATTTATTTAAAGCGACATATGTAAAAAAAGGTTTTTGGAAAACAATTTTTAACACCTTCAATTATAGTTACCAAAAGAGTTGAATTGTGATATATAAGACTTGGAAGTAGATCTTAATGAAAAACTTTCCTTGGCTATATTATCATGAGAGCATACATGGGTGAGTAATAATTTTCCTTAATTTAATCAAAACTATCGGTAATCTAGGTTTTAGGTATTAACGTTAATATCTCAATTAAGCACTAAATTCACAATTGGGTTCTTTTAAACCCCCTTGTGTACCATCATGACCAATTTAAAACCTCAATTTTAGAGCATTATTTCTAAGATCTACAATGAAAGACATCAATCTAATAATTTTAATAAGTATCCCTCAATCTTATCCAATTTCTCAAGAAAGTTAAAAGATCAGCGGAAGATCACAAAATGCAACACAACCAGGGGATCATTAAACCGTAGCTTGCATGAAAGAAGATGAACTAGAGTATACAATATCCAATTATGAGTTGAAATATGGGGACAATGATTAAATTCATGATAAATAGTCAATTATAAAACCAAATAATTAGTACCCATGCCTTTCTCAATACTCAATCATTGCACACCCCCAAGTTATGGAAATTAGCAAAGCATAGTGAAAGATGATAAAATTGTTGTATCATTCTCACCAAAAATGACCATTAGATTTAATTATCCATAAGAAATACTTCAATTCCTATTTTAAAAAATAAAAATAAAAGATAATCCTAATGTTAGGGTTTGATTACAACTTGTCAGATCTCAAAATTTTGAAAAATATAAGGTTTGAAGTCTATTTATAGTTGTAGCAAATTGGGTCAGACATAGTTACAAAAATGTACACTACATTTGTTTTGGTGATGGAGAAAGAATTACCAAAATCATCAGAGACGCATCGAACCTGCACCATGTTATTTAACTACCTTAGATCTTTGAAATTTAGTTGCTTGAATCTGCTAAGTTTGGCAATTAAAATGCATCATAGCCAAACTTATCGGTGATTCGTCAAACTTCATTTATTGCTCGCCAAACTGATATCTTTATATATTGTATAAAGTTCTTCATTTAGAGATAGATTTTCCACTTTAGCGATCCGCCTAATTCTTTGGGTGATGCTACTTTCATTTTTACCTCCTTTTGTCCATTTTTCCTTCTTTAGGTTTCGTTGATCATTCTGTAGCTTTAATCCTAAAAAATAAACAAACTAACATTAAACCTAACTCAAAATGACATTGTTTTTACCATTTCTAAACTAAATGAGTCAAAAAATGTCAACTCATCAATCTTAGGACCCTATTTAAAGGACCATCGTGATCACAGTGACTAGTCATGCTATCACAGTGGCCAGTCGTATAACCACTATACACAAGATACCTAGATATCAAAACCTCCTTTATCAAGGTCACAATCCAAACCTTTTTAAATCCTAGTGCACACACAAGTGTACATGGTATCCTAAGTAAAAAAGTGGCCTTTAAAATCAAAGTATCGATCCCACATGAACTTGTGCTAGACAACAGTCTAAATTTAGCTTTGCTAAATAGATTAAACAAGTAGAATTTGTAAAGAAGAGAGTTTAATATTTTATAACTTAAAAGTAACCGTAAACAATTCAAAATTATAATGTGTTGCAGATAATAATACGGAGAAATCTAGGGTCAAGGAACTACGACCGATCCTGCATAGCTATAAAATCTCATTGGTTTTCCAATTATCTTTGTTGTTGATTCCCAGGGTTAATAACATGATTATGGCCTTTTGAGCCTTTAATCGTCAATCTAACATAGGCACACAACTACATTGTAGAGCGAGAATATGTGAAATAAGTTAAATCCATTTATATTTCATGTTGTATATGACCATATAGTCAAAATATTTATATTCCTACTCTAAATGCATATCCTAACTTCAATTCTTTGAACCTATAAAATCCCACTCCCTATTCCCCATGATCTAATCTATTTTTCTCCTTGTAGGCAAATAATAGAACTGTCGGTTTATCCTATGGGTCGCGAATCCATGCAAAAGTAATAACAAGGAAATATGAACAACCAATAATGGTAATTAGAAATAAACCAACTCAATTGTATTCATAAGTACTAATGTTATTGGCCTCAACCCTAGAAGTGGGTGTTTAGCCACCCATGGTCTTATAACGAATCACAAGAATTAAATTTATGTATAAAAACCAATAGTAAAATAAATTAAAGATACAGAACCCTAATTTTAGCCTCCTTAAGTATATTTCAAGCAACAAAATTCCTCCAAGGTGTGTAGAATATGAACGAAGTGTTCTATTTATACCAGAAAGCAAAGAGCCCATTTTGGTGCCTCGGGCGTGGCACGCTCTTGTATTGCCGTGATTAGGGGTGTGGTATGCCCTGAAGGTGGATGTACACTATTTTTATCAAGTTATTTGTGTCTTGGGTCATGGAACTCACCTTTATTTGAGGCAAGATGGCATGGCACACCCTTGACCTCAAAATTTCTAGATTTTCCCATCCTTTACTCCTCCCTTTTGAATTTGCATTACTCACTTCGTGTGTGACTTTCCAACATCATTAAACCTTGTTATGATTCCAAACATTGCTCCTAAAATCTCACATGGTCCAATATAACATCAAACACAATGAATTATACAACACAAATGAATTTAATGAGATACAGTAGAACAACACTTTGCTCAAGCTAGTAACACTAGTTATCTCATCTAAATCTATGTGATCAATTTAATTATGAACTTGTTGAAACACACATTAAACATTATAAACAAGTATTTTAACACATAGATGCTCAATTATATTATTAACAACTCATTATACACATAAGAAGTCCTCAAAACTAGGCTAAGAATATGTAGATAATGACTTATAGATGCAAATATAAACCTAAGATCACCACCCCAAACTTACAGCCCTATTCTTCTTCGAACAAATCTTTACATTAAGCACCATCAAGGAAGACTCCAGTATTACTACTACAAGCAAGACACTCAAACTAGCACTACAATGACTACACGAATAAGAAGTTCCACATTTGTATGTCATATTCATTTGAAATCTCATGAACGCTACATCAAAATATCCTAAACTCAAGAATTCACTCTACCAAGTCAGTAAACTCATGAATATTACTCAATCAAGGATATCAAACTATTTACCTAACTATCATCAAAATATGCCCTCATCATAAGAGAGTTACCCATATTTACTCAAAGATAAGTAATTCAACACAAGATAGGGTGTATGGATCAAGTTTCCCTCACTCTCACAAAGAATTAATGACACATAAGATGAACCATAAGCTTTCCCTTAGTTTAGTACTCCACTAATATCAGAATGTCGAGGTCCAAGATTCTGTAGGACTTTGAAGGTTGTACTAAAGGCTAAAGGATGGGTAAGAACTATTCTAACTAATAATAGTGACTATCTTTCCTTAGATCTTTAATACATCACACTACACATTGAACCCCTCACTTATTTACCACTTTCTTACCACTTCTATTTACCCATTTCACTTTTTCTTTGCTCTATATCTTTTCAGATAGTTCAAACCTCTTAAGAAGGGAATTTTTTCTATCAACACATGATTTAATTTTTTATCAATTTCTTTATTTTTGTTTCATTACTCCTCAACACAACACATAAACTTTTTCATAGCAATTGCTACTATTTTGGGGCTTTACTTTCACCTTTTTCTTATTCAATTTTGTACTTCTTAACCATATTTATTTCAATTTTGTATGACTTAATGATGTTTATTTTATGCTAACGCACTTAGGAACTTAGGATTAAATTATAGTCAATCAAAGATAGGGAACATGCTACATATAAGGCTAACTAATATCTTGCAACAAGGGTTGACACAAGATGTTGTGAAACACAACTATTAAATAAATGCCTGTACTATCTCCTAAACCAAACATTTTTTTCACTTTGCATACACACCAGGAAAATTCTAGAAATCAATATGCAATAAGTAATACAACAAAAAATCTCACCTCTCACATAGCCCATGCTCAAATCAAGTAGGATTCCAATAGACTCTAAATCAAGAAATAGCATGAATTCAAAATTAAGCCAATAGGGCCAAAATTAAGCCAACAGTGCCAAAGTTAAGCCTAGGTGTCTCAAAAGTACTCATTCACATCAACCAACATGGTTTTTAAATTCAAAAGGACTTGCATCATTTAATCACACATCACAACTAGAAAAATATCTGACTTATTCCTAATGCTAAAATTTTGAAAATTAATCCTAAAAATTAAAAAGGGAGACTAGGTTCAAAGGGCGCCCCCATCGAAAAATAACCCAAAAAACCAATTGTGGGTGAAGTGTGCTCATACAAAAATAATACCAATAAAAGATAAAATTAATAAAAAAGAATTTAATTTTTTGTAATTTTTCAAATTTAGTCAAAAACTAGGAAAATAAATAAATAAAAAAATCTTATAACAACACTTCACCAAAACCAATGGAAAGATTCTGCATGCCATACTTAAAATTATATTTTTTCCCCACAAAAACGTGATATAAAATAAAAAATAATACCAATATTGACTTGGGCTACCTCCCAAATAATGCCTGATTTAGTATCACAGCATGACCCGCATTACTACTCTTCATTCGTATTTCTTCAACCTTTTCCTCTTACTTGGAAGCCAAGTTCTCTCACTTTTTTGAGCTCTTGAGTGTTTCCTCTCAAGGTTAGCATCATTTTCAATTCTATATTTTTCAGGCTCTGTCTCAAGATTTTGAATACCAGGCTTAATTTTTTGTTTGGGCCAGTCTACGAGACTGTTTGAAGAGTCATTGGAGACTTTCACTCCTCTTCCCCATACTTATTATCTTCTATGGTTCTGATTTTTCACAAATCCCTATAGTGTGGTTTGTATAATTTTAAGACCAAATCTTCATCATATAGTTGCATTTTTAGAATGCTCTCTTCAACATCCACTAGTGCTCCTTTCTTTACTTGAAATGGATGTCCCTATATGATTGGTACCTTGTAATATGCATTATATTCAAGAACAATAAATTCATAAGGAATAATGAACCTACCAACCTTAATGAGAACATCCTTCGTGATTCCTTTGATCTACAATCTAGTGATATCCTCTATATGGAGTACTATAAAATATGATTTAAGATTCTCTAATCAAAAGATATTGAGCATAGATTACATCATCAAGTTTATGCTTGGTCAAAAGTCACCTTAAAGTGTGGACTACATCACTGTTAACAATTGTATGATGAGGGTGAAACTCCTTGGGTCCTTATGCTTTTTTGACATCTTACTCATCACCACTAAACTACACTCAGTAAGGGCCACCATTTTAATATAACCTAACTTTGTCTTGTTAGTCACCACATCCTTTAAGTACTTAACATACTAATTCACAACTTTCAAAACATCTAACAATAGGAGGTTAATATGAAATTTACTAAATATTTCAAAGAGATTCTTAAAACATGCATCCTCCTTAGCCTTTTAAGCCTTTGAGGGAATGGTGGTGGTAATCTTTCTTATAATCGCTCTTTGGACACATCTTTGGATGCATCTTGCTTCTCCTTCACCTACCTTAGGACTAACTCTACCTTGAGCTCATAATTTTTCTTTGGAGGTTGTAACACCTCAGGTTTTTGGTCCTTTAAAATTTTTAAAATCTTATCCTCACTATCTAGACTAAGCTTACCCTACCAATGCTAGGGAGTCTTGATAAGTCATTGGACTCAAATAATAACCTAAAAATTATGTGTGACTGAGTTCTACTTTGAGTACAAGTGGCTCATTAAGAGTCATAAAGACTCATTACGAGTCATTAGGAGCAAATCTTAGGTGTCTAGGTGTAACACACCAAATCTGGTACCCGAAATGCCACACAGTGCTCATGACCCCCAAGGACCACAAGCTAACCCATGACTGATATCTATAACTGAGCACTGCATATATACTGTATAAATATAGAAAAAAGGCTGAAAGGCCATAGGGTTCAAAACTAAAAACTAATAATAATATTGAATGTGGTATAACTATACCAAAACAACTGAAATAACTGAAAATACTAAAGTTTGAATATATAGTCTGAAAGCCTCTAAACTGTCTGAATGAAGAGTTGATAGGACATGTCCCTAGCTAACTCCAACTGTTGAAGTAAACTAAGTACTGAATACTAAAATGACTAAGTATCCTTGAATGATTAGTACTCTTTGCTAATCTACTACTACTGATTGAAACCTGAGCTACTAAGTGTGATTGGGAACTTACGCGTCTGAACCTATTGTCACCATAGTGCAAAAGAAAAGTATGCATAGACGCACGTGAGAATGTACTAGTATGTAAGTGAGGTAGACTGAATGCATGGGGTTCATATGCATGAACTAGAAATGACTAATAAGATGAACATGACCATGATAGCGTAAAGATACATGCAAGAAAATATAACTACAACTGAAATATGGGGATTCTGAATACTAAATATACTGATAACAAGAATTACTAACAACTGATATAACTGATACTTGGTGACTGCTGATGATAGTCTTGATTCTGATAGAACTAGCTAAGTTCCATACTGAGCTAAGTGAATGTATCTAACAGTCGTGAAATTGGTAGAACTATCTGAGTTCTATTACTAAAACTAAGACTGAGTCTGTTGGAGGTAGTCATCTAACCGACATGCCCCAAATAAAGCAATATGGCTAAGTTAGGGTCTAATCTGTATCCCTAGTTGGAAGGGTGTCAGTATCGCGCCACTGGTAAAGACAAGCTATGAGTGACCCTCATCTAGCAGTGTCCCCAAAGGAGAACGGTGGGACCCTCATCCGGCAGTATTAATCCACCTCATCAACCCTCAATTGTCAGTGTTTATGTCTCAACCTATGCTGGCTACATAGTTCTGGAATGCAAGGATTGTTTCTAAAGGTCACACCCTTTACTGTCAGTTTGTTCCCTCATCCTTGAGTTTGCTCGGTGGTAAATCCTACAACCAACTGAATAGACACTGAACTGATTATACTGGGATGAACTGGACTGATTTTACTAAATTTCGTGGACTAATGGATTATTACTAAATTCTTTTAACTAATTGAGTTCACGAGATTAATAATTTTCCTGAATTATGTAACTTATTGAGAATACTACTGATCATGTCATGACTGAGATTATCGTGAAACTGACACGGGCTCTAGGCGTACAACTAAATTGTCTGGTATAAATACCCCCAAGACTCAATGGCATAAACGTAAATCATGGAATAAGTGGAAAAGCACAACAACGGCTATATATATATCCATAATTCATTGTCTAAGACATTTCATCAAATACTTAACATGCATTAGCTTGTACCTGAATGGGGATTTCACATTAACATACTATAATGACACATTTTTTTCTTCACATAGGCATTTTGTCAAATATATGGGGAGCATACTTTGGTTATACAATCATCAATGCATCTAATTATCATGATTGCATAAATCTATTTGTAAGTTGAAGGGTTTACCATAAATATTATGCAAAGCATCGCATAATAGGATTAATCATTGGAACATGTAATTTAAAACATGAATTAGAACACAAAAACAACCTGAACATGAATTTTAATTTAAATAAATCATGAACATTCAAAATTCAAGGGTTTAATCATGGTTTCAGATGAATATACACATATAATTACTAATTCCACATAAAATTTATCACCAAACATGGATTAGAATTCATTTGGTCATTATCAACATGAACAAAAGCAAACCCAACATGGAATTCATAAAAATCTATATACTTGAACTTTGAAAAGAGATTCTTGAGCTTCATGGGTGAAAGAGACCCATAAATCAACACTTGATATACCTTAGAATGTAATTTCTGAGCATGACCTTGATTCTTGAGAGCTAGGGTTTTGTTTCTTTGGAGAGAGTATTCTTGATTTGGGAAAAATGGATAAATAATAATTTAAAACATTTTTAGGGATTTAATCCAGTACCTGGACGGGTTAAAACCTTGGGAAAAGACCAAATTAACCCTGGACGTAATATTTATTTTTGGTCAAAATTTCCTGATTTGGAAGGCTGGCGCGACGCGGAGCTATCATGCGTATCACTAGAAATTGCAAACTACGAACTGGGCGAACGACGCAATGTGGTGGAATTGAGATCAGCAGTTGATTCGAATTTCATCCATGGCCCGACACGCTAGGATCGCATCGCCTTACTAGAATTATAAAATTGTGAACTGTGTCTTTGGGCGATGCACCACTATCATGGAGAAACACTGGAAATCGACAATTGCTATTTTGACACACTCTGCGATGCACTACTGGCCTTAATGATGGTGTTAAATGACTAAAATTTTAAATCGCCATAACTTCTTACTCGGTTATCACATTTAGGTGAATTTGATATTGATGAAAATCTTATTGAATTTTCCATACAACAAAAAGTGAAAATCATGAAAATTACACATATATAAAATTGTATTCATCTTTAAAGCATATCTTTGACATCTTTGGGATAAATTTAAGCTAGGTAGAAGTACGGGGTATTACAATATCTCCCCCTTGGGAATATTCATCCTCGAATGAAACTGACTGAGATGACAGAAATAATAGAATGAAGTACATGCTGAACATGAACAATTAAAACATGATTTCATGACTGATATAACTGATAAGCTGAATGTATTATCCTAACTATGCATATCTCATGCATGAATAATGAATTTATGACTGCATGACTGAATTACTGATAAGATGAGCTTCTCATCAAACTGAACATGCACATCTAATGCATGAATACATGACTAAACTGACACATGAATACATGATTGACTATGTAATGGTAATTGATACCAAGTTTATTATGGAATTCTGAAAATGAACTGGACACCAAGTTTTAACTAAAATTTGAACATGAAACTGAAAGACTAAAGGAAGGCTATTACCTTGGGCTGAGTCTGAATTAGTAGAGAAGAGGTGAGGATACTTGGTATGCATGTCTGCTTCTGCTTCCCATGTAACTCCCTCAACAGACTAATTCTGCCAAAGGACATTGAGTAGACGGAGTCTTTTATTCCTCATTCTGCGAGTATGATAGTCAAGAATTTTGACCGAAATCTATTCGAAAAAGAGGTTGTTCTAAATATCTATGCTTTGAATAGGGACTACAACTACTGGATCACCTATGCATTTCTTGAGCAAAGAGACATGGAAGACTAGATAAACTGAGGCTAGATCTAAAGGTAATTCGAGCTCATAAGCTACTTTACCGAAGAGACTAGAAATTTTGAAAGGACCGACACATCGAGGATTGAGCTTTCCATTCTTGTCGAATCTCTTTATTCCTTTAATTGGAGAGATATTTAGATAAACATAGTCACTAATCTCAAACTCGAGATCTTTTCTGCACATATTCGTATAAGATTTCTGTCAGCTCTGAGCATCCAAAAGTCTTTCTCTGATCAAGTAGACTTTTTCTAAGGTTTCGAATACTAAGTCAAGCCCTATAATTGAGGTCTCACTAACTATGAACCAATCGACTGGATATCTGTACCTCGTACCATATAGATCTTCGAATGGAGCCATCTTCATACTGAAATGCTAGTTTTTGTTGTATGCAAACTCAACAAAACGCAAGTGGTCATCCCAACTACCCTTGAAATTAATTGCACACGCTTGTAGCATATCTTCTTAGGTATGAATGGTCCTTTCTGCTTGACCGTCTATCTGAGGATGAAAGGTTGTACTGAGATGAACTCGGGTACCAAGAACCTTTTGGAATGCTTACTAGAAATAAGAGGTGAACTGGGTAAATCTATCTTAGATAATAGATAAAACAACACCGTGTAATCTGACCAATTCTCTAATGTAGAGTTTGGGGTAATCCTCGGCTGAATAAGAGGTATGGAGTGGAAGGAAATGAGCTGATATGGTAATCCTATCTACAATAACCTAAATTGAATCATGCTGATGACGAGTACGAGAAAAACCTACCACAAAGTCCATGTTCACTTCTTCCCACTTCCAAGTAGGAATATTGAACTCTTGCATGGACCCACTAGGTTTCTGATACTCTACCTTAACCTGCTGACATGTAGAGCACTTAGCCATAAACTCTTCCATATCTCTCTTCACTCCACTCATTCAATAGATCTCCCATAAGTTGTGGTACATCTTTGTGGTCCCTAGATGAATAGAGTAGCGCACACCATGTACTTCTGCAAGAATTCGCAGCCTCAAGTCATCTACACCTAGAACACACAGATGACTCTAACAATGTAATACACCATATCCCCGTTGGGAGAAAACCTCAACCTTTTGATCTTTGACTCACTCTTTCAACTTGACTAGACTGGGATCTCTACATTGCTTTTCTTTCACCTTTAAAACTAGAGATTATTTTGAACTACTCTGAACCCATATATTACCCTCCTCTGTATCGACTAAACAATCACCTAATATGGCAAGCTGATGGATTGCCTGAGCTTGATTCTTCTTTCTGACCTCAACATGAGAAATACTAGCCAAGGACAGTATACTTAGAGCATCGGCCACTACATTAGCCTCTCCCGAATGCTATAGAAAACTTATGTCAAAATCTTTCAAGAGCTTGAACCACCTTCTCTGATAAATATTGAGATCTTTTTAAGAAAAGAAATACTGAAGGATCTTATAATATATGAACACATCCACATGAACTCCGTATACATAATGCCTCTAAATCTTCATGGAAAATACTACGGCTGCTAACTCAAGATCATGAGTAGGATAATTCTTCTTATGGGGTTTAATATATTTTGAGGCATAGGCTATGACATTACCATATTGCATGAGGAAACAACCCAAACCTACTCTAGATGGATCACATTACACTACAAAAGCATCTGAACCATCTGGAATAGCCAAAACTAGAGCTGAGGAGAGTCGAGTCTTCAAATCCTAAATATACTTCTCGCAAGGATCTGACCACTGAAACTTGACATTCTTCTGAGTCAATCTATACATAGGGGATGCAATAGAAGAAAATACATCAACAAACCATCTATAATAGCTGACCAAACCCAAGAAACTCCCAATATCAGATAGAGAGATAGGTTTGGTCCAGTTTCTTACTGCTTTGGCCTTTTGAGGATCTACTTTAATGACATCACCAGAAATGATATTACCAAGGAATGCTACTGACCTTATTCAAAATTGACACTTACTGAATTTGGCACATAGCGGATGATCTCCAAGAGTCTGAAGTACTATTATGAGATGGTTTGCATGATCACGTTCACTACGAGAATAGACAAGAATATGATCTATGAAGACTATGATGAACATGTCCAAGTACTGCTTGAACACACGGTTCATCAAGTCTGTAAAAGCTGTAGGGGTATTGGTTATACCAAAGGACATGACTTGAAATTCAAAGTGAACATACCGAGTTCAGAAAGCTATTTTTGGAATGTCACATTCCCTAACTCTGAGATGATGATAGCCTGATCTGAGGTCTATCTTAGAGAAATAGCTGGCACCCTAAAGTTGGTCAAACAAGTCATCAATTCGAGGAAGTGGATACTTGTTCTTGACCGTGACTTTATTGAGCTGAGGGTAATCAATGCACATTTTGAGAGAACCACCTTTCTTACACATGAATAAAATTGGTGTGCCCTATGGGGACATACTCATTTGATGAATCCCTTATCTAAGAGATCCTTCAATTGCTCTTTTAGTTCTTTGAGTCCTGCTAGTGCCATTCTGTATGGAGAAATAGATATAGGCTGTGTATCTAAAGAAGATCAATGCCGAAGTCTATTTTTCTTTAGGGAGGAATTCCTGGAAGATTTTTGAGAAAGTCATCAGAATATTCACTCATGAATGGGACCAATTCAAGACTGGGAGTCTCGAAACTAAAATCCTTAACATGAACAAGATGATAGACACATCCCATAGATATTATTTTTCGTGCTCGAAGGTAGGAAATAAGATGACCTCTAAAATTTGAAGAACCACCCCTCCACTCGAGGACAGGTTCACTCAAAAATTAGAACTAGACTATTCTATTTCTACGATCGATTATGGTATAGAAGGAATAAAGCCAATCCATGCTGAGACTGACATCAAAATTAGTCATCTCTAATTCAACTAAGTCTGTTGAGGTGACTTTCATAAATATCATAATCGGGTAGTTCCTGTATACCCACTTGGCTATGATAGTTTTACCCACTGGGGTAGATACTGAGAAAGGCTCTGCTAGAATTTCACGACTGAGTCCAAAATAAATTGCTCTATAAGGAGTAATAAAAGACAAGGAAGCTCTTGGACCTAGCAAAGCGTAAACATAGAAGTGAAAGATTTGTAACATACCAGTAACTACATCAAGAGAATTTTCTTGATCTTGCCGGGACTGGAGAGCATAAAGTCTATTTAGGCATTGCCCACAAGTAGCACTGGAAGTGGCAACTTGCTGATTTGGGCGAATGGACTAGCTGAGGAATGGTTTTGCTGACCCTAATAACCTTATTGGGGACAATCTCTAACTCTATGGCTTGACTTGCCACATTCAAAATAGACAACACTGCCAGCTCTGCAAGTACCCTTATGGTTCTTACCACAAGTTTGACAAAGGGGATTAGTTCAGGCATGAATGACACGACCCTGAGACTTAGAGCCTGATGCCCTATCTCTATTACCATGCCTGAACTTAGGAGCTAGAGCACTAGCTAAAGAAAGATCTAGATTAGATAACTTACGACAGAACTGAGAATGGTTTCCTCCCTCTGACTTAGGCTGAGCAAAGTTGAAACTACCTATCCTTACTCTCTTATTCTCCCTCTCTCTAATCTTAATCTTTTGCTTTTCTATCTATTGAGCATGGGTCATAAGCCTGGCTATGTCTACCTAACTAATCAACATCACAGACTTGCACTTATTGACCACACTATGCTTTACTCCATAAACAAACTTACTCAACTGAGCCCTATTGTCTGCCACTATATAAGGAGCATATCCAGATAATTGAGTAAACATAAGATAATAATCTTTCACTGTCATGTTGCCCTACCTGAGGTTGATAAATTCTAACACCTTAGATTTTCTCAGATCTATGGGAAAGAATCTATCTAGAAATACAATGGTAAACTCCTCCCACTCAATAGGCCAAACATCTATAGCTCTCTCTGCCTTCCATTATTTGAAACATGTGTGAGCCACATCTTGCAACTGATATATAGGTAGCTCAGCACTCTTACTAAAAGTAACCCCCATAATATCTGTAACCTTATGAAACTGATTAAGGAATTCCTGAGGGTCCTCATCCGACTTAGACCCAAAGAAGGATGGATGATTCATTTGGGTCTAGTCTTAAATCCTGGCTGCAGCTGAATTGGCCACTGGATTTTCTAGAATGACAATTAGTCATTCATTCTAGGCAGCAACTGAATTAGCAAGAGTAGTGAATGCAACTCTGAACTCTGAATGAGAAACATATTCGTCCAAGGGATCTTCTTTGATGGGCTGAAGGGCTGACTGATTTTCGTTTCTTTTTTTTGGGAGGCATTTTCTATAAGTGAACAGGGAGACATGGATTAGACTGAAAGTTAAATTTGAGATCATACTCACTGGCACGACATGAATACTGAAAGAAAGGAAACTGTTCCTAAAACAACTTATAGCCTCTTGTACATCAATGTGGAGCACAACACACCCATGTAAAACACTCTACTAGATACAACTTTCAAACTTTCAAGGACTCTATTGAACCTTAGGCTCCGATACCAAGTTTCTAATGCCCCAAATATGGTACCCAAAATACCACACAGTGCTCATGACCCCGAAGGACCACAAGCTAACCCATGACTGATATCTATAACTGAGCAGCGCATAATATGTTGTATAAATGCGAAAAAATGAAAGTCCATAGGGTTCAAAACTGAAGACTAATAATAATATTGAATGTGGTATAACAATACCAAAACAACTAAAGTAACTAAAAGTACTGAAGTCTAATATCTACTTTGAAAGCCTCTAAACTATCTAAATAAGGAGTTGATGGGACATATCCCCAGCTAACTATAACTGCTGAAGTAAACTATGTAATAAATTATAAAAATAATAAAGCATCATTGAGTTATGAGGACTCGCTGCTAATCTACTGCTGCTAACTGAAACTTTAGTTGCTAAGTGCGATCAGGAACCTGAGAGTCCGAACCTATGGTATAAATAACCATAGCGTAAAATAAAATATACGTTAGTACATGAGAATGTACTGGTATGTAAGTGAGGTAAGTTGAATGCATGGGTTTCATATGCATGAACTATAACTGAATAATATCATGAACATGAACATGACTTCATGAGGATACATGCATGAAACAGAACTACAACTGAAACATGGAGATTGTAAATACTAAATATACTGATAACGTGGATTACTGATAACTGATATAACTGATGCTGGGTGACTGTTGCTGACAGTCTTGATTCTTATGGAACTAGATGAGTTCTATACTGAACTTAGTGACTATATCTGACAGTCCTAAAATAGGTAGAACTATCTGAATTATATTACTTAAATTAAGACTGAGACTGTGGGAGGTAGTCATCTAACCGACATGCCCCAAATAAAGCAATATAACATAGTTGGGGTCAAATATGTAACCCCAATTGGAAGGGTGTCAGTAACGCGCCACTAGTAAAGACAAGATGTGAGTGACCCTCATCAAGCAGTATCCCTAAAGGAGAACGGTGGGACCCTCATCCGACAGTGTTAATCTATCTCATTAACCCTCAACTATCAGTGTTTATGTCTCAACCTATGCTGGCTACATAGTTCTAGAATGCAAGGATTATTTTTAAGGGTTACACCCTCTAATGTCAGTGTGTTCCCTCATTCTTGAGCTCGCTCGTTGCTAAATCCTACTCCCAACAAGATAGATACTAAACTGATTAAACTGAGATGAACTGGACTGAGTTCACTGAGTTTCGTGGACTGATACATTATTATTGAATTTTTTTAACTGACTAAGTTCACAAGATTAATGAGTTTCCTGAGTCTTGTAATTGACTTAGAATACTACTGATCATGGCGTGATTGAGATTATCGTGAAACTGATATGGATTCGAGGCGCACAACTAAATTGTCGAGTATAAATACCCCCAGGACTCAATGGCATAAATGTAAATCATGGCATAAGTTCAAAAGCACAAAAACGACTATATATATATATATCCACAATTCATTGACTAAGACATTTCATCAAACACTTGACATGAATTAGCTTGTACATGAATGGGATTTCACATTAACATACTATAATGGAACTTTTTTCCTTCACATAGGCATTTTATCAAACACATGGGGAGCATACTTTGTTTAGACCATCATCAATGCATCTAATTATCATGATTGTATAAATGAATTTCCAATTAGAAGGATTTATCATGAATATTATGCAAAGCATAACATACATGGATCAATCATTGGAATATGTAATTTAAAACATGAATTAGAACCCAACAACAACTTAAACATGAATTTCAATTCAAATAAATCATGAACATTCAAAATTGAAGGGTTTAATCCTGGGTTCACATGAATTTACACATATAATAACTAATTCGACATAAAATTTCTCACCAAACATGGATTAGAATTCAATTGGTCATTATCAACATGAAAAAAATCAAACCCAACATGGGATTCATAAAAATCAATATACTTGAACTTTGAAAAGAGATTCTTGAGATTCATGGGTGAAAGGGACCCATGAATCAACACTTGACATACCTTAAAACGTAATTCTTGAGCTTGACCTTGATTCTTGAGAGCTAGGATTTTGCTTCTTAGGAGTGAATATTCTTGATTTGGGGAAAAAGTGAGTAAATAATAATTTAAAACATTTTTAGGGATTAAGTCCCGCACCTGGATGTGTTAAAAGCTTAGGAAAAGTCCAATTTATCCCAAGATGAAATATTTATTTTTCATCAAAATTTCTTAATTTGTCAGGTAGGCGCAATGTGGCGCTATCGCATCGTATCACTGGAAATTTCCAACTGAAAACTGGGCGGACGGTGCAATGCGGTGGAATCGCGAATCAGCACCGAATGTAAATTTCATCCATGGCGTGATGTGCTAGGATCACATTACCTTATTGGAATTAGATAATTGTGAACTGGGGATTTGGCGCGACACGCCACTATCGCAGAGCAACACTGGAAATGGACAATTGTTGTTTTGACACACTCCATGATGTGCTACTGGCCTAAATGACGGTGTTAAATAACTAAAATTTTACATTGCCATAACTTCTTACTCAGTTATCACATTTAGGCAAATCTGGTATTGATGGAAAGGTTATTAAATTTTCCACACAACAAAAAGTGAAAATCTTAAAAATTATGCATATATAAAAATATATTCATATTTAAAGTATGTCTTTGACATCTTCGGGGTGAATTTAAGCTAGGTAGAAGTACGAGATATTATAATATCTCTCCCTTAGGAACATTTATCCTTGAATGAAACTGACTAAGATGGGAAAAATAATAGAATGAAGTACATGCTGAACTTGAATAATTGAAACATGATTTCATGACTGATATAATTGATAAGCTGAATGTATTAAGCTGAATATGCATATCTAATGCATGAATAACAGATTTATGACTACATGACTAAATTACTGATAAGATGAGCTTCTCATCAAATTGAACATGCATATCCGATGCATGAATACATGAATGCATGACTAACTATGCTATGGTAATTGATACCAAGTTTATAATGGAATTCTAAACATGAACTGGACGCCAAGTTGTAACTAAAATATGAACATGAAACTAAAAGACTTAAGGAAAGCTATTACCATGGGTTGAGTTTGAATTAGTGGAGAAGAGGTGAGGATACGTGGTACACATGTCTGCTTTTGCTTCCCAAGAAACTCCCTCAACGGACTGATTCTGCCAAAGGACTTTGACTAGAGGGACGCCTTTGTTCCTCAGTCTGTGAGTCTGATAGTAAAGAATTTTGACTGAAATATCTTCAAAAAAGAGGTTTTTCTAAATACCTGTGCTCTAAATAGGTATTACAACTACTGGGTCTCCTATGCACTTATTGAGCAAAGAGACATGGAAGACTGGATGAACTGAGGCTAGATCTGAAGGCAATTCTAGCTCATAAGCTACTTTGCCAAAGAGACTGAGAATTTTGAAGGGACTGACATATCAGGGACTGAGCTTTCCCTTCTTTCTGAATCTCTCCACTCCCTTCATGGGATAGATATTTAGATATACATTGTCACCAATCTTGGAAATTCCATATATATAAAAGTGTATTCATCTTTTAAGCATGTCTTTGACATCTTTAGGATATATTTAAGCTAGGTATAAGTATAGGGTATTACACCAGTTTATAACCCAAGTGGGTTCTTTTTTTACTACGACTTGAACCTATGAGTCATTAGGTCCCATTATAAGTTGTATTAGTTGATTCTTAGGGTCAATAAATTGTAAGTGCCTTGGAAATTATATTGGCTATGATTCATGGTGACGAGTTGTAACAAGTCCCTATGAGTGGTATAGTGACCTGTAGTTATTAACGACTAAATTTAAACTTTTAATTCGAGGACACCTTATAAAATTCCTATCTTACACAATTAAAACCCCACGTTCATAAGTTACTCAAGGGTGTTATTTCTAATTCATAAAGTAATCAAACTCTCTCAAGTAAAACACTTAGGGTTTCCAAGAAGTAGGTTATCCAAGGGCTCAAGGGTTGAATTCTTTCTGTGAAACTTGGTATTTTAGGCATGTTACTCTTCCCTGATTTCTAATTTTTTTAAAGCATATGTTTTAAAGTATTGTTCATATGGTATTAATGTTTGTTTAGAAACATGAGTTGAGGGTTTTTAATGCTTGCTGTTGAATAAAGTTTCCCATTGTTTACACATGATTATTCATTCTTTAAATATTATTTTTGAACCTGTGGGGTGCATGAGTATGGTGAATAAAGTAGGGGATTATGATTTCCTCAACTTGTGACTTTTGAAGTTGTTATGACCTTAACAACTATTATGAATTTGTTTTGAATATAAAAATTATGCACACTGAACTATTCTTGAACTATTGCATGATGTTAAAGGTTATTGAGCATAATGATTTAGAATTTAACCTTATGGTTTGTGTAATTCCCCAATTTAATGTATTATTGAACCAAGGGGCCATGCATTTCCCCAAATAATGAAATTGTTTTGACATGTCAATATTACCTTGCAAGTGTAGTTGGTATGACGATACAAACAATGTATGCCTAAATTTGTATCATGGTTAAATGAATATGATTGTGTGATAAATAATTTAATTAGGCTTTAATAAAGGTTTTATAGATGAGTCATGAAAGTGGAGGTCCCGAGGGACCAACACAGAAAACTTTGATTGTCGACGTAGGGGTTTGTATGAGCGGGTGGTTTGAGTCCCTATTCTATCATCATATGATTTAGAAGTTTGAGTCCTCTATATTATATTACCTGATTGGGTTCTTGTGTGACCTTCATGTGTTGGGAGGTTCGAGTCCCCTATAGTTCATATGTATACCCTCTGGTTCATAAGGCCACATGCACTGTGCTCTACCAGCTGGGGAGAGCTGGGCATACATAGCTGTGGATGCCTTCTTATTTTAAGGCAGTTGATATACACAATCCTAGTGACATTTTAAAGTGTATGTTAAGCCTCGTTCCTTATCCCGACATATATATATATATATGTATGTATGTATATGTATTGGTGTTGAATTATTTTTAACTGTTGATCATGACATTATGTTATCGTTATGCCTGAGTTACATTCTAGTGTCCACCCCACTAACCTTTTCCAGACACTATATCCCCATACGATACAGGCACAGAAGATACTTCTACATTTTTTTACAAAGTTAGGTGCATCAACACTGTTAGAAATTTCATTCTCCAAAAGGCTTAGACATTTCATAGGTTCTTATTATAGATTAAAATTGAGAGTTTTCACTATCATTAGCATTATCATTATCAGATATGGGGCAAATCTTGACAAAGTTGTGTTTTTGATTCTTTTACTAGAAGGCTTTGTTGTATTACCGTGGATTTGGGTGATGTTGGTAGATTTTTTGGTTGGTTACCATTGTCTTTTATAGACGTTATTTAAATAGAATTATGCTTTTTCTTATGTTAAATTGTTATAAGTTTAGAATTCATTCAACATTGGAGATATTGTGTCCACTTGGTTAGTTGTAGGGGTGGTCTCCGGTCCGTGTGGGACTTGAGAAACCCATCGCGGCCAGTCCCTAGTTTGGGTCGTGACAGAGTTATGTCAAATTAGATTTTTACCACTTCTCAAGGTTATTGCCATGACCTTTTTTGGATTCTTTATGTTACTTGGCAAACCCCCATTAGGTCTTGTGTTTTTTGTCTAAGCTAACTTCCCCAATTGTGTCACTAGATTCTTTTAAGCAATTTGCTAATTTTTAATTTTTGCAACCTTTCATTCTTGATTGGACGGGATCTTTGTCAATGAATCCTCAATATTAATGGCCTGCATGTTCTATTGCCCCTAAAATTATTGATTTTGATCCTAACCAATACACCATGAATACTTGAGCTGACTCTTCCACTTGTAGTTATAGGAATTACCATAATTTAGATTTCCATTCTAAGAATTGCCCAAAAAGATTAGTGACTCCAAATTCCCTCCATAAGAGTCTGTAGAGTGGCCACTTATACTACAAACGTCATAGAAAGATGGGGTTTGATGGACTGCATTTACTTGATCTTGAGGTTAAACTTGTTAAACTGTGTCATCATTTGGTTTTATGATGTGCCATGGTTTCATGGTAATTTTGATGCTTTTAACCATAAATTATGCAAGTACCTAGGTCTTTTTTTGTTACATGTGAGGTGTGTTTTTGTTTGTTTTGCAGGAAAATAAGGTTTAGAACAAAAAAGTAGAAAAAGAGATGAAGTATAGCTAGGAAGGCAATTTACAGACCATCTTATGGGTGGTAATTGTCAATTACACCCCTAGTAATTCACTTCATAAATAGTAGGGAAAAATTCTTTAAAGTTCTGAAGATGGCCAACTTATTATAAGACATAAGAAGGCCACCTATGAGGCCCATAAGTACCCCCGTAAGTGGATAATCAGAAATCTAGAGTTTATCCAAGACCTACAAACCCACCTAGGGTATGTAGGTATTACCTACTGCTTATAAGTGATTCATAGGTAGTTAACGACTTGGTTTTCATATTTTTTTTTTGTTTAGAATTTTTAGGTTTCTAATGTATCCTATACATACCTCATTGATGTTATGTTATTAGTTTATGAAATATTTTAACTTACAATACTATATTGAGTTCTGAGATACAATTTTGGCCTTGAAATTCTTATTCATGATTTCTATGGTTTGAGATTAATTTGAGATTTTAGTTTTCATTCTTAATTTATTGTGAGATTATTCATATTCTTTCAATTATGAATTTTATGGGTGTTCTTGCAAACATGAGCGGCTAAACCTCTTAACTAAGGTTGTGGGAACCCTGATGGAATTACAAATTAGAGAAAATGCAAAGTTTTTCTTGATTGGTATTCTCACATGTATTGTGATTTTGTTTGGTTTGATTGCTTTCTTAACAACTACAGGCATTAAGAACCTACATGTATTCGATACTAACTCAAGAGAGAGTTTGAGATTAGGAAAATAAGTTTACAACAGTAATTTGAGACTATCAACATTTATCTAATTAACTGGAAACTGAGAAGAGATAGTTAATATGGGACACTGAACAAGGGTTAGGAATGCAAAACTCTAGGATCCATAGGATATGAGTGAAATTTACTAAGAGCATTAAGCAATAGTCGACAAAGATAAAGCTAGAAGAGATAGAGCTCAACCACCCTTACTTATTAGTATTTACCAATTTTTAATAATCCATATGTAGACTTTGGGTGTGTTGAACCAATTAAGAAAGGAGATATCATTCCTCATAATTTTTCCAAAGAGATGAAGTTTTCCATCACGAGTGCTATGATTCAGTTTGTTAATATAATAGGTGAATTTGCCGATTTGCTGATTGATGACATAAACATGCACATCATGAATTCCGTGAGAATTTTCACTTCAAATAATCTATGTATGGTGATTCAAGAATCTTGAAGATTTAGGTTGTTCCCATACTCTCTTACAATTGCAGCAATGTTATTGTTAGGGGAACTACAATTGAAGCAATGTTATTGTTAGGGGAACTATCTCATGGGTCCATTACCTCATGTAATGAGTTGTGTACATAATTCTTGTCCTATTGTTCATACCTTCTAGAATGTTGTAGTTGAAGGATGATATTTACAATTTTAGGCAATTCTTTCAGAGGTATTGTATGGTACTTTGTTGAGGTTCAAGAAAAAGTTTATGAATGTTCCCATTGGCATAATATTAAGGAGACATTATCTTGAGATATTTAATAAAGACTTGAATGCAAGAACTAAGTTTATTGTTGATATTATTACTAGTGGGGCTTTCATGAGCCTTCGTTAGAATTTAGCTACAAAAATCTTAGATCGGGCCTCTAAAATCAACTGAGGATGGCATAGTTGGGAGGGAAAAACAAATAAAATATTTTATAGTTTAAAACAATCTTCAAATATATATTTTCCCCTATCAAAACACACCATAATTTAGAAGAAATAGAGGAGATGGTACTTATGTTGTTGATACTTCTAATGACCAGAGAGTTTAAGATGATACAATGCCTTAAGAGGCAGCACAGTTGAGGACAAAGATTGGGTTAATTACCAAGAAGTTTGTAACTATGAATGCAGAGAAGGTGAATGAACTGAGTACACGATGTAAGTCTGCTAGATATAATCAATCTGACTTTGATGAGGAGGATAAGTATTTAGATAGAGAGATAATGGGTTTTGAGTCAAGGCCAAGGGTCTAATCTAGATTCCTAGAACTTGAGAAGAGGGAATTAAGGTCGAAACTATTATGGGGATAGATATACGGATAAGAGTAGAGAAAGATAGTGGCTGGAGAAGAAAATATGATTATAAAAGAAGAGTGGTGCATATGTTCCACTGTTGAACCGTGATGTTAATTCAAGGATGGAAGTATTATTTACGTAGATAGTTAAGGATTTAGAGAATTAAGAGAATTACCTTAAGAACATTAGGGAAGATATTTTGGGACTAAGTCAAAAAGTAGAATCATATACTACTGTGATTAAGAAGTTAGAGAAATAGTTTGATTAGATATCAGGTATTTTAAATCAGCATCAAGTGAGCAATCTTTTGAGTAACACCATTTAGAATCCAAAAATTGATAGTCACTGCTTAGACATCACCACTCAGGTGGTAAGGCTACTATTGATTATCCTATGATGGTTTTTGATGAGATGAGGGGTAAAACTATTGATAATGATGATGCACTCGAAACTGAAATTGAGAAGTTGGAAGCTGATGCTGAGACATCACAAAAATCAATAGTTATTGAAAATCAAGTTGATACTAATTAAGGAATGAGTAAGGAGGTCGAAATACATTATAAGACCGTTCCATGGCCTCCTCCTCCTTTTTCTCAAAGGTTGAACAAAAAGGAAAATAAAGGGAAAGATTAAATTCATATCGATGTAGAAAGAATTATCTATAAATATCTTTCTTGTAGAAGCATTGAAGTAGATGACCAGTTATTGAATGTTTATGATGGATTTAGTGACGAAAATATGGACAGTGAGTTTTAAACATGCTGATAATATGCACTATTGCAGTGCCATTGCTTCCCGATCATTAGTTGACGAGAAAGAGGATCCCAAAGATTCACTATTCCTTGAACTATTATTGTGTGACTTAGGAGCTAGTATTAATATAATGTCGTTGGATGTATACAAGGAGTTGGTTTTGGGGTCGCCTAAGCCGACATTAATGAGATTATTGATAGTCGATCGGATTGTGAATAAGCCAATTGGTATTTTGTGTGATGTTTTAGTAAATGTAGCTTTAATAATATTCCCAAGTGATTTTGGGATTCTAGACCGTGCGGTAGATTTTTATGTCCCTATTATCTTAGGAAGCCCTTTCATAGCCACAAGTAAGCCATTGGTTGATATGGAGATAGGTTTTCTAAAATTCAAGTGCAATGATTAACATGCTACTTTTAATGTAGGTCAGTTGAAGTGATAGAATGATTACACTTATTGAGGAGAGACTTGGTGTAGAGGTATTAGTGGTGGTGATCATGAACGTTGATAGAGGCGACATATATGAGTATGATAAGATGGTAAAAACTCTTATTGTTATCGTATCTTAAACCTACGCA
Organism: Capsicum chinense; assembly: GCA_026120095.1. NCBI lineage: Eukaryota > Viridiplantae > Streptophyta > Magnoliopsida > Solanales > Solanaceae > Capsicum > Capsicum chinense. Next base: position 109,203,342 of record JAPEIP010000004.1, on the reverse strand, counting down.
CAAAAGAAGTTGGATTTGAACTTTAAGAATAGAATGACTCCACCATATAGATCATCTATTGAGGAGCAATTGATATTTTAATTAAAGGACCTTCCTTCTTACTTGAGTTATCTATTTTTAGGGGACAACAATACCTTGTTGATTATTATTGTGACTGATTTTGTTGATACATGGGTTGAGGCCTTGATGTCTATATTACAAAGGTTTTAACGGTCTATGGCTTGGAAAATTACAGATATTATTGGGATTCCACCAAAAATTTATAACTATAAGACTTAATTTGAACCAGAGTGTGTGCCTAGTATTGAGAATTAGTGTCATTTGAATCTACCTATGCAAGAGGCGGTGAATAAGGAGATCATCAAGTGATTAGATATAGGTGTTGTTTACCCTTTTTTAGACAGTAAGTGGGTGAGCATGATTCAGTATGTGCCTAAGAAGGGTGGGATCACTATGATCTTGAATGTGAAGAATGAGTTAGTTACCATGAGACTAGTTATGAGATGGAGAGTTTGTATGGATTATTAGAAGTTTAACACTTAGATGCAACGGGATCACTTTTCAATGCCATTCATGGATGGGATTTTAGACTATTTGGTAGATAGAAGATGGTATTAATTTCTTGATTATTATTTAGGGTATAATAAAATTTTTATTTCCCCTGAAGGCTAAGAGAAGACAACTTTCGCATGTCCATATGGTATGTTTGCATTCAAAAGATTCCCTTCAAACTTTGTAATTCTTCTGCCACCTTTTAGCATTGTATGATGTCCATCTTATTTGATATGTTCTAGGATACTAAATAGGTCTTTATGGATAATTTCTCAATTGTTGCTGATAGTTTTGATAACTGCTTGGCCTATTTGGCAAATTCACTTTAGAGATGTGAGAATTGTAACTTGGTGTTTAATTGGAAGAACTGTCAATGGTGAAAGAAGGGATTGTTTTGGGAAATAGGATTTTGAAGAAGGCAATAGATTTTGATAGGGCTAAAATTGGGGTGATTGAAAAATTGACTCCACCTTTCTCTATCAAAGGTATTCAGAATTTATTGGGTCATACTGGATTCTATATGAAGTTCGTCAAGGACTTCTCTAAAATTTCAAACCTATTGTGCAAGTTATTAGAGAAGGAGATAAATTTTGTGTTTAATGATGTTTGTCTTAAGGCCCTCAATTGTCCAAAAGAAAGGTTGATTTTTACTCCTATCATTGTGTTTCCAGATTGGTGTTTCCTTATAAGGTGATGTGTGATTCTAGTGGTGTGGCCTTAAGAGTTTTCCTATGCCAAAGATGTGAGAAGATAATCCATCCCTCTACTATGCTATCAATGCACTCAACTCTACATAAAAAAATATGGTGACAGAGGAGGGGTTACTTGTGCTAGTGTTTGCATTTTAGAAATTTTGGTCGTATTTGATTGGGACCTATCATATTATCCATACTGATCATGCTGATTTGAGGTACCTTATGATTAAGAAACATGCAAATCCTACGTTGATTTTATGGGTATTATTGCTACAAGAATTTGACTTTGATGTTAAGGACCATAAGGGTACAAAAAATCTAGATGCAGACTATCTATCCTACCAAGAAGAAAAAGTGATACTTAAATTTGGGGATGAGCTAGATATTGATAATAGTTTTCCAAATTAGTGGGCCTTGGAAGCATCACAAGACTTAATCCCCTAGTTTCTGATTTTGCCAACTATTTGGAAAGTAACATTATTCTGGAAGACTTGTCATTTTAGCAAAGAAAGATATTTATGCATGAGGTATTAAATGTTTTTTATGATGTGCCTTACTTATTTTGGGTGTGTGCGGATGGTGTGATTCAGAGGTGTATTCCTGAAGTTGAGATGATGTATACTCTTAAGGTTAGTCACTCATCTCCAATTAGGGGTCACCATAGTGGCACTCACATGACCCATAAGATCTTTTAGTGTGGTAACTACTATCCAACTACTTAAAAAGATACACATCACTATGCTCGTGCCTGTGACCAATGCCATTGTCAAGAAAAATTTCGCGGAAGCATGAAATACCCCTGACACCTATTCTTGAGTTGAAGTTGTTTGATGTATGGGATATTGATTCCATTGGTCCATTTTTGAGCTCTCATGGTATTTAGTATATATTGGTGGCATTTGACTATGTGTGTAAATGGGTGAAAGTAGTTCCTCTGCCCAATAACGAGGGTCGTAGTGTTGTAAAATTTGTAAAGAAAAACATATTCTCTCATTTTGGTACTCCACGTGCTATCATTAGTATTGGTGGGTTCCATTTTTGTAATCCTCTTTTTAAGGTCCTTCTTGAGAAATATGGTGTGAAACCTAAGTTGGCCCAGACTCCATATGCTATCATTACCTGATTGCATTTTTGTAATCAACTATATGATTCACTGTAGGCTTACCAGACTACTTTTAAAACTCCTATAGGTGCCTCTCAATATCAGCTTGTGTACAGCAAGGCATGTCACTTGTCGGCTGAACTTTAGAACAAGGGACTACGGGCATTGAAAAAGCTAAATTTTGAGTGGAGTGATGCTTCAAACTTGAGAATGTCTAAGATGAATGAGTTAGATGAATTCTGTGTCCATGCTTTTGAGAGTTCTGCTTTGTACAAGGAGAAGATAAAGTTGTACCACGACAAGTAGATTTAGAAAAGGGTGTTTTCATATAGTAATAAGGTCTTCTTGCATAAGTCGAGACCTTTCTTATTTACTATCAAGTGAAGTCTAGGTGGTTTGGACTATTCACCATGATATGTGTATTTTATTATGTTATAGTTGAGATGAAATGATACAGATAAGCCTCATTCAAGGTGAACGGGCATCGTTTTAAGCACTATATGGGAAGTATGGAGGAGTTAAAGGGTTTTGAGGATGTAAGCATTGGAAAATTCTTAGTATCAAAGGCAACTGAGTTGTGCAGCTATATTAAATCATACGCTTCCTGGGAGGAAACCCCCCTGGATTGTTGATTAAGTTTAAGTATCAAACATATCCATATTGTGTCACGACGTTAAATCAAGCATTTCTTGGAAGACAACCCAAGGATTTAGTGTTCACTTTGTTTTATGTTTTGTAGGTTAATGACAAGGAGAAAGACCTGGAACATGGTAACAATTGAAAATTTTTAGGCTAGTCCATGGTAACATGTCACTTGTGTCAGATTAAATTTATATGATTTTTAGGTCTCTTAAGTTTTACTTACGAACCCATTTAAGGGGGTCATAAGTACAACCTACGACCCCGTAAGTATGGTCATAGAAATCATAGAAGAAAACACTTGCAGGAACTTCTTATTGACCCACTTATAAGGACTATAAGTAGTACTTACGAGCCGTAAGTGTCCACGTAAGTTCATCAAAATTTGTAGGGTCTAATTTTCAAAATATAGGTTGGGACCTTGTGATCTGACCTAATCAGACCCCGTCCTCCTATTTTAACCATATACCCAACTCTGCATTACCCCAATTTATAAAATACAAAACTCCAAATCGCTTAAAACTCTCAAATTTCAATTTTTCTCTGTTAAAGTAACAAACCCATCGCACCCACTCCTTACTTGCATGCATATTCATCAAAAAGTAACGATAAATTTGCATTATTCATATTTTAATTCAAGATTCTTCGATTCCAGGTAATAATTCTTGGCTCCAACTAAGTAAAAACATGTTCTTTATCATTTAACTATGCCAAGAACCTCAAAGGGTCTAATATATATGGTGTTTAGATTACCTTTTCCTGCCGAACCTAATCAAACCCTTCATGGGCGATACATGGAGAAATACTTGGTCACCAACTCCAGTTCTTAAGGCACAAAGTCTACGATCTGCATAAGACTTCTGCCGACTTTGAGCTTTCCTCAACCTATCCTAAATCACCCTGACTCTATCTAACAACTCCTGAAGCATGTCAGTACCATGGGGCATAATCTCGAAAGTCTAAAGCCATCTAATTAAAGAATGACATTATCTATAATATAAAGACTCAAAAGGTGTCATCTTAATACTCAAATGGTAACTATTATTATATGTGATCTCCACAAAAGATAAGTGTTGCTCGTACTTACCTTCAATGTGCATAACACAAGCGCACAATATATCCTTGAAAACCTAAATAATCCTCTTCGACTGCCTGTCGGTCTAGGAATGGAAGGTTGTATTGAGATCAATATGAGTACCCAACCCCTCATGAAAAGCACTCCAGAAGCTAGAGGTAAACACTGAACCACAGTCCGAGCTGACAGATAGTCACTGAAGGACATTTGAATAGGAATAAAGTGCGCCAACTTGGTCAACAGATCAACAATGACCCAAATACCATTATAACCATGGGATGTACGAGGGAAAACACTAATAAAGTCCATGGTAATACGATCCACATCCACTTAAGAATGAGTAGTCTCTAAATTAAGCCACCGGGTCTGTAATTCTCGGCCTTTACTTGCTAACAAAATAGTAAACAAGATACAAATTCTAGAACATCTCTCATTATACAACTCCACTAATAATGATACCTTAAATCTCTATCCATCTTAGTTGTACCTGAGTGAATAGAATATCTTGAGCTATGATTCTCCTGCTAAATCTACATAATCAAGCCATCAACCCTCAAAACATAAATGCAGTTGTCAAATATCAAGACACCTTCAGAATCTATGGTATCCTTCTTTGACTCAACGCTTAACACCTTGTCATGGATGATGCAAAGCCTCTTCAAAAAACTGACAACTCTGAATCTACTCAAATAATGAAGACCTCGCTTCAACACTATAAAGAATCCTTCTTATGTCTGAATATCAAGTCGCACCACCAAGTTTACTAAGGACTTAATATCTCTAGTTAATGGCCTCTGAGAAACTAAAATACAAGCTAAGTTACCCATACTCACTGCCTTTCGACTTAAAGCATTTGCTACTACTTTCTCCTTTCCCAGATAATATGAGATCGAGATATAATAACCCTTAAGAAACTTCATCCATCCATGCTGCCTAGAATTAAGCTCTATCCGAATTAAAAGATGTAGAAGACTATGATGATTTGTAAAAACATCACAATGTATGCCATAAAGCTAATGTCTCCAAATTATAAGTGCAAATTCAATCGTCGCCAACTCTAAATAAAAAATGAGTTAGTCATGGTCGAGCGCCTTTATTTGCCTCAATGCACAAGCAATAACTCAAAGTTGGTACATCCATACACAAACCAAACCAAAAGTAGAAGCATCACAATATGTGGTTAATCCATCAACCGCAACAAGAAGAGCTAAAATAAGAGATGAAGTGAGAAATCCCTTGAGCTTTCCAGAGCTCGACTCATACACTCCGGACCATTAGAAAGGAACATCCTTCCAATTCAATCTAGTCATTAATGTTTCAATAAAATAAAAACATTCAATGAATCTTCTATAGTAACTATCAATACCAATAAATCTATGAACCTCATTCATAGATGTAGGTGTATCCCAATCACTAATAGAGTCATTCTTTATTGGGTCTACCATAATGCCATGCTTAGACAAAACATGCCTAAGGGTTGTGATCAACTCAATCCAAAACTCATACTTAGAGAATTTGGAAAAAAGCACATGATTTTTCAAGGTCTGGAGCACAATCTTCAAATGCATATGCTTCTCTCTACTCCTCAAATAAAGAAGAATGTCATCATTGAACACAATCACAAAAGAATCCAAATACGACCATGTTCATTAAATCCATAAACACATCTGGAGAATTAGTCAACCCAAAAGACATCACTAGGAACTCTTAATGACCATAACGTGACCTAAAGGTTGTCTTTGGTATATACTTAGACTGAACCATCAACTGATGGTAACCAGACCTCAAATCAATCTTAGAGAACACAGTTGATGGTTGAAGCTGGGCAAAAAAATTTTTAATGTGAGGCATATGATACGATTTCTTTACCCTCACCTTTTTAAGCTGCGAATAATAAATATACATTTGTATGGAACAATCCTTATTCTTTACAAACAACACAGGGGCTCCCCAAGAAGACATACTCGGTGGAATAAAACATGTCCTGAAAGATCCTATAGTTAAGAATTTTCCATTTTAAGCTCGATAAGAGAAATACAATACAGTGTCATAAAAATTGGTTGGGTGCTCAGGTCAAGTTCAATAACAAACTCAATATCTTGCTCAGAAGAAAGACTAGGTAGATCTATAGGAAAAGTATTAGGAAACTCACTTACTAAAAGAATAGAGTCAAGCGACGGACAGTCCTTACTAACATCACAAATACAATTGAGAAAAGACTCACAAACCGTTAAAATAAACCTCCTTGCCTAAATATATGAAAGAATCCACATCAGCTCATGGCTAACCACTCCTTGACACATGAATGAGGGTAGTCCAGGCATGGATAAGGTAATGGTCTTTGCCAAATAATTCAAAACCACATGATAGTGGGTTAACTGGTCCATAACCAAAATCACATCAAAATTTACCATATCTAATATAATAAGATCAGTATAAGTATCAAGCACTCAAACAGTCACAACACATGATCTAAAAACCCATTACACTACTAAAAAACACATAAGGGAGTAGATACACATGATGACACAGATAATGAATCCTAAGATAACTCTATCTGCGGGGCATAATAAGCAGACACATAAGAACAATTGGATCTCAGATTAAAAAAAGCAAAAGTAAACTAACGGCACACTATGATCTTACCTATAATAATAAAATCCGATGACTCAGCCTCAAGTCTAGCAGGTACCACATACAACTGACTATGTCTGCCACCTGGCTAGGCTCCTAACTAATCTTCTTTCCTACCTACCAGCGAACCTCTATGAGCACCTTGGGGACTACCCCAATGACCATGCATATCACCTCTAGATGGGGGTAAAACTACCTGAATCGATAGAATACTCTATGTTTAAGAAACTATCGCTCCATGGTTGAGGCACTCTATTGAGAAATAACCAAAAGCTCTACGACTATAACATGCCCCAGGAAATGTATCAAAACTAAAAGATGCAACTAACATAGAAGAAGCACTACAACTAGACAACCGGAAGACAAAGACTGACCAATATCTTGGCTAGGATGATCTCTAAAACTAGCTTGACCTCCATCGATAATTTGATGTGTGGTTTGAACTGGTCCACTAGATTTACCCTAATGCTGATATAGGTAGTGTAGAGGGTACCTATCCTGAGAACCACTACCACTAAAACATAAGCCACTACGGCTACCATTAAAATTACCATGACACCTTAGACTCTTATCGTTGCCTACTTGGGTATCACGATGAATCTTCTCTATAATCTAATCATGATTAGAAACCTCGATAAAATACCTACCCATAGCAAGCAAACTCTATGTATACATGTAAAGAGGGAGTCTTAATCCTTAAACAAATCAATGAACTCTCTCATACTCAGTAGTTAGAATATAAGTAGCATGCATAGCTATCTCATAAAATCAAGGCTCATACTCTACACAGTCATGGTGACTAGCTGCAACTATGAGAATTGATCCCTCAGACTATCCCAAAGACTGTGAGGCATATACTTCTCCAAGAAGATCTCAAAAAATTAAGTTCACAACAATAGGGAAGATCTAACTGGCTTGGAATCTATATGACCTCTCCACCAATGTCGAGCAATAAAATCCAATTAAAAAGTAGTGTAATCCCCACCACGAGTCTCAGCTAGGCCAAAATTACATCGTTTATTATCACAAGCAATCATGAACTCATATTCATCCACGCTTGGTGAACCAAAAAACCTCAGCGAAGTCAGTATCAAGAAGATACACAATATCTTATAATCCTCAATAGACATATAAGGCTAGGCCAAACTAGCTAAGCAACTCTGATTTGGCAACCATCGGCGCAAGAGGGACCTCAACTTTGGAAGCCACAGCTACAAGTTGTGCCTTCGCCTTAGTACCAGTATGATCTATTAATTGTGTACTATCAAAAGGTGCATTACCAACCAATCATAAATCTGAGCAATAGTATCCCTGAGCATTGAAGAATAAATTAACCATCCTATGATGGTCCCTTGCCTATCACTATCTAGGGTAGAAGAATCTCTAGCTCAAGGGTAAAAATAGAGTCTGGTGAAGGCGCCCTATCCTAGTCCCTAGCTTGGGACATGTACCTAATCTATCCACAACCATTATGTCACCATAAATAGCAATATAATCTATAGGATTAGTCACAATACCCTCATCTCGTGTAGTAGTAGAACATTTTCTAGCCATCTACCAAACAATAAAACCAAAGGAATGCCTTAGAAAGCAACTCAAACTCTTAGCATGAAATGAGTGAAAGAAGTGAAGACTCCTATGAATCTACTATAGCCTTCAGAAGATAAGAAATTGACGCTATCATTCCAATCTGTGTGACTCCACAAGACATTTACTTTATACCAAAAAATTGATAAAACCTAGGCTCTGATACCAATTTGTGATGACTTAATTAATTTTTCTTGATGGAACCTACTTTATTCGATCGGTAGGTAAGCCAAACCATAGCCCGGGCTATTAGCAATAGTCTAACCTACTAAAAAATAGCCTAAAATCCAGAAAATAACAATTTAAAGAGGTAAAAGATTAGTAAGGCAATCATAATATTCTAATAGATATTTAAAAGAGCAAAAACTATCCCAAAAGTAGGTGATGTTGGTACAAAAGCTACTAGAAATGAGCTATAAGTACTGGAAAATCAAATACATTCTTTCTTTAAAATAAAAGACTAGATTTAGATAAATAGAAGAAGAAAGGATAACTCCGACTTTAGGAGCTTACCCAATCTCCAAATTCAACCCCGAATGCGCATCACATAAATAGCGACAACTAGTACTTGAATCTGGACAAAAAAGGTACAAAAGTGTAGTTTGAGTACCAAAACCATGGGTACTTAGTAGGCATCATCAGTCGACATTTCTAAATTATGATATAAATATTTTAATATAAAAGATAAAGTAAACTAAGTCAAGGTAATACGGAAAACCTAGAGATAAGCTCCAACACTATTGTACATAAATAAATAAATAAGTATGGACTAGTAACATAAAGATCACATAGCTATAATTACAGAATTTTCCCCTATAAGATGATAAGTGCGGAAAAGTAAATAACTCAATGTAGGCCCTCATGAGCCAGGAGAGTACAATTAAGTAAAGTAAATAACCCAGTAACCATATATTACCAATTACCTTGCCATAACAAGAATCCATCCGAAATATATCATATTATAACTATCTCCCAATATGCTGGGCTTGATCTGGAACACAATAGTCCAATCATCATTATCATCATTTGCCGAACATGAACCAGAACTCATTATGTGAATATAGTCATCAAATGGTTAACTCAAACTAGGACTCATATATATATATATATATAATTATCGTCATTTATCATATTACTCAAATCAAAACTCATGTTATAAATATTATTATCAGATGATAGACTGGAATTGAGACAGATAATATCATTAGATTATATCAATAGGCCATGTAAATAAGCCGTAGTCATAAGCCATATCACTAAATCACAACCATTACCTACCGTAACTTACCCAGAATTAGTACTAACTCTCAACTACTAAAATTGAATAATCAATAAGCTTCTAATATTTTCAAGTCCCAAAAGGATTATGCGTAAATAAGTCTACAAAATCTAACATAAATCTTGGCCTAAGGTGGGTCGTAGAGCCCCATTTCTAATCCCAAAAGTTTATTTTATGGAAATTCTACCCCGAACAAGTCTAAGGTATCTAAGTTCATTTTAAGATGTTAAATAACCCCTAAAAAACCCTAATATAGCAATTTATCCATAAATAAGGTAGACTAAGAAGATTTTCCCAAAATTACGAATATAAGATAGCCTAAACAGTCTAACTATCCCAAATAATATCAATCATATCTCCTATACCTAAATCCCACCCTATATCTAGAATAATATCATACTCATACTGAAAAATTACTCAATCTATGGGAAAGGTAAACCTACCATATCTTGATGCAAAAGAAAGGTAAAAAAATCTGCTAAACGACCAATTTCCCTTTTCTAGAAGCTTTTTAAAGATGCCATACTATCAAAATCACAATCTACTCATCAATAAGAAAACAATAATACCCATATTTTAGTATTAAGTTTTGGATCCAAAATCATGTCAAAATCTCATGTTGGGCCTATTTGTGAAATCAAATAAACTAAACCAACACAATGTCTCCCTATGCTCAAGGAATATTTATCCTAAAAATGGGTGAATTTTAAACTCTAATGGTGTAACAATCAATCCACCAAGATTATAAGGATTTCCAAAAAGGATGGATGAATCAATCATGAAATTAATGGAATATTACCATTAATTCCTAGAAGAAGCATGTAAATTAATTATATTAAAGCTTCACGATCACCTAATATTTATTCTCCAAGGAATTCCTACTTATTAAGGTTTAATAATTTATCGAATGGTTGAAGTATGGTGAATATCAATAGAAGTAGGGTTCTTATAACCCAACAAGTACACGGGTGCCGCTTAAGCGGACACTGGGCCACTTTAGCAGCAGGCACTAAAGTGCCCACTTGACTGCTAAAGTAGTATACACTGACTTGGCAGGCCACTAAGGCAGTCGGTTGGAACTAAAGCGACAAGCACTTAAGCAACCAAATAGCCGCTAAACTGGAACTTACCAATTTAGTATGGGACTAAAGTGACCTCTCCTAAAGCAATAAAGTTCTCTTTACCAGTAGCACCAGATTCACCTACATAAGATGTAGACTAGGAATACTTTTTAGTCTCTACTAATACATCGAGAGTCATAATGAATCCCATATATGGAAAACAACTATGGTACCCTATTAAACTTGATGCTATAGATTCAATGGTGTATTTGAAATTTCCATCCAAGGTAGCACCCACTTGCTATTTTTCTTAACTTCCAGCCAATAACCTGAAATAAGTCTGAAAGCCTTGGGACCCCAACTATGGGTCACCTAGCCTAAAATTGACATTCCAAAACTATTGGAATAATCTAAATTAGCTTATGAGGTTGTTTAACTAAATGTTTTGCCCAATAGCTAGTTTGAACCATCAAAGTCTTCAAAATGAAAAATTTGCTCGAAAAATCAAATCAACTATCCGGTAACGGCACTATTAGTTCCATCAAGTCATAATGACTTAGCGAAGCTATAGGAAAGCTCTAAATGGTTAAAATAAGAAAATTTATAGAAAAAGACATGGAGCATTATTACAACTGGATAGGTAGTTTATGCTTTTAAAATATGATTTCCTCTATATAAAGAATAGGGAAAAATGACTATTAAAATCTAATCCTTTAACATTTAATCAACAACTTGCCCAGTTAGTCTTGCCTAGATAGTTTATTAGGACGTGATCATATGACCTTTTTTACTTTGTACCCTCTTATATTAAATAACCATTCAAAATTGAATAAGCATCTCTTAATACCTGATTTGAGAGCCTACATTGACCTATTTTATTTGTTTTACCTTTCACCTTCCCCATTGATTATAATTAAACTGCTTTGGCCTTGGCACCTCCTTATAAATAATAAATCTCAACACAGTCAAATTTTCTTAGTTGGGGGCACTACATAAGGGTGCGTAGTTAAAATTATGTATGCAAAAGGGTGTATAATGTAAACAAAAAAGGAAGTACAGTTGGGTGTGGTAGAAGAAAGAAAAATGAAAGAAATGAATGAATAAAGAAAATTGAAAAGTAAAAAAAGGAATAAATGAAAAGGAAAAAGAAAACTACACTCAATCTGAAAAATCAGTAAAGGATAAAAAGGGAGGAATAAATGAAGAATTGTTATGAAATGGAGTAAAAATTTATGTGTAGTGTCAACAAAGGTGAGTCACTAGAGCCCAAATGTACCATACCTACCCCCAATTCTACATTAAAAACTTAGTAAAGTTCTTTAGTGATCCTAGTCCAATTTTCCCAAAAACTAAGGTATAGAAAATTAGCGCAAGTCTATGGTATTCTCTGCATATTGATTGGAACTTCCTTTGTGAGAGTGAGTATCTTGACATTGTACCTAGAATTGATAGGAATGATGATATTATGGGAGTTTGGTACTTATTTTTCATGAGGGGAAATGGATTGTTTTGTTTACTAATTGTTGCACCCATACACACGCGAAAGTTTACATAGTCAACCAAGTAGTAGAGTGACCTATAAAAGACAAGTATTGATCCCACATAAACTTGTTCTTAGAAATGATATAATTGTAGTATTACTATTAATATTAAAAGAGTGTAAAAGTAACCAATAATTTTGGGAAATGAAAACAATAAGTACACATAAACTCTATGGGAATGTAAAATACTTGAAGAAAAATTGGGAGAAACCCATGGCTAAGGCACTATAAAAATCCTTCTTAGCTATGAAAACTATTTGATTTAGTTAATTAAATTGGTTTATGATTCATGGGGTTGATAACATGATTATGGTTGTTCAATCCTCTAGTCAACTCTCTAACTTTCCCAAACAACTACATCGTTAAGCGACAATGCATGAACTAGGTTAATCACATTTGTATTTGGTTTAGCAAATGAACCAAAAAGAGTGAATTAGATATATTTATATCCTAAATGAAAATCCTAACTTGAATTCTTCTATTGATTAGGTTCCTATTCCATACATCCCACATTCTTATCTAGCATTGCTCCTTTCGAGCTCACGATAGAATTATGAGTTTATCCCTGGGGTCAAAATCAGTACAATAGTTAGTACAAGGAGATATGAACAAACAACAATGGCAATTTACATAAACAAAATTAATTAGAAGCTTAAGAACTCACATTCTTTGCCTCAATCCCAGATGAGGGTGTTTAGCTACTCATACAATTACAAGGAATCACAATTAAGGGAAACGTACAATACAATAGAAGTGTCCTACATATAGAATCCTCGTCAAATGTATTCCAAGACCCAAAGGTCATCCCTAAAACACATATTACAATAGAAGTGTCATATTTATAGTTGGAAGTCGTTGTGTTAATTGAAACCAAGGGCGTGCCATGTTTTTGCATTAGAGCGATAAGGGCGTGGCACGCCCTTATCAGTGGCTGACTAGAATTTTCCATTTTGGGTTGTATCTATGGGATTGTCATGCCCTTAACATGTCGATCCAAGGGCGTGACATGCTTTTGTGCTCAATTTTTCCAGATTTTATCCAAGTAACCTCCATCCATTTATCATTGATTTCCTAACTTCATATGTGTTTTTCCATCATTGTCAAACCTTTTCTTGTACCTAGATATTAACTTAACATCTCCCACAGTATACTATATAATCAAACACCACAAATTAAATTATTAACACATAATAGAATTCATCGACACCAACTAAAACACATATGGCTCACGCTAAGAACACTAGTTTTCTAATCTAAACCATAAGATAATGTTTTGATTCTAAACTTTTTCTGAATACGCTTTAAACCTCTTAAAAAGTATTTTAACACTGACATGCTCAATTATCTTATTATTAGCTCATTACGCACCAAAGAAGTCCTCAAAACAAGGCTAAATATATAAACATTAGGACGCATAGGTGCACAAATCTACGTAAGATCATCACCCCAAACTTAAAGCCTTGTCAAAAACTTGACACACGTATGTGTATGTGGTATACCAAGTAATATAGTGGCCTTAAAGAAAGACAAATATCTATCCCACAGGGACATGTTATAATAACTACCAAATTCTAGTTTACTTATTATGATTAACTTGATGTGAAGCAACCAAATGAGAGTTTGAAAGTTCTAAACTAAAATTAAAGTAAACAGTGCATAAAATAAGAGACTTAAGACAATCAATTAAGTAAAATCCAGGGTTAAAGAACTTAGAAAAATCATACTACGCTAAATAAATTCATTCTCTAAATCACTTATCTTGGATGTTGAATCATAGGGTTTGTCGCCTGATTATGGTCATTGGACCTCTAATCGTCTACCTAACTTGGACATTACAACTACATTATTGAGTGGGGATGTAATAATCCAATTCAGTGATTAAAACTATCATTCTACATGTGAATCAAGTAAGGCTTCTAGGTACTCCCCTATCTGAGATGCTAATTCAAATTCCTTATTTCATAAAAGAATAATAACCCTACTTTGTTTAGCCCCACGTTCTATCATCTCATTCCCCTACCGAGATCACAAGGTTGATAATGAATGTATTCTAAGTGCCATGAATCCTCAAATTAGTTAACATAAGGGTAAACAAACAACCAAATATCATAACCAGATAAAAAAAATCAATTCATAATGATAGTAGTCATGTTCTTCGCTTTAACCATGGAAAGATGGCGTTTAGCAACTAATCAACATAATCATGATCCAAATAATTGAATATATAATCAAATCTATTCAAAAGATAAGGTTTAAGAATAAAAACCCTTAAATAAGTGTCTTTCAACATTTCTTAGTGCTTTAAGACGTTGAAAAGTGTTTTACAAAATATGTAAAGTCCTATTTATAGTTGAAGCCTTTAACACGTGTAGGGAATTACAAACGTGATGCGTTGCTTTCTTCATGGGCAAGAGTAGCGCATCATGGTGTATTTTGCATGTAATGAGCAGTGTGTCACAGTGTATTTTGTGTGGAAAGAGAATCACGTCAACCCTATATTGTGTAGGCTCTCTGTAATTAGCATCTCGAAACTCAACGAAGTCCTTTGCTTTCCTCTTCTATTCCTTACCTTTTACGTTTTTTTACTTTCATTTCCAGCTTGCTTTTCATCAAAATGTCATCATAATAAACTCACCAAGAATCCTACTTAATCAAAAACCAAATATTAGAGCTCAAAAGAACACAGTATCCACAACAATGGACTCGAAACATGAGTTAAGAAAAGGCTAGTCCACATTGATCTTCAACTTAATGTTTTGACTCTTAGCTAGATCCACTTTAACTTTACACATTATAAATAAGTTGTTCCATATATAAATACACAACAGTAACCTTAGGAACTCATTACATCCATTAGAATCAAACTAAACTAACTTGATACATACCTAGCTCAAGCTAGTAAAACTAGTTTCCTCGTCTAGAATCTAAATGATCTATTTGAGCCCACATATGTTTGAAAATGCCTTTGAATGTTGTAATTACATCTTTGAACGCTTATATGATTTTTTATATCACCAAAAACACATAAATCACATGAATTATCCTTAAAACAAGGCTAAACAAGATATAATAGCAACACTAGAGTGCATAAATACACCCAACATCACCATTCGACACTTAAAGGCTTGTTCATCCTCGAACAACTCTTAACTCAATGAAGTTTAAACTAAAGAGCTTAGGAGCTTTTGGATCAATTTAAGGTCAATAAAAGAAAGGATTAGGATATATATGAGGCTGCCAAATAAAATACTACAGACTCAATGGGGCTTACTAGGATTACGCACAAGGGTAGGTCGAAGAGGGGTATGAAACATAGCTATCAAAGAAATGCCTATACCATCTCTTAAATCCGCACTCATTATTTTATTTGGCATGCACGCCAGCAAAGTTCTAGACATCACATGCAATAAGGAATATACAAATAACTCACACGCTGATGGTACATGCTCAACTCAAGTAGGATCATCATATACTCTTAACCAAACAATACTTTGAATTCACATTAAGACAACAAATAGAAGAGTCATAATCGAGAGACTGTGAGTCCAAAAAGTAGTTATTCACACAATCATCATGCTCTTTTCAATCAAAAAACTTGCATCATGTAATCAAATATAACACCAACAAGAATATCCCACTTAATCCTAACACAAAATAATTTAAAATTACCCTACAAATGGGAATTTACCCACCGCACACTTAAAAATCTACTTTGTTCCCAAAGTATACTTTTTTAAAATAGAGATATAAATATGACCTGAGGTCTCTAGGCCTAGCTTGTAGCATCTTTATATATCAACAGTGTCTGAGGACCCCACAACTAATCTTCGCCATTCTCTTTAGCTTAGGTTTTCTAGTACTCATACTTCCCATCCACTTGTAACTCAAAAAAACAAAATTTAGTGAAGTGAAAAATAAAAATACTAAAATTAAACCTACCTTAACTTGTGTTTCCACCTAATCAGCACCTGATTTAATGTCGCGGCATGACCCATCTATGACTTATCTACATTCCTTCATCTTTTTCCTCATACTTAGTAGCCATCTTTTTCTTTGTTTCTGAACTCTTGAGTTTGAACTCTCAAGGTTTGCTTCTTTCTCAATAATAGCCTTTTCAGGCTCATAAATTTTCATTATGTCGGACTTAGGTTGTTATGTCTTAGGATTCTCAATGAGGAAGTGCGAAAAGGTCTTTTATTGAACCATCTTTGCTACCCCACAGTTATCCCTTGCAATCACAGTAATCATCCAAAAGTCTTTGTAATGGGATAGTGTGTTAAGAAATTTTACACTTTAAACACTGCCTCTTTATTCTCTAACCTCATTGTGGGTGTACCCTTCCTCACATATATTAAAGCTCCCCTTATCACTAAGAATACACATCCTAAGATGTTCAATACTTTTCATCTACCTTAAAATCTAAAACAATAAAGTCAGTAGTAATAATAAATTTACCAACCTTTATGAGAACATTCTTTATGACTCCTTCAGGATGGGCTATGGTACCGTTTGCCATTTACTGTATCAGAGTGCTCGGGCTAGGCTTTCCCAAGCCCAATGTGTTGAACAAAGATATGGGCATCGTGTTTATAATTTCCCCTAAGTCACTAAGTTCCTGAACTACATCGTTGTTGCTAATCTTAATGGGGACCCAATGTCCTTAAGCTTTTCAGGGATCTTTTGATTTACCACAAAGCTACACTCCTTAGTGAGTTCTACCACCTTCACATCCTTTATCTTAACTTTATTAGCAACCACATCCTTTTAGCACTTAGAGTACTTTGGCATTCCCTGCAAAATATATAGAAGAGTAAGGTTAATATGTTGCTCTCTAAATGTGTTAAAGAACTTCTTGAAGCTTGTATCCTCCTTTGCCTTTATATTGTTCTTTGGTAAAGGCAGTGGTGGGATTTTCTTCACTTCTTGAACAACTTTTTCTTTTGGGTACTCTAACTTTCTCAAATTTTTAGCAACTTCCTCTAATACCTTTGGGGGAATCAACTCAGAATCAACCTTCTTAGTTTTCTTTGGAGGTTTTTTACTCTATTCTTTACCACTTCTCAAAGAGATTGCCATGACATGTTTAGGATTTTAAGTATCACTTTGAAACCCAACTTTAGGCCTAATGTTCAGTGTTGCTACAATCTGATATACTTGAAACTATATGCTCCTTGTAGCCGCTTGTTGGCTTTATATATATGCTGGTAATTATGCTTGCATAACTCAATTTGTTTCATCATCTCCACCAAATTGCTATTTGCGGCTGGATTATCTTAAGCTTATGGTTTCTGAAACTGCTGCTATTTGACGTTCTATTATTGATTTAGTTGCTGAGTCTACCACTTTATGTTGTAGGTATTACCATAGTTAGGCCTCTGAACATTGCCAAAAATTTCACAGACTCAGGATTTGCAGCACATATATCTACAAAATGACCACTATTTCCATACACCACACACCAAGTGTGTGCCTGCTCAATTGCGTTCACTGTGGCTGTAGGCTGTGTTGCAACTAATTTTATGTTGCTGAGCTGTGTAGTCAATAGATTTTATAATGCAACAATCTAAGTAGATATTGCAGTAAACAGATCTACCTCTAAAATATATGCAATATTCTTAGTAGCAGTCCTTGAGTCTGAATGACACAAAGGATTACCTTGTGCAATTCGGTTCAATAATTGATACAACTCATCATACATTATCTCCAGAGCATGACTAGCAACAGCTGAATCTAATAGAATTTTTGTGTTATGGTCAAGTGCCTCAACAAAGTGTGAGCTAATACCTTATTGGACTGTTGATGGTGTGGAAAGTCCCGAATAAGAGCCTTGAAATTCTCCCAAGCATGATATAAATTTTTGTCTGGCTTCTATTTGAAGCACATAATCTCAATGCAAAGTCTCGTAGTCTTGCTAGACTGGAAAAATCGAATGAGGAATCTCCTTGCTATATCGCCCCAGGTAGTGATTTAATTTGTTTTCTCAATATTAAACCACTTCTTTGCTTCCCCCTAATAGTAAAAATAGGAATAGTGTCAGCCTCACATAGTCAGTGGACACACCCATAGGGATGAATGTATCACTAATCTCCAAAGAGATTAAAAGGTGGACTTATAGATCTTCATGCAAAAGCCTTGAAAATTTACCATTGTTGATTAGAAGCAGCACAATATCTACTTAATCTCAAAAATAGCTCCCATTGTCGGTTTCTTAAAAGGAGAGGTCAAATTTGTCGAAACTGGGATTGCCACTTCTCGAACTTTCCTGAGAGCTGCTTGTTCTTTAGCCATGAGTGTAGAATGGTTTTGACCCTCTTCTAGTTGAGGAATATGGGGGAGAAGTATTTCTTCTCTCCTTTGTTGATGGAATCATTGCTCGAGTTCGGGGCTTGGTTCAATGGATTCCCTATCCCTTGCCAGCTTACTAGATTGAGAACCTATTTCCTGCAAATACTAAACCAAGACCAAGCGTAAAACACTAAAGAAATATGAAAAGTAAAACTAAAACAAGAATAGTTGCAAAATTCCAAGTCCCTAGGAATTATGCCAAAAATTTGATAGCACCTAAGCACACACACAACTGTACATGGTCTACCAAATAATATACTGGCCTTAAAGAAAGCCGAATATTGATCTCACAAATACTTGTTCCAATAACTATCAAATTCTAGTTCACTTATTAAGATTAACTTGATGCGAAGTAACAAAAAGAGAGTTTGAAAGTTGTAAACTAACATTAAAGTAATTACTGCATAAAATAAGAGATTAAAGACAATTAATTGATTAAAACCCTTGGTTAAAACACTTTGAATAATTAGACTATGGTAAAAAACTCCATTCGCTAAATTGCTTATCTTGGTTGTTGATTCATAGGGTTTATTTCATAATCATGGTTTCCCGCCCTCTAATCGTCTACCTAACTTCTACATTACAATTATATCATTGAGAGGGGATGTAATAATCCAATAAAGTGCTTAAAGCTATAATCCTACATGTGAACCAAGTAAGGCTTCTAGGTACATCCCTGTCCTAGATGCTAATTCAAATTCCTTATTTCATAAAAGAATAAGTACCCTACTTTGTTTATCACCACGTTTTATCTTCTAATTCATCCTCCCGAGATCACAAGGTCGACATGAATATATTATAAGGGCGATGAATCCTTAAAATAGTTAAAACAAGGATAAACAAAAAACCAAAAATTATAAGCAATCAAACAAAATCAATTCATAATGATAGTAGTCATGTTCTTGGCTTTTACCCCGAAAAGAGGGCCTTTAGCCACTAATCGACATAATCATAATCCAAATAATTGAATACATAATAAAATATATTCAAAAGCTAAAGTTTAAGAATAAAACCATAAAATAAGTTTCTTTCAGCGTCTCTCAATTCTCTAAGAATTCAAAGGGTGTTTTACAAAACGTACAATGTCCTATTTTTAATTAAAGCCTCTAAGCCATGTAGGGAATTAACAAAGCATTGCATTGCTTTATGTGTGGGAAAGAGTTGTGCATTGTGGTGTATTTCACGTGGATGGAGAAGTGTGTCATGGTGTATTTAGCATGGAAAGAGCAGCGCATCACCCTTATATTTTGTAGGCTCTCTGGAATTAGCTTCTCGAAATTCAACTAAGTCTTTTGCTTTCCTCTCCCACTCCTGACCTGTTAGAATTGTTTTCCTTTGGTTTCCAACTTGTATTTCATCAAAATTTCATCACAATCTACTCACCAACCATCCTAAAAGATCAATCACCAAATATTAGAGCTCAAAATAACACAATATCCACAACAATTGACTCAAAACACGAGCTAAGACTAGGCTAGTCAACATTGATCTTCCACTTATTGTTTTGAATCTTAGCTAGATCCACTTGAACTTTCACATTACAATCAAGTGTTTACACTTATAAATACACAATAGTAACCTTAGGAGCTCATTACATACATTAGAATCCAATGAAATCAACCGGACATACACCTACCTCAAGCTAGTCAAACTAGTTTCCTCGTCTAGACTCTAAATGATCCGTTTGAAACCACACTTGTTTGAAAACACCTTTGAACATTTTAATTACATCCTTGAACACCTAAGTGCTTATTTACATCATTATCAACACAGAAATCACACGAATTGTCGTTAAAACAAGACCAAATAAGCAAGAATAGAAACACTATAGTGTATAAATGCAATCAACATTAGTACTTGAAAGACTCTTTACATTCAACATCATTTAAGGAAGAATACACCGTTAACACTACACAAAGCAAGACACTCAAGATAGCACTATAATGACTATACAAATATATTGTTCTACATTAAGCATTTCATATACAATTGAAAGCTCATGCACATTAATTTAGAACACTTTAGCATCAAGAATTAACTCCACAAAGTTGAAAAACTCATGCATATTACTAAACTAAAGAGATTCTATAAATCACCTAATGCTCACAAACATATGCCTTCAATATGAGATTCACCCATATTCACTTACCGAGATATAATATACCATAAGAATACAATAATAGGTATAAGAATCAAATTATGATCACTCTCACAATGAATTCATATGTCACATAAGATAAACCATAGTCTCCCCGTTAGTGTATAAATCTACTAATATTAGAATGTTATGGCTTAAGAATATTGAGGACTTTAAGGGTTGTAATATAGGATAAGGGATGAGAAGGAATAATTCTATCCAATAATAGTGACTAACTTCCTTAGGAACTTTAATACATCACATTATACTTTAAACTCATCTCTAAAAACAAAATTTTCACCACTTGAACCTTCACACATCACTTTTGTTTTACCCCATCCCTCTAAGCGAGTATTATCTATCAATACATGATTTAATCTGTATCAACTTTTACCTTTTCATTAGATTACTCCCAACCACTACACATTAACTTTTTGAACACCAATAGAAAATTTTTAGGGGATTCACTTTTACCTCTTTACTTCTTAAATTCACACTTTTTTAACATATTAATTTTTTCAACTAAAGTGCTTATGAGGTTTTGATCAAAGGACAGTAAACCAAAGAAGGGGAATAGGATACATATAAGACTACCAAAGAAATAGGGTAACGCTAAATAGGGCTAACTAAGACTATGCAAAATGGTATAAAAAATAGCATATAATTTATGGCTATCAAAGAAATGCCTATATTATCTGTTAAAGCCAGCATTCTTTATTTAGCTTTCCACACACATCGGGCATGTTTTGGACATTAATATGTAACATGAAAAATACAAAAGACCTCACTCATACATGTAACATGGTAAACTCAAGTAGGATCATAATCAACTATAGACCAAGTAATAATACAAATTCAATATTAAGACAACATCGTACATGAGTTATATGATGAGCATAGAAGTCTCAAAATTAGTCATTCTACACAATTAACATGCCTCTTACATTAAACCTACTTGCATCATGTAATCACCATAGCAAATATCATCAACATCTAACTTACTCCTAACACAAAAATTTCAAAATTTACTCCTAAAAATAAAAAAAAGGGATACTAGTTTAAAAGGGCACCCCCTTGAATAAAACCAAAAAGAAAAAACCAAAGGGTGGTTGAGGTGTACCGCAAATAGATCATAACAAAAATATCTCAACAAGCAAAGAGAAAATCTTGTTGTAAATTTTTTAAATTTAGACAAAAAATAGAAAACAACTAATAATTAAAAATTTAATAACAGTACTTTACCCTAAACTATGGAAAATTCTCCACCCTACACTTAAAAACACGCTTTATACCCAAATTATAATTTCAAATATAAGGATATAAACACTTCTTGAAGCCTCTAGGACAAGATAGCAACATCTTTAGTATTTAATGAGGTCGCGTGGACCCCATACCCTATTTTTGCCATGATTCTTAGCTCAGGTCTCCGACACTTAGGCTTCCCATCAACTTATGACTTAACAAAAGTAGAAAAAAATAGTGGAATAAAACTAAAATAATAAAATATCTGCCTTAACTTTCTACTTCTCAATCATACTCCTTAATCATTTTCCTTCTACTTGGACTCCATATTCCAACAATTTTCAGACCTCTTGAGTGTGTGCTCTCAAGGTCTGCATCTTTTTTAACACTAGCCTTCATAGTCTCTTTCTTTTATCTTTCAACTTTGATATTAATTATTGGCTTAGGCAATTCTAAGAGATTGTCCAAAGAGGTCACTGGTGGTTTATTTTCCACCCCACACTCATTCACTTCCATAACTGTAATCACGCATAAATTCTTAAAGGTGGATTAAGTGGTTTGTGTACTTTGAATTTTACCCCTTTATCATTCAATCTTATTTTAAGAGTTTCTTCTCTAACATCATTCAGTGCCCCTCCCGCCTCCAAGAACGGACATCTTAATATGATTGGTACCCTATTATCTACATTATAATCAAAAAAATTAAATTCAAAAAACATACCAATCTTAATTACCACGCCCTCAATAATTCTTTTGGGATGAAATCTAGCTATATCCACCTTTTGGAGTCCCACAGAATATGGACTTAGCTTGTCTAAACAAAAAGTATGAGCACTGATAAGGGCATTAAGTTTATAGTTTCCCTTATTTCACTCAAATCATAGACCACATCATAATCACTAATCTATATAGGGAGGGTTAAACTCCCTGGATTCTTACACTTCTTGGGCACCTTCCTCATTCCTATCGAACTACACTTTTTGATTAATTCCACTATCCCAATGTCATGTATCTTTATCTTATTAGTCACCATATCCTTTAAGTACATACCGTACTTAGGCATACCTTGCAAAACATCTAACAAAGAAAGATTAATGTGAAGTCCTCTGAATGTTTCAAATAATTTCTTAAACCATACATCTTCCTTAGCATTTCTAAACCTTTGAGACAATGGTGGTGGTGGTCTGGTAGAGACCTACTCAGTTACCTTAGTTTTAGGGTACTCAGACATCCCCAAAGTCTAAACCTTTTTAACTTAAACCTAATTCTTCTCCACCTGTTGTGGTATATCTCTATTTTTCCCTTCTGATCAATCTTAGAAGGCCTATCAATGAGATCTCTACCATCCCTTAATGGGCAATCCACTGGGCCTAGTAATCTACGCGTGGTCTCTCTTCCCCAACTGTGTGTATAGATTATTTTAAGAGAGTTGTTGATTTTTATTTCACCGACCATCTATTCTTGGTTTTCAAGGATTATTTTCAATGTCTCCTCTATATTACTGAAAGGTATGGTCTGCTGCTGCAGAAACTGCTGAGTCTGATTATTGCCTTATGAATAGTTAGGTTGACTATGCCACTTGTGGTTGTAGTCATTACCATAAGTTTCCTTCTATGCATTATCTATTAAATTAATATACTTGGGATTTTCTCTACATAAGTCTACAGAGTGTCCACTAGTTCCAAAAATCTCACACCGTGATGGGGTCTACTGAACTGTATTTACTTGTGCCTATGATTGATTCGCACCCAATTGTATAAACTATGTCATCATCTGATTCTTAAGTATAGATAATTTGATAGCTAAAGTTGTGACACTATCAACCTCAATAATACCCGCAGGATTTTTCACTACGCTTTTAAAGATATCACAATGCTAATGAAGATTACCTTACATAATTTAGTTCCGCAAGGTATACAACTAATAATAAGTTTTCTCAAATTTTTGACCACCCGGAGATGAATCTAACAAAATCTTTGTATTATGGTGAAGAATTTTAACAAAAAATGAGCCAATACCTCATTGGACTATTAGTGATGTTGACAGTATCTAAGATGAGATTTAAACCTCTCCCATGCATGATATAAATTATCATTCTATTTTGGCTTAAAAATTAAGATTTCATTGCATAGCATTTCTGCCTTCCCAAGTGAGAAGAAGCGTTTAAGGAAATTCCTTGCAAAATCATCCTATATCGTGATAGAGCTGACAATTTCTATATTCAACACCTTCATTTCTTTCCCCAATAGTGAGAATGTGAAGTGTGTGAGCTTCACATTGTCTGTGGATGCTCTATTGGAGACGAAGGTGTCACTGATCTCCAAGAAATTTTGAAAATGGACCTGTGGATATTTATGTGACAAGTCAGTGAACTGTCAACTACTTTGAAATAGTTGCACTATGCTTTTGTAAAGCTCAAATCTACTTTTCAGTGCTGGTCTACGAATGGTAGATTCCACATTATTTGATATTAGTTTTTTCACTTTGCGAACTATCCTTCTGCCTGTTGGATTTTCAACTATTAGTGAAGGAATAGCTTTCTCTTGTTAAATTTGAGGTATCTGATAGAGAAGTACTACTTTTCTTTTCAACTAATATAAGCATCTCTCAGGCTCTGGATATGGGTTACCCAAATCCCTTTCACTTTCCAATTTACTTATTTCTAAGATCTGGACCTACAAATTTAGAATCCAAGTTCAAATTATTAACACCTTTCAAATAAAAAACCAAAACTAAAAGTAAGGTGATTGACAATTTATGATTCCCCATCCACGGTGCCATAAACTTATTGCACCCAAGAGAACACGCAAGTGAACGTGGTCACCTAAGTAGTAAAGTGACCTTTAAAAGCCATGTATCGATCCCAGAAGGACTTGTGCTTATAAATGATCTAATGTAGTATTAATATGAATAATAAACATGTTAAAACGTAATTAATAATGTTTGGAAATTGAAAATCTAAAATTAAACGTAAACACGGTTGGAATGTAAAATACTTTAACAATAATGGGGAGAACCAAAGGCTAAGTTACTATAAACTATCCTACTTAGATATGAAATCTCATTGATTAAGTTAATTAACTTGTTTTCTGATTCATGGGCTTGAAAACATGATTATGGTCATCTGAGCATCTAATTAACTATCTAATTTAGCCTCACAACTATATCATTGAGTGGGGATGCAAAAACTAAGTTAAACGCATTTGTATTTATTCCCTTATATAAATCAAATAGGGAGAATTAGGTATATTCTTATCCTAAACTCAAATCCTAACTAAAATTCCATAAATGATTATGATCCTATTCCATACATCCCACGTTTTAATCTATTATTCCTCCTTATGGGCATATGATAGTATTGTGATTTTATCCGAGAGGTCGGGAATCTATAGAATTGTTAATAAAAGGGCATATAATCAACTAACAATGATAATTAACATAAATCAACTTCATTATAAGATAAAGTAATCATGTTATTTGCCTCAACTCCAGATGAGAGTGTTTAGCCACTCATCGAATTACAATGAATCACAATTAAGGATTTCATGTAAATAAAGAAAATACAATCTAAGGAAATTATTAAAAACTCTAAAACAGGCCTCTTCAAGTGTATTCCAAGTCCCAAAAGTGGTCCTATAAAAATTATAATGCAATAGCATTATCCCATTTATAGTTCGATGCCATTACCTGATTTGACACCTTAGGTGTGGCATGCTCCTGCATTGGCGCAATAAGGTAATGACATGCCATTATCGGTTAGGTTTAAAAGAATTTTTCCATTTTTTAGTATTTCTAAGGGTGTGTCACTTCCTTAACATCAAAATCCAAGGGTGTGGCATGCCCTTGTGCTCTAATTTTCCAGATTTCATCCAAGCAAGCTCCATCCATTTGGCATTGAGTTCCTCACTTCATGGGTGCTTTTCTATCATTGTCAGAGTTTGTTTTTCTCCCTGATATGATGTTTACCATACTATATCATACAACACCATGAATTAAAGCTTAAACACATAACATAATTCACGAGATGAACTAGAACACACATAGCTCAAGCTAAGAATACTAGTTTTCTCATTTAAACTGTAAGTTAATATTTTTATTCCAAACTTGTTTAGAACATACATTAAAAATTATATACATATAATTTAATACTTATATGATCAATTTTCTAATTATTAAAACATTATGCAGCTAAGAAGTCCTCAAACAACGCTAAATACATGGAGATTGGGACATTTAGGTACATAAATCCACCTAAGATCATAGCTTATCTGTTTGGGCAGTGTTAGTTGCATATTTTCATAATTTTTTGGTGATAATGTAATTCCTTTTCTCCATTACATTATGTCATACTTTCTTGCTACAAAGATCCACACAATGTTTTTGAAAAGTTTAAAATAGAAGGGGGTAAGAGTTTTTGAGCTGAAATTGAGTTGACTGTCGTAGGTACCTTAGGTTTCTCTTAGTTATGAATCATAGTGCTTTATTATATGATAGTTTCAACAAGAATTGCAAACATTCTGCGTTGAGGGTGTTGATGTTCCATGGTTTCACGTAACTTTTGATGCTTAAAATAAAAAATTATGCAAGTGCTTTGAGCCTTTCTATTTGATGTGATATTTTTTGTGTTTAGTCTATAGAATAATATGGATTGGACCAAAAAAGGAGAAAAATATATGAAATGTAGATGTAAAGGACACTTACAGGCCATAAAAAGAATGTAAGCCCCTCGTAGGTCACCTTATAATTTGCTGGGGGGGGGGGATTCTGAAAGTTCAGAAGATGGCCAAGTTGTTCTAGGACTTACGAAGGCCACCTACGGGGTTTAAGTAGTACTTAAAACCCTCATAGGTACCCTCAAAAGTGGATGACCTGAAAGCTAGAGTTTCCCCTAAGACATACGAACCCACCTAGGGTTCATATATTATTCCTACGACCCGTTTGTGGTGCCGAAGTTAGGTGCCCACTTAGTTTCCCTATTTTATTTTTGTTAGGATTTTGAGGATTTTGATGTATCCTATAAATACTCCATTTATGTTTTTTTATTATTTTATGCACTCTTTATACATACAACAATATATTAACATCTGACATATGATTTTGATCTTGAAATTCTTGTTCTTGATTTTTTATGTTTGAGATTAATTTGAGATTCTAGTTTTCATCCTTAATTTATTTTGAGATTATTAATATCTTCCTATTATGAGTTCTATGGGTTATATTTCAAGCATGATCGAATAAACCTCTTCACTAAGGCTGTGGAATTCTGATGGAATAACAAAGTAGAGGAAGTTCAAAGTCTTTCTTGATTGGTATTGTTGCATGCACTATTAGATTCTGCATGTAATGCATTGAGATAGTTTGACAAGAACGATAAGTCTACGAAGTTATAAAGTTAGGGAGAAGACAGTCCTAGTGTTCGTAACATATTGATTTCAATCTAAAGTGATGAAGCATTATTGGTACTACTGTTCTTACAAATCCCCTTTTTATTTTCTACGGTTTTTAACTACTTTAGAAAGTTCTTGACAGAGATTCGTCTTATTCCTTCTGGTTTGTGTCATGACCCGAGGATACCACCTAGTCAAGATTTTGGTTCGTACAGTCACAAGTGACCACAAGCTAACCCATGAGCTGGTACCTACTGTGAGCACTTAATAAAATGGGACTCATATAACATATATGTAAGATAAGCTGATAAAATACTGAAAATCTAACTACTGAATATTTTTAAATGACAAGTCTAAAATGTCTTTAACAACTGATAATACTGAACATACTGACTGGCTATCAAACTGATTATCTAAAAGACTTTAAACTTACTGAGGAGTTTATTGGACAAGCCCCCAACTTACTCCGACTATCTGAAGATAAGAAGATACAGAAATAACTAAGATAAATAAATTGTATCCTTGGTGGATAAGGACTCACCACTGCTACTGCTGAGTTATTCTAAGTTATCTAAGAATGATCGAGAAACTGAGCATCTGAACCTATGTTATAAAACAACATAGCACAATGAAAAGTATGCTATAGGTACTTTGAATATAGGTACGTGAGATAAGGACTAACTATAATACATAAGATAACTAAGGATAAATGCATGAACATATATTATCTGAGAATGTAAGACCAAGCATAAATATATTTCTAAAATACTCTGTAAACTCAGAGACTGATACCCGTGTAACTAAATAACTGTAAATCTGATCTGTACACTTGGTCAAGTAAACTTGAACTAATTGGGGTCCAACTTGTAACTCCAGTTAGAAGGGTGTTAGTACCCTACTATCGATACTAACACTGGATATGTGGATCTACTAATCTGATGTCTCGAAGGACCAAGGTGTTAAGCCCAAACTAATAGGTGACCCCTGAGAGGAATTCAAGCTTAAATTGATGAGTGACCCCTCATATCCTATGCTTGCTTCATAGTTCTTAAATACATAGCCTACTACATAGGACTATGACTAACTGATGGGGAAACCGCCATCCCTATATTCCCTCGATGCTAAATCCTACTCCCAACTGAACTAACGCTGGAACTGAACTGAACTAAGGTTAACTAAACATTATTTCTGATAGTGCTCATCATGATCATATAAATTGAATAAATAGGAATATTCATGGTTTAGTTGAATCATTACTTGAAAATTTGAAATCATGTAAAACACATAGGTATCGGGTGTTCATAACCCACCAACACTGAATGTTCATAAAATATTACATTTATGCTTAAAATAGTAGTATTGAATCATGGTTCAACCCAAGACATAGTCATTTCACCAAACATGTGGAAAGCATGGACTTGAACATGAGGATATTCTAAGCGTCAAAAACATAAAATTCACTTGAATAAGACATGGGAAACTGAGATTTAAAGAACGAGTACATCAATTACTTCATGGGATAATACATAGGTTGAATTGAATTAAATTACCAAGGAAAACATGAATTAAACTCACCAGGAGCATGTAAAACACCAAAGTAAAAGGGGAAAAAAATCCATTTCTTAATTAAACAAAGGGTTTTTGGGCTCCATGAGTTAAAGAGACCCATAAATGAACACCCCACGTACCTTAAGCTTGTTAACTCAAAAGAAAAAAAACTAATCTTGATGCTTTCTTGAAGGTTCTTGAACTTTGGTAATTTGAATTTTTGATTTCATGGGAAAAAAGAAACTCAATTTTGTTTTTGGGGAAAGGGAAAGGTTTATTACAGAGGAATTTGGAGAAGAAGGACAAAAAATTCCCTAAATGATGCCCCAAGTTATGATATAAATGATTGGGTTGAGAGGGAAACACCCAATTTCCCCTAAGCCATTTAAATTCTGAACTAGACTCAATATACTCATCGCGATGTGCTCTTATAGTGGTCGTTGATTTCCATCACCGCGATGTGGTCTGCATGACATCGGCATTAATGCCACGTCGTGGGCTTATCATGGTGACCCACTGGTTTTGTGATCCAAACATGACCCAAACCTTGCCTGAAAAATCTAAAACTCCTCTGAGACATACCTTTTACATTCCCCAACATGAATCAACTTAAAAATCTACATCTTAAGTTTGAGAAGACCAAAAAAATCCTCAAAGTTAGAGTTCCAAAATATGACTAAGTCCCTAACACTTAGTTAAAATTTTGGGATTTAAGCTCCTTATGCATGTAACTAAAAGCTGAATCGAGCTATGATTAGTACGGCTTATTACAATATCTCTCTCCTAGGAATATTCATCCTCAAATGAGGCTAGTTAGACTGAGATTACTATACTAAGGTAACTGAGATCATATATTGAACATGCATTACTTGTAACATGATTATATAACTGAGTCTGAAATGTGATACATGAATTGAACTAATTTCGTGAATGCATGTAATGACATTTTAATGGTTACATAGCTAAAACTAAGAATAGAAAGGAGTCAATCTAAGGAAGAGTCATAACCTTAAGGCAAATCTGAGTTTGCAGAGAAAAGGTGAGGGTACTTGGTTCGCATATCTTCTTATGCTTCCTAAGTAGCTCCCTCAATTAACTAATTCCTCCCAACGACCTTAACCAAGGGAACTTTTTAATTCCCTAGCCTGCGAACCTAATGATCAAGGATCTCAATTTGGGTTTCTTCATAAAAAAGGCTATCCTTAATGTCAACATTTTATAAAGGAACAACTACAACTGAATCACCAATAAACTTCTTTAACAAAGAAATATGAAACACTGGATACATTGATTAAAAATCTGGAGATAACTCTAGCTCATAAGCTACCTTTCCAAAATGGTTTAAGATTTTATAAGGGACAACATATCAGGGACTGAGTTTCCCCTTCTTGCAAAATCTCTTCACTCCTTTTATAGGAGAAATTTTCAAATAGACCAAATCACCAACCTCAAACTCAATATCTCTTCTCCTTACATCTTCATAACATTTTTGATGGCTTTAGCTGTCTTCAGCCTAACCAAAATGAACTGAACCATTACCATCGCCTCAAACACTGAATATGGCCCTTTAACTGTAGCCTCTCCCACTTCAAAACTTCTAATGGAAGATATACATCTCCTACTATAGAGAGCCTCAAATGGAACCATCTGAATACCAAAGTGATAACTATTGTTGTAAGCAAACTCAATCAAAGATTGGTGGTTATCCCAACTACCTCTAATGTCAATAACACATGCTCTCAATATGTCCTCTAAAGTCTAAATTATCCTCTCTTCCTGACCAACTATCTTAGGATGAAAGGTTGTACTAAGATGAATTTGAAAACCAAGACTCTTCTGAGAAGCCTTCCAAAAGTGAGAGGTAAATTGAGTACCTCTATTTGTAATGATAGACAATGGAATCCAATGCAATTTAACAAACTCTTTGAGATAAGTCTAGAAAAATCCTCAATTGAATACAAAATATAAACTAGCAAAAAATGGGCTGACTTGGTCATTCTATCAATAATCACCCAAATTGAATCATGCTGATAATGCATACGAGGCAACCCTATCATAAAATCCATGTTCACCACAACCCACTTCCAAGTAGGGATGCTAAGCTCCTACAATGCACCACTAGGTGTTTGGTGCTCAACCTTAACCTGCTGACAATTTGGGCACCTAGCCACAATCTCTGCAATATCCCTCATCATACTACTCCACCTATAGATTTCCTGCAAATCACAATACATCTTGGTGGCTCCTAGATGGATTGAGTATCGTGCACCATGCACTTTCACAAGTATTTGTTGTCTCAAACCATCAACACACAAAACACATAACTTGCCCTAACAACAAAGTACACCATCTCCTCTTTGGGAGAAATCCTCTGCTTTATAATCTGTAACTGCCTCCTTCAACTTAACTAAACAAGGATCCTGATCTTGTTTTTCTTTCACTTCGGCCACTAATGAAGATTCTAAACCATTCTAAACCCAAATACTACATCATCTAAATCAACTAAACGAACACCTAATCTAGCAAAATGATGATCCTTCTATACTAACTTGTTTTTATCCTCCTTAACATGAGCAACACTACCCATAGGCAACCTAACAAGGGCATCTGCCACTATATTGGCCTTACCCAAATAATACAACACACACGTATTAGAATCTTTTAACAACTCAAACCATCTTATCTAATGGAGATTTAGATCATTCTATGTGAACACATATTGTAAACTCTTATGGTTATTAAACAAGTAAATATGACCCCCATAAAGATAGTGCCTCCAAATTTGAAAGCAAAAACAGTTGTTGCCAACTCAAGATCGTGGGTAGAATAATTCTTTTCATAGGGTTTAAGTTGTCTTAAGGCGTAATCTATGAACTTACCTCTCTACATTAATACACAAATAATACAAACTCTTGAAGAATCATATTAAACTACGAAGCCATTCGTGCCATCTGGCAAAGTCAAAACTAGAGCAGAAGTGAGTCGAGTTTTCAACTCTTAAAAATTCTTCTTGTAAGAATCTGATCACTAAAATTTGACTTTATTCTGAGTCAATAGAGA
>JAPEIP010000004.1:109149084-109161738 GCA_026120095.1 Capsicum chinense | reverse complement strand
TAATATTCATAATCACAATTCAAATTATTGAATACTTGTTATGAAAATTAAAAAAATAATTAAATAATGATAAAAAAAAACCAGATTAATAAGTAGAATCCTCCACAAATTAATCCACTCCATCACTCTAATTGTTCAATATTGCCCAAGTCGACCACAAACGTGTCCACCGTCCTAGGTGTCCAAGAATAGTCTAAAGTTGTCCACAACAGTGTGTATATATACTATTTTAATCCTAATATTTGTATAATTATATTGATTGTCATGTGATCCCAAAAGATTCCTCATCTCCTCAAAACGTGTGCCCCCAAATTGTATTAAAATAGGACAAAGTCAAGCTGTGTCGACAAAATTGTATTTAGCTATGTATGGATTTTCCACCACGATATGATGCTCATTATGTTAGGAAAATCAATGAGGTGCGTTGGCTACAACATTGATGTTCGACGTGTCGCGTTGCTATTGTGTCAGCTCACTAGAATTTGCATCAAAAATTTATTCTAAGTGTTAAACGTCCTATACTTTGCCTATGCCTTTTGCAGTGTATTTCAATGAATTTACGGCCTTTAAATAATCAATATATCACTTTATTTATCTCACAAAGCCTCGTAAAATATGACACACAACATATTAGTGATTAAAACAACACAATTTTCTCAACGATGAATCAAAACACGAGCTAAGACAAGGCTAATTTATAATGATCTTCAACTTTCTGTTTCGACTCTTAACTTAATTAAACTAAAATTTGACCATTAAAAACAAGTTATTCCACACATAATTACACATTTAAACTATTTTTAACAAATAAAACATATTAGAATACAAAAAAACTAACTAGACACACAACTAGCTCAAGCTAGTCAAACTAGTTTTCCAGATTGAACTCTAAATGACTCAATTAAGTACAAATTTGTTTGGAAAAAATTTGAACCATTGTAGTCACACACTTGGACACTTAAAAATTTATTTATATCAATATTAACACGTATTTATTTATATCAATATTAACACGTAAATCACATGAATTATTCTAAAAACAAGGCTAAGTAAGCTAGAATAGTAACACTAGAGTGCATAAATACACCCAACATCAGTAATCAATGCACATTTGGAGAGTATTGTCTTTCTTACACATAAATAAGACTGGAGCGCTCCACGGAGAAAAATTAGGCCTGATGAAACCATTATATAAGAGATTTTTTAACTTCTGTTTCTATAACCTAAGGTCAGTTGGAGCCATTTTTTAGGGTGGAACAGAGATAGGTTGGATATCTCAAAGTAGATCTATTCTGAATTTAATTTCCCATTTAGGAGGCAACATATCTGGAAATTACCTTACTCCTAAAACTGACTGGAGGATCGGAGTCTCAAAACTAGAGTCTTTAACTTGAACAAGAAGGTAAATGCACCCTTTAGACATCATTTTTCTTGCCTTAAGATAAGAAACAATCTGACCCTAGGCACTGAAGTAATACCCCTCCATTCAATGACTGGTTCATGAAGAAACTAAAATTGAATAACCCTATTTCTATTGTCAATTGAGGCATACCATAGGTGGAGCCATTTTTGTATACCCATCTGGCTATAATAGATTGACCTACTAGGTAGACACTGAGAAAATTTTCTACTAAATATTTAGGACAGACACCAAAATTGACTGCTATATAAGGACTCACAAAAGAAAGTGAAGCTCTAGGGTCTAATAAAAACATACACATGAAGATGAAATACTTTTAATGTACCCGTAACCATATCAACAAAACTCTCCTAATCATGCTGAGTCTGGAGAGCATATAATCTATTCTAGATTTTACCATTAGTTGTACTAAAGATGTTGACCTGCTGAGTTAGGCGACCAGCTGAAGTTGCTGAAGAAGTAGTCTGGTCCTGCTGGAGATCACTTCTGCCCTTTTACACAACTACTACACAATCTCGAATCTTGTGTCCTGTCTTTCCACATCAAAAACATACATCATTACTAGCCTTACACATACCCTGATGATTTCTACCATATTTTTTGCAGAGTGGTTTAGTACAACCAATGTTCACATTACTTTGGGACTTAGAATCTAGCACCCAATCCTAAGTGTTTTGTTTGAACTTTGGTACAGGTACACTAGGTGGAGATAGAGCTGGGGCTAAGAAATTTTGATAGAACTGAGGTTTTTTACAACCTTTTAACCTTAGGTAGGAAAATTTAAAACTACTAGTTCTAAACCTCTTATTCTCTCTGTTCTTCTTCTTATCTTTTATCTTCTCAATCTACTATGAATGAACCATAAGCCTAGATAGGTGTATCTCTAAAATCATTATGGTAGTCTGACACTCCTTAACCACACTATCAGCTACACAAGACACAAACTTACTAATTCTAGACCTATTATTAGTAACCATTGAAGGAGCATACCGCATCAGCTGAGTGAATTTCAGTGAGTAATCCTTCATATTAATATTACCTTACTTTAAATTAATGAACTCCTACTACTTAGATTTCTTTAACTATAAGTTAAAGAACCTATCTAGAAAAGTCATGGAAAACTCCTCCCACTCTACAGGCCCTGCCTCAAAACCTTGGTCCTCTTTCTATGATTTAAACCCGGTGTGAGCTACATGTTGCAATTGATACACACAAAACTCTACTTTCTTACTGAAAGTGACTCATAATATCAGTCACCTTTTGCACTATATCAAGAAACTCGTATGAATTATCCTCATACTTAGTAACCTAAAACAAATAGGGATTCATCCGAGTGAAATCCTAAATCATAGTTGCAGCCATATTTCCCACTAGATTAGATGGGGAAACAACTTGCTAGTTGTTCTAAAGAGGAATTGAATGGGATAAGGTAGTGAAAGTAGCCCTGAATTGTACATTGGACACATGATCATTCAGGGATCTTCTTGAACAGATGGTGTGGATTGGCCCTAGTTTCCCATTTTATTATTTCTTATAGGGGCATTGTTAGTAAATAGAAAAAGGGTGAGTTAGAAAGAGATTTTATATAGAGCTGATGCTCTTTTTCATAACATGAAAACTGAAAGAAGGGAAAAATTTCCTAAAAAATATCTCATAGCCTTTTGCCCAAATATTTGGTGCGCTTCACACCCATGCACAAGAATCTACTCAATTCTACAGTCAAACTCCCTAAGACACTTGAAAACCTTATTCTCTCATACCAAGTTTTGTGATAACCCAAGGCTACCACCTAGTCACGACAATGGTGCTTACGATCACAAGTGACCACAAGATAACCCATGATCTTGTACCTGCTGTGAGCACTGAGTAAAATGGCACTGATAAAACATATACAGAAGATAAGATGATGAAATACTAAAAATCTAAATACTGAATATATGTTAATGACAAGTTTGAAATTTCTATAACAACTGATAATACTGAACTAAATAACTGACTATCTAACTGACTGTTTGAAAGTCTCTAAACTGACTGAGGAGTTTATGGGACAAACCCCGAACTGACTCTGACTGTTTAAACATAAGAAGATATAAAAATAACTAGGATAAATGAATCATGTTCTCGATGGATGAGGACTCACCTTTGCAACTGTTAAGTTATGCTGAGCTGTCTAAGAATGGTCGGGAAACTGACCATCCAAAACTATGTTATAAGAAAACATAGCGCAAAGAAAAGTATGTGATTAGTTCATTAAATATACTGGTACATGAGACAAGGACGGGCTATAATGCAAGAGATAACTAGGCATAAATGTTTGAACATGTAACATCTGAGAATGCAATAATAAGCATAAATTTATTTCTCAAATACGTTGTTAACTAAGAGACTAAAATTTGTATAACATAACAACTATAAATCTAAACTGTGCACTTGATCAAACAAACCTAAACTGAGATATATTGAAATACTGATGAAAATTATGGGCGGTATCATATAACCGAATTGCCCCAATCTGAGCTAATTAGGGTCCAACCTGTAACCCCAATTAGAAGGGTGTCAGTATCGTACCATGGGTACTAATACTGGCTGTATGATCCACTAATCTAAGGACCGAAGGACTACGGTGTCAATGCTAAACTGATAGGTGACCCCTGAGAGGAAGACAAGCCTAAACTGATAGGTTACCACTTATATCCTATGCTGGCTACTTAATTCTATATTTTAGGGACTGCTACTAATGATTCTGCCTAACTGACGGGGAAGCCACTATCCCTGCATTTTCTAGGAGCTAAATTCTACTCCCAACTAAACTAACACTGGTATTGAACTAAACAAAGGTAAACTAAAAATTATTTGTGATAGTGCTCATTATGATCATATCAATTTAATAAATAGAAATATTCATGGTTTAACTGAATCATTACTTAAAAATCTAAAATTATGTAAAACACATAGGTATCGAGTGTTCGTAACCTACCATCACTGAATGATCATCAAATTGAAATTTAAGATTAAA
The DNA here is from genome assembly GCA_026120095.1 of Capsicum chinense. Lineage (NCBI taxonomy): Eukaryota > Viridiplantae > Streptophyta > Magnoliopsida > Solanales > Solanaceae > Capsicum > Capsicum chinense. The sequence goes on along the minus strand of JAPEIP010000004.1, from coordinate 109,157,302 downwards.
CTTTTATTATGTAATCATGGTTCATCCCACAACATAAAATTTTTAGTAAACATATGGAAACCATGGACTTGAACTCAAAGATTTTCTAAATATGATAAATCAACAACATAAAATTCACTTGAATAAGACATAGGAAACTAATATTTAAAGCATGAGAAAATCAATTACTTCATAGGATCATACATGGGCTGAGTTGAATTAAATTACCTAGTAGAACATGAATTAAACTCATGTTGAACATGGAAAACACTAAAATAATATGTAAAAATACATTCTTTAGTTTAAAAGAGGGTTTTGGGGCTCAATGGGTGAAATGGACCTATGAATGAACACCTCACATACTGGAAGCTTCTCAACATTAAAGGAAAAGACTAATCATGATGTTTTCTTTAAGGTTCTTGAACTTGAGGAACTTAAATTCTTGATTTCATGCAGAAAAGAAACTCATCAATTTTATTCTTGGGGAAAGGGGAGGGGTTTCTAAAGAGGAATTTGGAAAAGAATGAAAAAATGCCCTAACTGATGCCCCAAGTTGTGCTATGAATGATTGAGTTGAGGGGAAAAGATCCAATTTCCCCTTAGTCATTTAAATTCAAAACTGGACGCAATAGGCTCATTGTATGCGGTCTTATTGTGGTCGTTGATTTCCCTCACCATGATGCAGTCTCCATGACATCGGGAATAATATAGCATTGCAGGCTTATCATGATGACCAACTAGTTTTGTAATCCAAACATGAACCAATCCTTGCCCAAAAAATCCAAAACTTCTCTAAGGCATACCTTTTATATCCTTGAATATGAATCAACTTAAAAACCAATGTCTCAGGGTCAGGAAGACCAAAATAAAAATCCACAAAGTTAGAGGTCCTAAAAATGACTAAGTCCCCTACACTTTATGAAAATTTCAGGCCTTTAGCCTCTCATGCATGCAACTAAAAGATGAATCAAGCAACGATCAGTACGAGGTATTATAGTTTGACTACAAACTTTGTTGGGATCTTTATTAGATAGATACCGTGTTATACATTCTTGGAGGTGTAATTTTGGGTGATATAATTTTTTAAGGCTGATAATTTTGAGGCCAAAGTCGTGACCCTATCCACCTTAATCATCCTGGTATATTTGGACATATATCTCTGCTATTTAGGATTACATTATGCAATGTGCGTTGAAAAAATATAAACCTCATTATTAGTTTTATCCAAATCTTGAACACCTGAATCTAACAAAATTTTTGTTGTATAATCCCGAGCTTCAATAAGAGTGTAACCCAATACCCCATTAATTTTTTGGTGAAGTGGCAAGTCCTTGATATGAGATTTGAACCTCTATCATACATGATATAGTTTCTCATTTGAATTATGCTTAAAATCAAAATCTCATTGGATAGCCTTGCATTCTTGCTAGATGGGAAAAATCAGATGAGAAAGAATGCATGTTCGAAGGGAAAAATCAGATGAGAAAGATGTAGTGATGGAGTTTGAAGGTTCTACCTTCAACTATTTCTTCACTTCCCCCAACAGTGAAAAGGGGATAAGAGTGAGCCTCACATAGTCTGTAGAGACTCTAGTAGGGATAAAGATGTCACTAATCTCTAAGAAATTCTTCAAATGGATATATGGATCCTTTTATGAAAAGTCTATAAATTACCTACTATTGTGAAGTTACTATACCATATTCTATTAGAGCTCCAATCTACCTCTAGGTTTAGTCTCTTGATGGTGGAGGTAACATTGGTTGCGAGTAGAATTATAACTTCAGAGACTATCTTAGGGGCTGGGCAATATTTAGCCAATAGTGTAGAAATAGATTCTTCTAATTGAATTTGTGATATGCAATAGAAAAGGACTACTTCTCTCATTAGCTGATGCAAATATTACTCAAGTTCAGGATATGGGTCCTAGAATATATTAAATAAGTGAAAATTATATCTTGAAGAGTTTAAGATTTGAGAACTTAAAAGTAACTGTAAATAATTCAAAATTATAAAATATTGAAAATAATAATAGGAAGAAATCCATGGTCAAGGATATGAACAATCCTACTAAGCAATAAAAATCTTATTGGTTTAGTCAATTATGTTATTTGTTGATTCATAGGATTGATAATATGATTATGTTCTTTCGAGCCTGTAATCATCTATCTAACTTAGATCCACAACTACATTATTGAGCGAGGTTGTGAGAACTAAGTTAAATGCACTTATATTTCATCTCCTATATGAACTAAATAGGGAGAATTAGGTATATTCCTATCCTAAAGTCAAATCCTAACTTCAAATCTTTGAACATATAAGATCCTACTCCATATATCCTATGATCTAATCTATTATTCCTCTTTTTAGTATCACAATAGAAATATAGGTTTATCCTATGGGTCACAAATCCATTGAATAGTAAGAATAATGATATGTGAACAACCAATAATGATAATTAACAAGAAACCAACTCAATTGCAAGCATAAGTATTCATGTTCATGGCCTTAACCCCAGAAGAAGATGTTTAGCCACTCAAGGTCTTCCAATAAATCACAATGAAATGTATGTATAACATAAAAAAGTAAACTAAAGTAAAGATAAATAACCCTGATTAAAGCCTACTCAACTTCACTTACAACCCTAAAAGTCGTCCAAGGTGTTTGCAATAAGAAAAAAATGTTCTATTTATACTAGGAAATAAATAGCCCATTTTCGTTCCTTAGGCATGGCACGCTTTTGCATTGCTGAAATTAGGGTTGTGGTATGACCTAATCATGGAATAACACTATTTGTGTTTTGGGGCATGAAAATAAGAAAAATATCCCAGAGGATTATTACAAGTTAACATAATGCAACACTAAAAAATCTAGAACCTATATTGTTCTGTCTGGACTGAATGAGTTGGATTAGCCTTGACATTTTCAACCTCTCAAAAATATAGATTTATATCTCACCCAATGGCATAAAGTTTTAAGAAGGTTTCATTTATAGGTATGGATAATAATGTTTGTAGGTTTTTTGGTGAGTTGGTGGAGATAATTATTAGTAGTTTGTAGGTTCGGAACTTGGCCATTATTTTGGTAATTTTATAAGTTCTAGTGAGGAGTTTGGTAATTTTGGTTGAGCATAGAACATGTAAGGATTTTGTAGAGCTGGGGTGGGTATTTAAAGGTAAAGTTTTGACTAGGCTAAAATTAAAAGGCTTCCTTAATATTTCTCTTGGATTAATAGATACTAAAGTTGCATCTTCTTTTTCTTTCTTTGGAATCATAAAGACCTAGTTCTTTCAGAGACCTTGGGGATTTTTTTTGATTGTGTGGTTGTCCTCGATTATTCCTCCCATTTGAATAAACTCAATAAAATTTTCCCTAGCTACAATTATCATCCTATATTATTATTTTGGCTTTTGTGTACAAACAAATGAATTAACGATATCCTTATCGGACATGGGAGGACAGACTCTCAACAATTCTTTACTCCATATATACGAATATTTACTATAGAACGCAATAGACTTTTATTTTATATTTCCCACGAAGGGATGATCAGTGACAACCTCTTCCTTTTAAACAATTATTTCAATAAAATCTTTGGCCAAAGCTCTCTTGCTAGGCCATTGTTTCAAATCTTGTAAGGTGACCCACTCCAATGATCGACTATTCAAACTACAAGACATTACTAACAATACCTAATTTTATAACTTCTAGTATTTAATTGTAATAACCTCTCTAATGATCCAAGGGGTTTTAAACTGCACTGAAGATGTTGAAATTAGAATCTTGTAACCTCATAAAAAATCTAGATCTGGGTGGATACATAGATCTATATAGTTTAGGCCTATGAGATTTGCCGAGTTACAAAACTCTTTCATTGATTTAGTTATTTCTTCCTTTAATGATATCATATATCGCTCGTGATTCTCTAACTTCGCTCTCCACCCCTCATAGTAATAACTTTTAGGTCTCTTAGTAAAATTAGTGTAAGGATTAGATTATGTAGTGTGTTAAAGGTGGTAGGTGGCGTTGTCTTGTTTGCCGACAAGTTTTGAAGTTTTGTATTGTAGCTTGATATATGGTAAGGAAGTTCTAAGTGTTATTGGTATTTAGGTTGCTATTATGATTGGTGTTTTTGGAAAGTGGAGTAGGGGTTCGGAAGAATTAACAAATGTAGGGTGGGTTTTGAAAAAAGTGGTATCACAACCCAAAATCTCAGGCCATTATGACACCTATTATAACCAACCAATAGGTAAGCCAAACCCAAATCCCAGAATAACAAGTAACATAATAATAAGAGCAAGATAACTACATAAGATATAGACGCCAAACATGAAGAATATAAGCATGGGAAATATGACGTATACACATATACAAGAGGGTAAAGAAATAAAATATTCAAAAATAACCCCCAAAACCTGGTATCTTAATATGCAAGATCCACTAATGATAACAATCTGAGTTAGAGACAAATCAATATAAAATGCTGAATTAAACAACAAAATGGAAGGATAATTGATAAATAATAGATGAGAAGTGAAGAATAAAAGGCTCAACTAAAAAAATTATAATTAGGGAGAAAGAAGACTTAATCAAATACATGAGAAACAAAATAGAATCCTCAATATTGTAACTTGATGATCAATCAAGAGAATAAGATAAGATATGCAATTTTGTGATCCACCCTATCACTCGAACTAAGCTAACAATTAGTATTGAACCAATTACTACTCTAACTGGAGTAACTAAATAAAAAGACAATTTAATCTTCAAAAATTAAGAAAGAAATTGGCTAACACATTTATATATAGTTATTTCATTTTCCCAAATAGCCTATTATAAAAATAAACCAAAGTGACTATTTAGTAAATAACCCACAAAGGTCTTTCCTGACTACCCAATTGGAATCTGATTCGCCGATGGCCTTATATTTTTATTTCTCCATAGCTTCCTTCGACCTCGAATCTTTTATCGATATATGGAAGCCCTTACTATCATTCCCGTAACACACTATGTTCTTTTCATCCTCCCATTCTACAAAATAATTTATCCTCAAATCTAGACCTCACAAAACAAGAAAAAAAAACAAGCATATCCTCATAGTATGAGAGTTAGCACAAGGGGTAGTACACAAATCTTCATGCCAATGATGCATAAGTTTGAAATAGAACCAAAAATCCTTTGTGTTCAATAAAAGCAACGCATTGTACAATGTAAAAAGGATATGACTATGAAAAATATCATGGAATAAAAAAACCACAAAGGTCCTAAGACATAATTGTGTCCTTTTCCCACCATAAAATCATACCAAATATGGTGTCATCATTAGTTCAAACACCTATAATGGTTTATCAGGGTCAAACATTTAAATGACCAACATAGTTTGGTCCTACTAGCTAATGGATCAATCTAAGAAACTACCTCTATAATAAAGAAATACCATACAAACATTTGACATCATTATATTCAAAGAGGTAGTTGAGAAAGGTGATAAGATCACTATTCTCATCTATGCCATGGAAACCAATAAAGACAGTGATAGTTGAGAAGAGACATTTTAAGAAAAAATAACCCTCTATATCAAGAAACTTCATAAAGAAAATAAGTGCACCAATGAAGCCATGCTACTATAATTGTCGAGAAATCTATTAAGAGTCAAATCATTTGATATAAAATAATGCTCCTAATGTGTTTGCTTCCTTCCTATCATAATATCAAGTATGCTTACAAGTTCCTATTTGAAACATCAACTTTTCAAAGCCTTTAAAGGTGGCAAGGAGCTTTCAATATCCATGGACTCTTCTAAAATAAATAAGCAACATAGCACCCACTAGTTGTGTTCCAAACAAATTGAGAACAAGTGTGTAAAATAAGGATGAAAGAACATAGAAAACTCCCAAATTAGCCAATTATACATTTGTCTTAGGGTTCACAAACATAAGACAACATTTGAGAAAAGGGTCAGCGTATGCAAACAAGTAGTAAACAAATGTGTTATTTAAATGAACTTCATAAAAAATATGCCTACATATGGAATCACCATTTGATCTACAAGAATTAAGGTCTTGATCAAGAATAGGATTACACAAGAGTAAAGTGGTTTTTACAGAACATATACCATATTTCTTTCGACCACTAAACCCTCTAATAGACGTACTATCATCTTCCAAGAAGAGAATTATATCTTCAAAATGTATTTGATAATACTATAGTGGATTATCAATCACATGGATGCCTTCAAGAAGGATACACTTCCATTATTTCAATATACGCCACTATGTATGTCACCATTATTAGTTATGTCAACGACAAACAATGGATTATCCTTAAAAACACGTTACACCTCAAAATCCTTATGAGAAGAATAGAGAATGGGATAGTAATTCAAGGATTCATTAATTATGTGCAATGACTTCACATTTCTATCTACATGACCAAATATATCAATATAAATACTAAATTGAGGTTCCTTAACTTCATCACAAAACTCCTCATTTAGTGGGTCATCATTCCACATAAGTTGAGCAACACCAATATTGATTGGTAGTGAACTATCATTTAAAGAACATATATCAGCACTAAGTGGAGAAACATTATCTTACTATAATAATAAATGATGTCATCAATACGATCAATAAGTTTATCCACATTCTCAAATGCACATTATCAAAATATAGCAAAGAATAACACGACAATGTACTATCATTCAAGGAATAAGTGTCAACACTAGGTGGTCACAAATTAATATTACAAGAAGAATAAATTTAGTCATTAATTGGATCAACTAGTGTATCCATATTCTTAACATGCACATTATCAAAACATGGCAAAGAATCATGTGGCAATGTACTATTACTCTAGGCAAGTCTCAATAGTAGGCGGACACAAATTGATCTTACTCAAAGAATTAATTTGGTCATCAATAGGATACACTATTGTATGAACACTCTTAACAGGTAAATTATGTCTCTGTGTCAAAGAATCAATAAGTATGAAAAAAACCATCACTTATAGTCAATTGGCTACTAGATTCATGATGATCTTTTACTTTTACTCTTCTCTAACATGAATGATTTTCTTCACCTTGGTTTTCAATGTTTGAGTTATGCACATATGGGATATTTCTATGTTGGAAGCAAGAAAATCCCAATTGAATATCACAAGTATCAAATATTCCCACACCACACCATACCTCTTCTTGATGCTCCCCAAGTGAAATGAGTACCCTTACTTTTTAATCACTCCAAAACACTCTTAAATCTTGAACAAGAATTTGAATTGTATGGAAATATAACCCAATATATTCCACCACGATCTAACATAGATAGTACATTAACATCAAATGTGATATCGAAAACCACAATACAAAAAATTATCACTTTTGTTTTAAGAATCCACTTCTCATGGTCTTGCACAACGTGAAACATAGAATTTCACTCCCATGTACTATGGATGTAATACCCCAGAAAATTTTTCATTGAAATTTTATGCGTAAACGCATTGGGTTCTATCTTCTAGAATGAATAATAAATTTTTTGTGCGGAATATCTTAGATTATGACCCATCATTGCGTAGAGTATCGAATAATATTTCCAACGATATGTGGATCATTCAAAATGGACACCCGAGCAACGAGTTATAAACATTCCAATCTAATCGTGAATAGTAGTAAATAGTAAAACATGCAAGAAAAAGTATTGAGGCCTGGTGTATTTTTGCTCCAAATTTAAACAATCATAACTCCTTGTACATAATGATCTAGGTGATCTACAATATATCAATGGAAAGTTCTGTGAGTCCTCTTTCCAATGCAATTGGTTTCATCCAATTTTCCTATTGGAGCAAAAAGTTATGGTTGATCTACTTTAACCTATCAAAAGCAAATTTTTGGGTCAACTTCAAACGATCATATATCCTTGTCCATAATGATATGGGTGATATACTATATATAAATGGAAATATATGAGATTGCTCTTTCTAATTAAATTGGTTTCATCCAATTTGGATATCAGAGTAAAACGTTATGGTTGATCTACTTTAGACTATCAAAATAGTCCACCAAAGGAAAGATTCGAGAATTATATAATTTTTAGGGGGGTTTTGGTCATTCCTCCTCATCGAAAATCCGTCCAAACCCTATATTAAAGCCTATTAGAAGCATTATATGTTATATTTCATCAAATTCCCTCAAAAAGAAAACCTTAAGCTCCTACATCCAACTTCAAGAACCTCCAAAGTTCACCAT
>JAPEIP010000004.1:109105633-109131866 GCA_026120095.1 Capsicum chinense | reverse complement strand
TATGTTGTAAATTATGGTTGAATCATATGTAGGTTATGGATGAAATAGAATTAAGTGTTTGTTTCATTGTATGTGTGCATGTGTTAACTTAATATTTATTTATTTAATTGCAACATATGCTAATGAGGAGTGATCGTATTAAAAGTTTAATATAGGTTTCATGACTTGATAACATGTAATGTGATTGGTATAGACCTTGTTGATATTCAAATGTTATGGTTTCCAAACTTACTATGTGATGATATTTGTTAATAGTATGTGGTTGTCTATGAGTTGATTTTTCTAAATACATGTTTGAGATTGATTTGGTGGATTTAAGGTAGTATAAGAGTGGTGAATTAAAATAAGGATTGTATAATACTAACTTTTGAATAATGGAGCAAAAAGTCGCATATTTGATACGTAGACTAAAGTTGTCCTCTACAGGTCATGGCTAATGGAAAATTATAAATATCATAGTATGAGTGTACAATCTAATTTGAAAGAATTTGATGGTTCCTTGAGTCTGTTGATTATGCTTATTTATATTTGGGGTCATTTAAATAAGATGTTGTTTGTTGGTATTACCTTGGTTTCCTTGTGAAAAGATATCTTGTCTTTTTATATTTTATTTGTTGTTGCCATGAATTTTTCTCTAAGGTTGACGAGATATTGAGATTTTATGATGTAAATTGAGGTCTCATTTGTATACAAGTTATTCATATTGTTGACACTAAATGGGGCTTTATCATGCATAACTGTAAATCTTGTTTACTTGGCTTGGTTGGTATCAAAAAGTACTGTTGTGATAAATTGGTTTAATTCCATGATTTATTTGACTCATATTCTACTTGACTTATATTCTAATCTTACAAATAAGTGGTTAGGTCAACTGATGGTGTGCAGTGGAAGATGATAGAGATGAAAATCCATGTTTAATTATTTTTTGGTGGCAAAGTAAGCAATTACTAATGAGTGTTGTTTCAAGAACCTAATGGTTAGTAATGAGATGTCGTAAGAATTGAATAAGCCTTAGTGAGAATATAAAAATAGATTGGTACCCTAGAATATGTAATATGCAAATTAACTATTGTTATTGTATATACATTTATAATCCTTGATTTCTATGTTATTGGATGTGATTTAACTTTGGTCGACCAATAATGCGTAGTAGAATAGTTCATAGACGTGTAGAAACTAAAATTTGCATTATTTGGATACAGGTGATAGAATGCATATATTTATATGCATTTATGCTTATTCGGTGTTCCAAACCCAACTAAATCCTTGATATTACTATTGCTTGGCAAAATAAAATGAAGTTATCTCATTTTTTATATTAAAACTATTTCTTTAAATGGAAGTCGTGCCTCTTTTATTAATTACATATGAACCATTTATATTAATTTTACTACATTATAATTTTGACAAAGGTTGATTCTGATCCATGGTTGTTCCATTTTTTTAATCACAACTTATTCATGTTGGTCTAGGGACTTCCCAACCCTTTCTATATTATCATAGAATTTTACTCGCAAATCTAATCTTAAATTAAAGTATCTTTCTTTTCCAAATTTTTATCATCGGCTCAAGTCAGAGAACTTATTTTACTTCTATTTCTCTCTGCTATTAAATGAAGTAATTTCTTATAAAGGTTATTGGAAGTCTTTGTTATAGACCACACATTCTATTTAGATATCTTGAGTCCTCTATAGATGGCTCTATCTATGATCAGGGGCTATAAGAGGTGATACTCATATGTCCATGCCTTGCGAGTCAAAGGATGTGTATTTACTTGGTAAAATTTGACAATTTATCAGTATGGTACTATTGTTTTTTGTTACATCCATTCATTTATGTGCATTGCCTATCACAAGTATAATTGTTTGTAGCCTGTACTTATTGGTCTTATGGGGTCTAGTTAGGTATAGGTTATGTTTGTTGTTTTAATTTAGTTCACTTTCAAGGATTATGGAGGTCTGGTTAGGTTATTGTTTGTTTGGTCTAGCAGCTTATATCATTATTTCATGGATATTTTCATATGGATCGTGGAACGATGATTATGGATAAGTACCATAAGTTGTAGGTACGTTTTTGGGTTCTATTCCTTTTCATTATGATGTGTTGCAGACCTTATGATTGTTTTTAATTAGGTTATACACGCTGATTTGCCTAGAGTTAGCTCTATTTTTACTTATGATTCTTATGATGAAAGACTAATTCCCTCAAGGTAGTACATTCATGTTAGGTTATCTATATAACTTTATTGCATGTCGATCTTTCTCTAGCTATTCCTTGTATATAACTTTCTAACTTTCTACTACTATTGTGTATTGTATATCTCATTTTGCACTATACAATAATATAAAGACTATCTGCTTATGGTATCGCAATTGTATCCTTGATTACTGTGAGTATTGGTAGTTTATTTTTGCCACAGCATTAGGAATACTATGTTCTTTTCATAAATAGCTTCATGTAGTTTATATTCCTAATTTACATGTTATTTAAACATGCATTATCTTTGGATCTCTATCGGCCAATGCATACTAAGTACCTCATGTTTGGAAGTCATACTATACTTCTGTTAAGTGATTTCTTGTCATTGACTGTGTATTTTATGGAGCTTCTATGGATTGGATATTTAGAGTGAGATTCTGACATTTGAAGTTGTTCCTGCTCTGACTTATTGTACTAATCTTTATATTGCCTTTTTGAGGTAGTTCTATATATATGTATTATCCTGACATTGTAATTTCGTTTTGTTTGGATCTCTTGTACTAATTTCACCATGTTTTGTGGTTACTTCTCTATATTAATCTATTTATTTGACTCTTTTTGTTGTGTATTTCTTTTCTTTTGGTACTCCATTACTAGCTATGTTGGACAATAGGTTGGCTGACCGATCAAAGGGTTATAACAGGCACCGTCATGACCTATGAATTTGGGTCATGATAGTTTGTTCTCCGTGCTTAGGTCGACTGTTGTTAATGGTGCAAGAGTTACGTTCCTAGTAGATTCATATGGATTGATAAAGAGATTTTTTTATTCTATCTTTGGGAGGCCATAGGTCATCCTTAGGAAATTATATTCCTTGATTCCATGTTGTGTGTATGTACTTTTATGAACCTCTAAGTACATCTTTTGACCTCGTCTTTCCCATATGTATAGCACAAGGTTTTCAATAGGTTCGAATGGGACTTTTGCGTTTGTTATAAGATTTTAACTCAACATAGGGCTTGGGAGTTAGAGATTGATATAGAGGATCTTCAGCATCAGTTTGAGGCTTCAGGGCTAGCCAGGATTTGACCAATTGTGTTACTTACTCAACTTATATTAATATCATGTTGGGGATTCAGAGACTTTTCATGTTTGCGTCATAGTTAGTTTGTAGCGTCTAGTACATCGAATGGTTATAAGGCCAAATTTGGTTTGGTTTGTATTCAACAAGGATGTTTATCAGTTTTAGATTATGAGATTGGGTTTATTGAGTGGGCCATACGTACTACTATGTTCTTTCCTACATAGCATGATATGGTGAATGGTTTATATGAGATAGAACTTACCACTCTACTAGGCGTTGAAGCATTTAATAGCAGACGAGGCTTCTGTTCTTTAGGTTGTTGATCATATGAGGACACATAGAGAGAATGTCATAAGACATATGGAGATGGTGGTAAGATATCATGCCTGCATTATGATGTTAGTGGTATTCTATTTAAAAGTAGTGATACTCCTAATAGAGGTTAGGATCACATGAAACATATTTGGTCTGTTTTGGTAGACTCTTTCGCTATACATGACCCTAAGACTTATTGTGGTGGCCACAATGGAAAGAGTTTTGGCCAGGTATTATGGCGTTCTCAGTTTAGGCAGTTAGGTTACGGCGGTCGTTTTGGATCAGAAGGTGTTAACACTCATAGTATATCTTAAAAGTATAAGTGATCACTTTCCAATATAATTATCTAATTTATTGCCGAGGTTTAATTCACGAGGAATGAATGTGGTATATTCACCTCTCTGTGTTAAAAGCAACTTGTGTTTGCTCGTAATGCTATAAAAAAATTCAAAAAACTGAATAAGTGGTCCATTTTTAAAATTTTGTAATCAACAATAACAATCGTAGTTTGAGATGCAAAATTCAAGCACTAGGCATAGTTGTAATCAATTGTGAAATGTACTTTGGGTTATGCTATCTTTTGAGCGAGTATATGTATGGATAGTCCGGTATTTGTCTAAATTCAATTAATAGACATGGGAAGTATAGCTTATGGGTCCTTGGTGCTAATTTTTCAAAACACCAAAATATCACAAATGTGTTCTTTCAAATACCTCAGAAGAGGAGTTATATAATCCATCTAATAACTCAATCGGAAACTTTATGTCTAAGAAACACTATTAAATTGTAATCATCATATTATTGTTAGCTACTATTCCTCACTCCCATAACCTTTGTCAAGGATGATAAGGGTTCTAGTGTAAACTAGATTTTGCAACCTCTGATTATTAGATCAAAATCATAGAGCAGAAGTAAAACCCATAACAATTAACTAATTTGTAAGAAAAATAATCTACACATGTATAATCATCACTACTCACTCAAGCATAAATCCTAGTATAGAAATCATCTACTCATATAGAGAGAAAGTGGAAAAATACCCAAATTCCCATTCTATTCTTCCATCAAATCCAAGATAATTACAAGAAATGAAATCCAAATTCAATTATAAAAAAAAGGAAGAAACCAATTTCATATTAGGATTTCAACTCTATGTTTCTAAAGGTCCAAAAATTACAAATATATAGTTTAGATCTGAAAAATCCCCTTCAAACCTCAAAAATAACATTTCATCTAATAAAAAAAGTGCACTGCACTAGTCACAAGCAAGCACACATACCAACACCGGTGGTCACATGTATTCTCTTGTCAACTGTGTAGGTGAGCTTTTAGCTCCTTCTAGTTCACTGCTTTGACCACATTCTTCCACACCTGTGTGCATAGGGGACCATAATGTTATGCTTGCATTATCCTAAGCTATTTTCCTTCTTTTTGCATTCCCTTTGACTTGTATTGTTAGATCGACCTTAGATTCATTTATTACCTACACTAACAAGTAATTTAGCATGAGATACACTTCAAATAAAAGAAAACTTGTTGATAATTAAAGCTTAAACGAATAAAAAGTTGGAAAATTGCCAACTTATCAGCTCCCCAACCTTAAACTAATTCTCCTCAAGCAATCAAGGTTTTTATTCATCACCACAAAATAAATAAAAGATACTATGCTAAACAACCAAAATAGAAAAGTTCAATCAATTCATCCAATAAATCATTAAAAAGAATCATCTAGCACTCTTCCTTTTGAATAAACAATCTTTTCTTAGCAACAAATGGAAGACATCTAAGGCTAAAAGTTTTTAAATAAAGAGATTATCAAATCTTAACAGTGGACTTTCAAAATTTTACACAAACTCGATTCGTGTCTTGTCTCACTCACTTTTCCCTTATTAAAAGCCAGATATCACTTTCTATTTCAAGGTGTAGATGCCACTCATATTCAAGAGGTTTTTCCACTCACATAGTGCAATGCAATTATCAAGGAACAATAGAGATAAAAAGAATTCTCACTCACTTTTACTAAGAAATTCAAGTATAACAAGTAGAATCACTAGCTTGCCCTTTGTGTCATTCGCAACTAATGTTTGCATACAAAGTTTGAAATTTACAACATACGGGCATTGATAAATGTTGGGGTAAATGAACGGACTTATGGACCAAGTGACTCGAAAACCACCCTAAACACAATCACTTTAACAACTTCATAGGCCAAATTATTTCATGTTCTCCACCTTATTCACCCTTTTTTCTTTTCTTTTTTCTTCGCAATTCTTTATCATACTTTTGCTACTCACAATTAAAAGCTTCCCCTCTTCATTCACCAGTGGTTCTTTCAAGAGATTTTCTACTCACTAGCCATGCCCCCTCTTCTTAAGCTTTTCTACTTTTTCAAATCATTTAAGGGGATAGGATCTTTGCTTTCATTTTCAAGCTCATATTTTATATTATGAATCATTTTTAAAGCTCCAAGAATACATCTCACTTAAACAAAGCTTGCAACCCCCCCACCCACAAATATTATGATTTAGGCCTAATTTTTTCATTATCAAATTGTGCACCCCAAACTTGGTCATTTGTTTGCACCTATCTACATTTGAATAATATGACGCGTTCAAAGAGGTTGTGTTTTAAAAAAGGGATTATTGAGAAAAAGGCATAGGATCATAGTATGGCCATCACAAAGAAAGAATAATAGAAAAAGGCTAAATTTGACTAGGGTACAATTTCAAGATGGAATTTAGGTTATTGATGGGTCAACAAAGGCCTGGGGTAATCTTCAAAAAAAAGAATGACCTTGGATTTTTCCTTTAACATACTCGGGGAATGTTATAGACAACAATAATTGGACAACAAATGATCAAAACATCACCAAACAAGGCACCATAATGATAAAGTAGAAAGCTAGTCTTCTAACCAATTTAAGCAACCGAACTTGACAAATTTCTCTGAATCAAGCAATCAACTTTCATGACTTGGGACTCCTTTTGCTCTTTAAAAAGTCAATTTTTCTATTCAAAACTTATTTTTTTCCAATGACAAATTTTAGAGATACCTTTCAAGTTTATCTAATCTACTAACATGAATCTACTTCTCAACGATGGGAATTTACCCTATGATAGTCGCCCATACATTCTATAATACGGAAATAGCACTTGGTTTGACAAAGAAATTTAAATAACAAGAGAAAGAAGCCCCTTGGGAAAGAATCATGTTTCAAAGAAAACTCTTGGGGTTTATTTGACACTAATATACAAGGAAAATGAAATGATATGATTATCCAAAATAAATGTTCACATTAACATCAATAAACAATAGAAGAAAAATGCATATGGATTTTCGAATGATAACAAGCACAAAAAATGGGCCCTACAAGGACTAAAATCATAGAAATATAATCATGGGACCGACAAGGGTAATATCAAGAATATATAAAAAAAATAGGCCTGCCAAGGGAAATTTTAACACCCAATGCTATATCAAGAGAAGGTAAAAACCTACAAAATGTATAATATTATAGATGATGAATAGAATAAAAAGTCCACCCCAACTAAAGAGTGTTGCATTGTCCTAAATGCAATAATAAAAAATACATGGAATAAACATAATAAAGTTCCCAATTGTTTATCTCTCACTTAGATCATTTCTACAGTTAGTTCTCCCACCTTTACATGCATAATATTCATGATGTAACCTATAGAGTGGCCCTCTCAATAGTGACATCCTTATCATTGGGGGAATGAAGCCACCAATTACCTATAAAGCATTGGAGAAGATTGGCTTGAATTTGGTGATCATACCTTTTTATCGACCCTTCACTATTGTCCAATATAGGAATGCCTTTAGCGATGATTTGTGTAAAATAAGATAATTAAGATCCCCCACCTCTTTCATATTGTAAATACAATATGCTACATGTATGAGTACAAGATAAGTAAAGCTTATTAATATCATCCACTGAGCAAGGCACCTTAACACTTACCACAGGAATACTAGCAGAAATAGGTTGCTCCACTACTGATTGCTTATATTTGTATTCAATATGCCAAATGTGATAGCAAGTATAGAACTTTTTCACAAGCTCTGGAAAGTAAGTGGTGAGATATGGTAAGTCATTCATATCAGTAAGGACATCCCATATATGTTCATTAGTGTGCTTCACAATATTTTAAAAGTGACCAAGAACTCCACTCAAGCTAATCACTTTCTATGGATTGAAACCTTAGGTGTCAACTTAATGATCATAAAGGTCACAGACTCTCTTAATTGCATGAACAAAGGACTTCTTCTTGGATGTGGTTGTGTATGCTTGCCTTTGTTTTTGTCTATTTCTTTCTTTATAGATTGCAGCATGGGTTTTCCTAATGTCTTCACTGAAAACAATACAAAAGAACCAACAAAAACAAAAGAAAAAGTAATTGTTTGGATTATTTTTATGTGGTAGAAGAAAAGAAAGCTTTGCTAAATCATGTGAATAAAAAGTTAAAATACATTTGAATGCATAAGGGGGAAATTAACCTGATAAAACTAAACATACAAACCATATACATTGAGATGTAGATGCACCTCATCACATGGGGACGAATGTTAGTCTAAGGAATTAAGGAACAATACACTACCTGAGTATATGTATGGCTCACCAGCAAGCATATATGCCCAGATGCACCCGTATGTTCTTTGTTCTAGGTAGGAAGTCTCAACGACATGAAAAAAAACCTAATTTGGCCCAATATTTGGGTTTAGAAGAGTTTGATACAAGATGGGTGTTCCATAAGGATGATAGATAATTTCTTGAGGTATTATACCTCCCATGACAAGTGTTTTCATAGACACCAAACAAGAGTCAAACAAATCAAATGACAAATATAGCCAAACAAGACAATTGAATTGCTATATATAGTTTTTATTATGAGCATATGACTACGCAGAACTAGGTCTATGGATTTTTAAGGCAACAGTACAGTTGCATGAGTCTGCAAAGATTCTTATATTTGTGTAAAAAACTAGTAGGTTCTACTTGCACTAATTAGGACACCTATTCCAATGACATTTCATTCCTAATAATCATTCAATAATATAAGAAAAAAGATTCCTTTATATCAAGCAATCATTGCAAATACAAAAAGAGTACCGAAGAGAGATAAAGGCAAAAACTCCATATCTGATATTGCTCAAGCTCTTTTGTCATATATTTATGTTGAATTTGAGAGTGTCTCGAGTGAGTCTTGATTTATAATTAAATTACTTATGATATAAAAGTAAGTATCCATTCTCTTTGCTTATAGAGATCTTAGCTTGAGTTTCCTATTTCTAATACTGATTAGAGTTAATTAGTTTAGAGAGCTCCTTAACAGAGTTCTCAAGTTGAGCTTATAGTAGAGTTATTACAAAAGAGAATAAGCTAGAGTTAGGTTCAAGTTCGGGTGAGGATGAGTATAGTGAAATTTTGAGATGCTTGTGCGGGCAAGCCGAGGATTTTCCTCCCTTAAGAAAGAAGGTTTCCACATTAAATATTATGTGTTATTATTTTCCAGCACAACCTCTAGTTTTTATGCACTTAATTGTTTGATTGTCTATGATTTACATTGAGGGACCTTGTCCCTCAGTGTGTGGTGCAACCCCCAAGGGTTTCAACAAAATGTATCAGAACCTATTACCTCTAAAAGGTTCATACCTAGAGTGTTTTGGTTATCATGGTTTCTCCATCAAACCTAGAAGAAGGAAAATTAACCACTGCTCACCGAGATTTAATGGACAGTACTGCATGTGATAGAAAACATGGTTCTTTGACTTCCTTATGGCTGAGGATAGTAAGCTGATGGGTATAATTCTTGATGGTTCTCATATACCTGTAAGAGAAATCAATGAGGGGATTTTACAAGAATGGTTATAAAACAAAAGTGGGAGTTTAATAATGAAGATAGGAAAACAATTGAGAAGGATTACAAGGCAAAGAAATTGCTAGTCTGTGGTATAGGTCCAGATAAATAAAGTAAGTTTTTTTAATGTGAAAGTACTAAAGAAACCTGGGACTTCTTGAAATCAGCTCATGAGGGAACTATAGATGTTAAGGATTCTAAAGTTTACATGCTGACAACATAGTATGAAACCTTCACTATAAAAGATGGAGAGATAATTCAAGAAATTCAAACAAGATTTACTTCCATCACAAATGAAGTTCACTACATTGGAAAAGTGATTCCTTTATATAGGTAAGTAAGGAAGATTATGGGTGTTCTTCCTATGTCACTGGAAAGCAAAGTGGATGCAATAAATGAGGCAAGAAACCTAAAGACCCTCACCGTGGATGAACTTATTGTGAACCGTAAAACCCATAAACCCAAAAAATAGCAAAGAGAAGAGAATAATGAAGTAAAAAGGGAAAAATCCTTTACATTAGAAGCTTCCTGGTAAGGTTCAAATGAAGAAGAAAATAATGTTGCCTACTTAGCAAAAAGAATTGTTACAGCTAAGAAGAAAAGTGGCCAGTTTCAAAGAAGTGGAAATTGTAGAAAAAAAAGAGCCACTATAGAAGTTTGTCATAGGCATGGAATTCAGGACATTGCATTAAGGATCGTCCAATGTACAAAATGGACTATTATGATTATCTCAACTCTAGAGGTGACAAAGGAAAAAATAGAGAATAGGCCTCTATAAAATTAAGAAGACATGCTGCAACTGATTTTGTAGTTAAGCAATCTTTAGTTGGTTGGAGTGACTCATTTAGTAAATCTGATGAATATAAGTCTATAGATTTTTCCATGCTTGCAGATGAGAAACTGAAATTTGATTCCTTGATATCATTTATGTCAAACACAAAAGATGAAGGAGAAAATCAGATAACACTTTTTAACCATAACGAAAACATAGACAACTATTCTGCTAGAAAAATGAAAAGGCTTGCAAATGTGTTAAATAACTCTACGTGTGAAATGACTGAGAAAAAATTTTCTCTAGAAACAAAAGTGGAAAGTCAAGATCTTGAGTTAATTACATTAACTTTCCCAATATCAAAAACTGAAGAGCAGGTTAGTAAATTATAATCTGAAAATCTTAATTTAGTGAGTCAAATGGAGAAAAGAGGTGATGCTTGTAATAAAGAAAAGAATAATAAATGAGAGAAAAAAATATAAGATTAGGAGCTTGATCTGATGGCTTTGAATCTCAAGATATTTGAATGGGAGAAATATGTTGCTAAGCTAAAATTTGAAAATCTGAGTTGGTAAGTCACCTGAAAAAAGTAGATGCTTCTGAGATTAAAGGAAAGAAAGATGTCGCAAAGTCTTAGGTGGAGCTTAAAGAAAAATTGGAGGATTCTCAAGGCTTCTGATGATTGCACTTCAGTAAAATGAGGAGTTAGAAATGGACCTCGATCATCTGAGGGAAGAACTCAAAAATTCTCTTCAGTGGACTTCATCCTTACAAATCCTTTCTAACCTAACTGGTCGTGGAGTTAATAATGGTAACTTCCTTTGGTATTATTAAAAAACTCAATTATCTTGGTCACAAGGAAAGGTTGTTCAAGATGTCAAAAACAAAGCATATAAATCCTTGTCCACTCACTGTGAAAGCCATGGACACCTGAACGAAAACAGTTAAAGTTGGAATAGAGAAACAATGTTCAATAATAGATATATCTAGCAAGAGAATTCCTATACAAAGAATTTTATGTCCTTGAAAAGGATGAAGAAGAACTCTCTACCTAGATGGAACAAGAAGGATTTGATCACACCTCTGTCCTCCTATGGGGAACTCAAACTCAAATGGGTTCCCAAGTCTAAAAAATAATTGTATACATGGGAGGGAGAAAGGGTTTTCCATTAGAAAAATCATCTTGATATTTTATTACTCGATTTTATGAATGGAAGGTCTGCTTTTATTATATTTCTTGAGATACTTCAAGGTAAAGGTGTCTTATGAGATTAGGTAAAAAGGTTCAAAAATTAAATACAGTTGATGGGAATAGTCAATAGCCTAATAATGCATATGAAAATTATGAATGGTGATCCAATATCTCTATTACAAACATCAGCTCAGGTAGAAGAACTCCAAAGGATTGTCTAGTCAAAATTCATAGGGACATGGTCCCGGTGAAATTCATCTTAGAGGATTAAATTGGAAGCACATATCCTTTTATCTCCCTGACATTCTAACTTTACATCTTGAGGAAAACGTGCAAAAAGGAGCCTAACTTATAAATATCATGTTTTTTTAGCATTCTATTATGTATAAGATTCTAAAGATGTCTAATCTAAGTAATAAAGAAGTGAAACACCTCACAATTTTTGAGCTAGACATTAAACCATCATTCTTACATGTGTAAACTCTAATTCCATGATTTGTATTTGAATAAACATTTCATGATAACTATCCTAGTGTGAATAGTGCTTATTAGTTTAAAAATGCTTATAGGAATCAGTTAAAGAAAAGTTGAGCTAAGAGCCTTTGATTTGGCCAAATTTTTGTACTTTATTCTACAAGGGTTAACTTTGAACATGTATAAATTTTTACATATGTGAAATTTTTCATCTCAAGACCCACCAAATTATTGATAATTGAATTATCTTTCCAACAATAGCAATTTTCCCTTAATTCAAATCCCGAGAAAAAGTTAGAAGGACTTTTGTGAGAAATAATAAGGGTCTATAATAGCTCCACGACATGGACCTTATGCACCTTGATAGCTCCGCGAAGTAGACCTTAGGCTCTGAGTTGGACTCTGAGACGCGGGGCATATGTTTCCTACATTGGTAAGAACAAGCCTAAGGGGTGTTTTGGTCTTTACACCTTACCCCCAAGCTCCCAAGTGACGGATTAAATTTGAAAAGGGCATTATTTTCCCACTTATCATGAGATTAAAACAGTAAACCCTTCCCCTCTCCCAAAGTCCAAGAAATTCTACTTTCTCTCTAAGGATTCAAGTATCCAAGCTCTAAGTTCAAGTTTTTCTTCAAGGATTAAAGTAATTGAGGTATGTGGGGTATTCATCAATAGGTTCCTTTTGGCCATTGAGCCCAAAGGCCCTCTCTTTGGTTTAAAGTATGAATTGTATCCTATTATATGAAATTATCTATGTTACTTATGAACTTAATCCATGTATTTCTTAGTAATTTAAATTCAATCCATGTCAACATGTGTTCCCATTTAAACTAGTTTATTTAATGCTTTAAATTTTAATTACTTATGTTCTATTCAAGTAATTCCATGTTAAATATTCAAGTTTTGAATTAAATCATGTGAATATGTTTTTTCTGAAGTTTGACCCATCCCCATGTTCAAATTCTTATATTTCACTCAATTCTTAAAATTTCTTATGTCTTGGGTCTTTTAACTATGATTTTATGCCACTTTTTTAAGCGTTGTTTAGGTATTTTGTGATCATTCAGCGCTGGATGGTTATGAACATCCGATAACTATTTTCTTATACATGTCATTATTTTTAAGTTACAAGTCAGAGAGGTCATGATTTTTATTACTATAATTAAACTACCATTCATGTTGAGCATTTATCAATATACTACCATATCATGTTAGACCCATAATAATCCCAATGTCAGTTCAGTGGGGAGTAATATGTAGTGCTAAGGGAATGCAGGGATGGTGGCACCCCCATCAGTTTAGGTAGAGTAATTTGTAGCAGTCCCTAAGTCCCAAAAATATATCGCTAGCATAGGATATGATGGGTCATTTGTTACTTTAGGATTGACTTTATCTTACGGCTCACACATCAGTTTAGGCTTGGTACCTTGGTCCTTTGTGACAATAGATTAGTGGATCCATACAA
The DNA here is from genome assembly GCA_026120095.1 of Capsicum chinense. Classification (NCBI taxonomy): domain Eukaryota; kingdom Viridiplantae; phylum Streptophyta; class Magnoliopsida; order Solanales; family Solanaceae; genus Capsicum; species Capsicum chinense. The sequence goes on along the minus strand of JAPEIP010000004.1, from coordinate 109,118,487 downwards.
CCATGTGTTAGTACCCATGGCAAAGTACTTACATCCTTCCAACTGTGGTTGCATGTTAGACCCTAATTAGTTCAGATTGGGGAATATCGGTTATGTGATAGCTCCTACAGTTTCAATCAACATCCAGTCTATGTCAATTCAGGTTTGCTTGACCAAGTAATCATATTTTCAGTTATTCAGATCATTTCAGTACATGTTTTACATGGTCTCACATTCTCAGTTTTACATGATTATGTTATCATACTCAGTATCCATACATGATCCTCAGTTCTATTTTACAACATATTCAGTTTTATATGAGATTCACATATAGTGTTTATGTTTTACCATTTCCCAACTTACAAAATTATTTTTAGCTTATGATTTATAAACCTCACCGTGACATATAGTTTTCACTTATAACCATATTTTAAATATATGCCTCAGCAAATAACTTAAGACCTTAGACTTAAAGTGTGTTTTTAATATTTCCATGATTTAGTACATGTCTCCATATACTCAGTACATTCCAAAGTACCGACCACATATATGCATTTGTGGCTACATCTTTTATAATGTAGATAAAGATGTAGCTTATATACCATGGTCATACACTTCTCAGCTTTCAACTAGCAAATGATGAGTTCTCCTATTTTGGGAATTCCAGTCATATATAGTTCATGTACTGTATTATTATCATTCTTATGTATTGATTTTTCATCGTTGGAGGCATGTCCCAACTGCCATCTATCAGTATAGTAGAGGCTTTATAAAAAGTAAGTCAGAGTCATTATATGTAATTCAAGTTCTATCTTAAGATTTATCATGTTGTAAACTTTATCAATATTATATTCATTCAAATTTTCTCATAATTATGTTGTTGCTCGTCCAATTTATCTTTAATTTACATTATAAATCAGTTGGTTTAGTAGTATGCCAGTATATGGGTTAGCTTAGGATGACTTGTGGTTCTAAGAACCATGTTATGAGTAGGGGTGGTCTCGGGCCATGACAAACTCAGTATCAGAGCACAAGGTTCAAGTGTTCTGGGGTGTCTATGCTGTCGTGTCAAGTAGAGTCTTCCAAAATAGTATAGAGACATCTGTATTTTTCATTGAAAGGTTACAGGGAATTTAAGAAATGTTTCTTTTACTTTTTTGTCTCAGATCATACAGTAGAAGTTTTCTTTAAGGAACTTATCCAGATTCTTACATTACTCCATTCGTGCCAAGTCTTCCTTATTCTTTAAGGCAACAAAAATAGCTAAGTTTAAATCATTAAAGGTAGAGTTTTCTCAGACAACCCCTATAGACAATTATGGGATTGCATGCAGGATCAAAAGTATCTCTTAAGTGATTTTAAGTTCTAATGTTGAAAAGATTTTATTCATGTTCATGAAAATCATGCACTAAGCCAAAGTGTGTTATGCCCTCAGACCCCTTGTCAAAATACTGTGACAATATATGACCTGAAGTTTGAAGCATGAATCTAGAAGTTTTAACAGCAGTAAAGTAGGGATAGTATTTTTGTAGATTTAGCAGATTATGTATCCATGAGGCTAGTTATATAAAAGCAAACCAGTAGGCTTAAAGCATTGTATGCAAGAATTTAAGTATATAGATTTGATATTAAGTATAATGATGTGGGTATGATTTAGAGGTGTACCCATGGTGATATGGGATTGTATTATTTCTAAGTTTTATTGGGTGTGCTTAGAACTAATCCTTGAGTTTTTATTTATAATTGAGGCTAGTGATGTTGTATATGATGTTCTCACCAACTATGTTATGGGCTATATAAAGATATGAGTTGTGTCTCAGAAGGAAGTATTAGCAATGGGTTTTAAAATTTCAAGAGTAGTCTTTTATGTGGAGTTTATTATTTATGTGTATTGTTATATCTGAAACTCGAGAGTAAGGTGGTTATAATTCAGTTTAGAGTTTAAAAAAAGGGTCCATAGATTTATAATGATATCTTTAATCTAAGGGGGATATGATAGAACAAGAGGCCAAGTCATGTTATCATACTCTAGTAGCAATGCAAGTGTGTTACAAAACAATAGTCAGGGAGAAAGATACCTGAACCATTATTATCTTAGTGAAATTTTTTGTACTTTGGTCATCATGACATCTACTCATGCCTTATATGTCATGTCCATGATCATAGTTCATATTCATGCACATCATAGAGATTCATGTGCACTCTTAGTTTCTAGTATAAGGAGTTCTTGTCCACTCACCATTACAAATCATACTTAATTAATTTTTGAACTAAAACTCAGGTTGTGCAGCTCATGAACTCATGTACGTTTAACAGTATGTGTAGTTCCCATAACTAATGGTGTACTCTTAATGACTAGTGAAAATTCATATTTATTGCATGTAACCCCTCAATTTTGATCTTTGTAATGAATTTATGTTGTTATTACTATATTACTCAGGCCTCAGTTAAATGTCAAAGTTATGTATAGTATTCTTTCATTCTTTAGGTCCTCATGTTCTAACCTTTCAGTGAACCTCTCCTTATGTCAAGATATGGTGATGAATAATTTTATTAGATGGGAGAGAGTAAACATTTCATTTTAGGAAAAGATTATTGTATGCTCATTTATATAAGGCAATAAGTTTAAAGGAAGACTGGGGTAAAGATTTTGGTATATGTCATTATTAGTTGAGAAATATTTATGTGTCTTCTTTCGGATAGTGTATGGAAGTTGTTATCGACAAGAGGTATTAGAGAATGTGGTTAAATTCCAAAGTGGATGGGATGGCCAAAAGTTCATATGTTGTTATAATGATAGGCTTCAATGTTATATTGGTATATAAATGGATGAATGAATTAAGCGTTAGTGAGTTCATAGTAAGAGGTTGAATTTAGTTGCTTAACAGGTAATGAGAGTTATGAAACACGCATGGGGTATTGAATTCTTAGTTTATACATATACTATGGTGTTATGTATAGTACCTTGTGATTTTGAATTAGGACTGAACATGATGAGAGTATGTAGCTCATCTAAGACTTTGGCTGGAGTAGTTATATCTACCCATGCGAGAATTTAAGAAATGATGCTAAGCTTGCAGTGGGCAGTTGCATTACCTAACACATAGCAATTATATCCTTGATTATGTTTAATAGGCCTATGATTTATGTTATAGTTTTATAGCCATATTGAGATTCCTTATTCAAATATTTTATTTAGATCATGCCAAAAATTCTTTTCTCCTAATGTTATTAGAACTCTAGGTAAAGAGTGTTGAAGAAATACTCCAGTTGCGTATGAACTTTTAGTATGATTTAATCTATATAGACAACAAATCAGATTAGCAATCAAACAATTAAGCTCCCATGATTTTCCATCTTTCTATCTAGTGTTACTATCTGAAGTTTCATGAATATGGCTATTACATGAGTTAATTTATTCGTATACATGTAAGTTACAAATTCAGTTCAGTCCAAGCATTATGTTTTAGATTCAGTTATTTAGTCATGACTCAGTACATAAGGGTTTAGTGCAGGATCTCAATTTTCCAAGTATTCTAGCTTAGACATTGTGATACCTATTGTATGACCTTGGTCTCATTATATCATGATTACTGCTTACATAATGTACTTGGCAATCCCATGAAGACCTTTTTTTAATTCATATACATGTTTTGTTGAGCAATAATTCCTTATGACAAGTTACATACTTTAATCCCTCCTTATTAATTTTTGGAATTTTATTGCATCGATTATTACTTTGAAGTTCTATATGTATGATTGTATCATGAACATTTCAAATAAGTTCAAAACTCTTATCATGAAACATGTCCTTAAAGTCAATAGAGTCAAGTCAACTCAGAAATTAGTTTCATATTTAATGTTTTACCTTAGTTATATCTTATGATAGAATACTTGTCATGTCTGGATTTTTCTGTACCTATAAAATCTCAACAAGTTCCTATCCATCATTCAAGGAGGAATGATCCCAAGGGGGAGATAATGTATCACCCCAAAATTTTTAGGCTAGACATTGAACCGTCATTCCTATATGTGTAAAATCTAATACAACAATTTGTATTTGAATACTTGTGTCATGGTCATCATCCAAGTGTGATGAATACTTATTAGGTGAAAAATATTCATAGGAATTACTTAGAGCAGAGTTGAGTTAAAAGCCTTTGTTTCGGCCATATTTTGGTATTTGATTCTACAAGGGTAAAATTTCAACGTGTATTACTTTTTACGTAGGTGAAATTATTCATCTTAATATGAACCAAATTATATATAATTGAATTAGGTTTCCCAAGATACCAATTTTGCCTTAAACCGATAACCGAACGAAATGTTATGAGAATTTTCATGAGAAACAGTAAAGGTCCATGATAGCTCAGCGATGTGGACCTTTGGCTCCACGTTGGCCTCCGCAATGAGTAGTATATGTCTTTTTACATTTTTAAGTACAAGAACAAGGGGAGTTTTGGTGATTTCCCCTTGCCCCAAGAACCCAAGTGACGGATTAAATCCCTAAAAGGGTATTATTTGGCAACATTTCATGAGATTAATTCACGTAAACCATTCCCCTGTTCCCAAGAACCAGAAATTCAACTTTCTCTCCAAGAATTCAAGTATCCGAGATCAAAGTTCAAGTTTTTGTACAAGGATTCAAATAATTGATATATGTGCGGTACACATAAATGGGGGGTTTTTTCAACCATTGAGCCCAAAAACCCTCTTATTGGTTAAAGTATGAATTGTATCCTACTTAATGAAATTATCCATGCAACTTATGACCTTAATCCATTTATTTCTTAGTATTTTAAATTCAAGCAATGTCAACTTGTGTTCCTATGTAAACTAGTTTATTTCATACTTTAAATTTCAATTACTCATGTTCTATTCAAGTGATTCCATGTCAAATATTCAAGTTATGAATTAAATCAAGTGAACATGTTGTGTTTTAAAGTTTGACTCATCCCCATGTTTAAGTTAATTTATTTCACTCAATTATTGAAAGGTCTTATGTCTTGGGTCTTTCAACAATGATTTTATACCACTATTTAAAGCGTTGTTTACGTATTTTATGATCATTCGATGCTATAGGGTTATGAACAACAGATACCTATTTGTTTATACATGTCATTGTTTTTAAGTTACATAGGAGATAGAACATGATTTTTATTACTATAATCAAAATACCATGTTTAAGTTGAGCATTTATCAGTATAGTAACATGTCATGTTAGACCCATAATAATACCAGTGTCAGTTTAGCTGGGAGTAAGATTTAGCACCGAGTGAATACAGGGATGACAGGTCCCCCATCAGTCTAGGAGGTGTCGTTAGTAATAGTCCCTAAGTTTTAGAACTATCTAGCCAGCATAGGCTATGTGGGGTCATCCATAAGTTCTGGCTTGACTTCCCCTCATGGGTCACCCGTCAGTTTAGGATAGACACCTTGGTGCTTCGAGACTACAGATTAGTGGATCTATAATGACATGTGTTAGTATCGGTGGTAATGTACTGACACCCTTCCAACTGGGGTTACAGGTTGGACCTCAATTAGATAAAATTGGGGCATGTAGTTTACATGATAGCTCCCACAGTATTAGTTAGTATTTAGTATTTATCAGTTCTGGTTTGCTTCACCATGTAATCTTACTTTCAGTTATTAAGTTATTCAGCTATTCAAATCATTTCAGTACATTCTTTACTAGGTCTTGCATTCGCAGTAATACATGCTCAGTATCCATACATGATCCTCAGTTCACTTTTACAACATTTTTAGTTTTATATGAGATTCATATAAAGTATTCATGTTTTACAGTTTCCCAATATATAGAATTGTTTTTAGCTCATGATTTGTAAATCTCACTATGACTTACAGTTTTTACGTGTATCCATGTTTTAAATATATGCCCCAGCAAATTACTTATGTCCTTGGTTTTAATGCATGTTTTAAATATTTTCATGATTCAGTGCATATCTCTGTATACTCAGTACATTCCAAGATACTGACCATATATATGCGTTTGTCGCTATATACTTCATAATGTAGGTATATGATATAGCTCATACACTAGAGTATTACAGTTCTCAACTTTCTGCCAGTAGATGATGAGTTCTCCTTTTTCAGGAACTCTAGTTAGATATAGTTCATTTACTGTATATTTATCATTTTTGGTATTAATTTGTTGTAGTTAGAGGCATGTCCCAGCTGCCTATAATCAAGATAGTAGAGTCTTTACAGATAGTCAGTAAGAGTCATGATATGTAATTCAAGTTCTATCACCAGAATTATAAATAAGTTGCTCTAGTAATATGCCAGTACATGGGTTAGTATAGGATCACTTGTGGTTCTAAGCACTATGTTACGACTAGGAGGTGGTCTCGTGTCGCGACAAGAAGGAACCTTGAAAATTCAAAGGAGGATAAGTCTGGAAAATGGTTCTCAAACCTACTTTTAGGAAAACTTGTAGAATGAAATGGTGTATTAAAACTAACAAGTTGTAGCTGGGATTGATTAAATCAACTAGACTTACTAGATCGATTAGCTTCTCTTCACAAAATGGGATATGTTCAGGAGGCAGGTATCCTTAGTAAATTAGGTACATATTGGTCTAACTCAGTAACATACCTTTGTAAGCATGCACCCATGGAAACATCTTTGGAGGTGGACATATGTGACAAGCACAATGTTAAGGATTCACTCAAACTAGAGAGAGACCTGGTCCTAAATCTCAAGTTAGTATCTTTTATGTGCGAATTTTGTCTGTTCTATCAAGAAAAAAACTCATCCTCCAGGACCTTTTCCCATAAAAAGTTTTCATATTCTAAAAGGGAAGGTGAGTCACCTAAAATCTGAAATTGATCATATCTTGTTCCCACTGAAAACCTTCCCGGTACTCATTATTCCTTTAAATCTTTTTGTACCCACTCCTTCTTTTATTAATAAGGAAAATGCGAATTTTAAATAGCCCATCTAGGAAGAAAACCTTCCCAATTTCGAGCTTAGTATTGTTAAAAATTCCTTCCCAAACATTCAAGAAAAACATCCTTCGTCTCCTACCTTTCCAAAGCCTAACTCCTTTATTACTCAACTTGTTACTGAAGAATCATCCCTTAATACTTAAAAGTGTTTAGGTTAGTGTTTTTATGGATGAAACCTGGGTTGTTAAAAACCTCATCCAGTTTTTCAAATAGCATAGAAAAGAGCACAGTTGATCACAAGGAAAACAATGTTTGTAAAATACCACGAATATCTTAAAATGGTCTTGAAGTTTTATCAAAAAGAAGCTGACACTTGTGGGACCTTGTCCTACAATAAGCTAAAAAAGATTCTGTGATCATTTATACTAGAATAAAGAATAGGGGAGGGGTATTATGATTTTATCCAAGGAAGTTAGAAACAGGTTCTTCAAAAATCAAAAGGCATTAAGTGGAAAGATTTTTTATTCAAATTTTGTAACAAACCCTAGTATGATGGAATTTGTTGATGTAGTTGAACATCAAGGTTGGATACATCCCATGAAAGAACCTATTTTGATTGTTTTTTGTGAGATAGTCAGTACATTCTATTTCACTTTGGAATTCTCAAAAGATGGGTTGAATTTGATTGCACAGGTCCAAGGGAATAAAATAAAGCTGAATGAAGAGACACTGGGAATAATTTTTGAAGTTACTATATATAGTGTGAGAACTATCTCAAAGAAGCTGCCTTCAATATAATTCTTAGCAAATGCATCAAAGGTCAAAGTGAAATATGTGGTTGCAGTGAATAAGAAATCACTAAAGAGTGAGTTTAAATTGGTCTTTGACTTTGGGAACAAAGTAATTCTTCTAAGATCACAAAAGAGAAACATTGACTCATCCTCTATTTGCATATGATCGAATTCCTTAGTAGATTTGAAATCATTAATCCACCTACTTTACTAATGGAATACATGCATAAAGTTATTTTTGGTAAAAATGGAAAACATGGCATGACTTACGTACATTGGTTGAACAAAGTATTTGACCAATTTTTTATTGTCTATTAAAATGGAACCAAAGGAACTAAATAAAAATTCTTGGCATTAAGATACTGGTCAAAACTGGATGTGTTAAATCTAATAGCATTAACCAAAAAGTCCTTAATAACTAAAAAGAGGAACAAAAGTTCAACTTAGCTGCCAAGGATAACGAAATTAGCAAGCTCTAGATGATAATTCAGCATCTCTCTAGAAGAAGCCAATGTGTATCTAAAATACTAAGAACTGATAATGCTTTATTGAAGAACAGAGTGTTAATCTTAACTAATGAGGTCCTTAGCCTGAATGCTGAGATAAGATATCTCAACAGCAACCTGACCCTACTCCTTCAAAATATTTTTATATGTCCTTCATTTGTTAATCCTTCTTGACTATAATGGCTTTTTCCTACAACATTTAAATTATGCACTGCAATGATACTTATCCTCTACTTTAAATGAATCTTTTCTTTGTGTGTTGCATTTGTTCCTTTTATATTGAAAAGTTATTCTTTATGTTAGTGATTCCCCAGTAGCCATGAGTTAAATAATTTGAGCTTATTTTACTCTTGGTTTACTGTACTCACTTTACAATGATGTCAAAAAGAGGAATACTGAGTTCATATAGTAGGGAACAGGTACCTCGTATAGGTATAGTATAACTAATGAAGATGCTTATGATCAGTTGAATATTTAAATGGCATACTGATAGGGGAAAGTAAGTGATGTACTGAATAGATAAATGAATAAAGTCATAATGATAGGGGAAAGTATGCAAATGTCCTAAATTAATAAAGGTGAAGGATGATAAGGGGAGAAATTTAAGCTTGATAAGCAAAATGACAACAAAAGACCAGGTCCTTATGTTGCATGATGATGGAAGCATGATGATATGGGGAACATTCATCTTCAGTAGTGGTAATCACTATAATAAACTATGATAAATGTATATTGATGCTCAAAATTTTGTGATTGGTTTGTGATTATCAAAAAGGGGGGAAAATGCTATATGTAGTTTTGGTGATGAGCAGATAACTACAAGGGACCAAGTTCCTTGATGTTCAAGGCAATAATATAGCCTGCACGCGTCAGCATAGATTTTTCTATTTGTATAACAAACTGGTAGGTGATGCTTGTACTAATTAGGATACCTAGTTCAATGACATTTCATTCCTAATCATCACTGATGTACAAAACGAAAAAGATGCTTCTCCACCAAACATTTTTTGCAAATACAAAAAGAGTGTTGATGAAAGAGAAAGTGAAAAACTCCTTATCTGATATTTCTCAATCTTTCTTGCCATATATGTGTGATGAATAAGAGAGTGTATTGAGTGACTCCTAATTTTTAATCAAACTACTCATGATATAAGAGTAATGATCTTTTATCTTTGCTTAGAGAGTGCTTAGGTAGAGTTGCCTAAGTCCGATACTAATTATAGTTAACCAGTTTAGAGAGTGCCTTGGTTAGTTGTCAAGATGTACATGTAGTAGAGTTATTACAAGATAGAGGAGCCTAGATTTATGTTCAAGTTCTAGCTTGTAATCAAGAGGTTGATTATAGTGAATATTTGAGGTTCTTGTGAGAGAAAGTAATGTATTTTCCACCCTTGAGCAAGGAGGTTTTCAAGTTAAATAATGTGTGTTGTTATTTTCCTGCACAACCTTCACTTTTCCTACACTTTATTATTTGATTACCTATGATTTACTTTGAGGGAACTTGTCCCTCACTGTGTGGTGCAACCCCCAGGGTTTCAACAAGAATGCACAATTAAATTTCAACATTGAACTTTTTCACACTTCATACACATAGACAAGAGTAGCTTATGACCATTGAATTAATAAAATATTGATTTTCCCTTAAGAATGATGTCACCAAATCTATGAATGGGAAACCATGCATTTTGATTATTGGGTTACTAAGAATTCACCCAAGAGTTACACACACACTAATCAATGCATAAAGCTCATACAAATCCAATTCTATTAACACAACCTCACTAATTTCAATAGCTAATGCATATTCCTTAGAAGGCATTTTTAGTCACACTAACAATTTATCAAAATCAAACCTATGCTCCAACATCAAACAAATCAGTAACATTTCAAAAAACATACTAAGAATTTCACAAGAGACTTTTATCAAACACATGGTGAGAATAAAAAATAAGCATTTTTTGTGTAAAAAGTGTACTTAGGAACACTCAAATTCACCCATTAAACTCTAAATAACCATACAATTTTTTTTTATTTGACTTAATACATTAACTATAACTCATAACATAATTAATTAGATAAAAAATAGAGAAAAAATAATGTGGAAATTTCATTTAGGAATTTTATCAAACATATTGTGGGTGTGAAATTAGATATTCTAGAAGTTGCTAACTTTCATGATAAATGTGACACCAATTCCTAATAATTCATAAAACAACAAATTCATTCCATAATAAGTAATTCAAATCAAAAAAATCGATAAGAATTGAGCTTATGAGATTATTTACCCTTCAAAGACAAGTGTATGGAGCTAAATTTTAAAAAGGACTTACCAAAATTTAGTTAAATGTTAATTGAGTACCAAGTGATTGGTGAGATGGTGCTTGCCAGAGTTATGGTGGTGGTGGTTTATTTGAATTAGGGTTGTGCATATGTGTGAGGACAGGTGAGTTGAAAGAAAGAGTGAGGTCTAGAAGAAAATTAGGTAAAAGAATTCTTTTTTGATATAGGGTATAAGTTTGTGTAGGTATGCAAAATAAAAAATAATTTTATGGTTTATTGGGCTTACCGAGACTGTTAAGGCCTACTAACTTGTAGAAAATAATTTAATACATTTACATTTCTTACATTGTCACTTGTGAGCCAACCCACGCACGTAGGTGGTGACCTGTGTAGTAGGTGACTACATTTTTCGAACTAGTAGCTTACATTTCCCACTTGGTCACTTCTCCATAAACCTACACATGTAGGTGGTGTCCTGTGTCAGTAGGTGACTATTTTTATGTAAACTAGTAGCTTTCATGGTGCCTTCTTACTACATGCGCCTAGATATGCATGGCATGTGCCCTATCAGGTGCCTATATGTGGTCAAAATAGTGTCTAAAGGATCCATACCTGAAATTTGCACTGGTACTCACAAAGATTACTTTAATTAAGTACTTAAAAAACAGTAAAAATGATATAAAGTTACCTTTAGTTGACTCCTAAAAAGTTCCTTGGTATTGTTGTGGAATTACATCTTTCTTACATAAACAAGAATCATTAAAATGAAGTGCCTTAACCACAGTCACTCAGAGTCCACCGACATAAAAATGTTTCAACCTTTGACCATTCAACTTGATCTTCTCTTTTCATAATCATCCAACTCAATATCTAATGACGCTCAAACTACACCCTTGATGCGTATCTGATCGTCGTTAATATAGTAACCTAATGTAGTTGGGATTGAATCCATAGAGAGTAAATACAAGGATTTTAATACTCAAGAGTTTTAGAAGTCAACTAGGATTTAACCTGTAATGTGTCGTAAACAAACAAGAAAGTAAAAATGAGGGGTCTTGTTGAATGATTTTTAATTTAATAATTTAGCTATTTTGAGAGCACTATTTCAAATCTAGGAGAAATTAGAGATTAATAAAGAGTAGAAGAGACTTGAGGAAATGCTTTCCATGACGTGAGTTCATGCATTGGTATTTGATTATTTCTCCAAAATTAGCTAGAAGTCATGGGTAGGCTAGATCCAAAGGTCTTAGTGCCAATTAGTCTCTAAAACACCATATATCACAAATGGGTTCTTTTGAACACCTCATGAGAGTAACTATTTTACAAATTTATGGCTCAATTAACATCCTTATATCTTTGAGATTCTATTAAATAAAAAAACTAAATTCATTGTTTGTACCCATTACTCACCCATATCCCCTTTGGTAAAGATGATATGGGTTCTAAGGTAATTGGGGTTTACAACCCCCAATTCATAGTTAAAACATGGAATGAATACGAAAACCATATAAATTAGCTAATTCAATTGATAAATAAAAAAATGCATATACTAATCACAACCTATTCGAGTATAACTCCAAGAAGGAGAATTAGCTACTCATAGAGAGAGAAAGTAGAAATATACAAAAATTTCCATCAAATTGATCCATAGAATATGTAGATAATTAAAACCCACACTTTAATTCCAATAAATCTTCAATAGAAATCACTAATTGTTTACATGAGTGTAACACTAATGTGTTCTTCACTTAAGAGTAGTACAATAATATTCAATAATGGTGGAAATGAGTTGACCACCCTATTTCATGTTTTCCAAATTATTAAAAAATGCTAGTGCACTCTTGATCTGTTTGAGTAGATCCATTGTGAGTTGGGCATAGATGGGGATGTTTTGGCCACAAGCTGGTGGCCTCCCGACAAGTCCATTTAATATTTAGGGAACTTTTCATTCAATATTTGACATTTCATTGACTTGGTTGTCTTTCTCATCTTTATTTTCAACCTTTACTTCACCTTGGAGCATTATATATGATATTAATACCAAATCAATGAAAAGAATGATAATTTAAGCTTAAATGGTGCTAACAAGTTGTCAAATTGACAATTTATCAACACCCTAAACTTTAACTATTTATTGTTATCAATAACCCAAGAAATATCCAATGAGACAGGGTATTTTCGATTCAAAACCACCCAAAATAAAGAATTATACAAAGACGTCTCAAGAATGTCATGAAAAAACGTAAACCAATTTATTGTCAATAAGCACATATCAATGAAGTAAGGATGCAAATTTGTACCAAATGAACATTTAAAATAAACTACATATCTCTGGATGTGACAAAAAATCATCAAAGATCATCTCTATCTTCACAAATGCAACTTACCTC
>JAPEIP010000004.1:109093618-109105533 GCA_026120095.1 Capsicum chinense | reverse complement strand
GCTAACAAGTTGTCAAATTGACAATTTATCAACACCCTAAACTTTAACTATTTATTGTTATCAATAACCCAAGAAATATCCAATGAGACAGGGTATTTTCGATTCAAAACCACCCAAAATAAAGAATTATACAAAGACGTCTCAAGAATGTCATGAAAAAACGTAAACCAATTTATTGTCAATAAGCACATATCAATGAAGTAAGGATGCAAATTTGTACCAAATGAACATTTAAAATAAACTACATATCTCTGGATGTGACAAAAAATCATCAAAGATCATCTCTATCTTCACAAATGCAACTTACCTCGCCTATTTACCCAAACCAGAAGTAAGACTTCACCCCTACCCTAAATTATCAATGTCCCTCATACTCTAGAGTTATTTCCATATACAAAAGACATTTCAATTGTTAAATATATCAAATAATGGAAGAATTCACACTCACACTCTCAAAGAAATTAAAGTACAATAAGTAGAACCATAGGCTTGCCCTTTTGTTTTTTTACCATTAATGTAAAGTTACCTAGCCTAGAATAACCATGTTCTTTCAGGATTAGATGAAAATTTATGGTGCAGTAATGAATATATAGATAAAGTGACTAAAACACCTCTATTATGCAATGGTTCATCCCTTTCTACCCCAAATCTTTCAAACTATCAACCTTATTCACCTTTAAATCAATTCTTTTGCTTACTTTAACCTTTAGCTTAGCATTTACAAAAAAAATCAATCCACTATTTTCTTTATTCACTTCTTTGACTTTTTTCAAGAGATTTTTTTAACTTTAAGCTCTTCTTAGCCATCATTTGTCTATTTTTTCTTTAAGTTATATGGTCTAAGATATTAAACTTTCTCATCAAGAATATCTTGTCTCTTAATCACATAATTTGAAACCTTTTATACACCTCTCTAGGATTATCTTAGCATATCATACTCTTTCTCCAAAATAAGATTTTGAACCACCCTTACATTATTCTCCTATATACGCAACCCCTAAACTTAGGCCTTTGCCTATATTTCATTATTTAGAATCATGCTATTAATCAAAGTATGTTAAGTTCCAAAACGAAGATTTTCAAAATGGTTTAGGTGTTTTAGCATGGTTATCATTACAAAAAGAAGTAAAATAGGCCAAATTTTCAAAGGGGTTAACTAAGGAGCAAATTTTAAGGTGGGAATTTGGCTATGTGATGGGTCAAATATGGCCTCTTTTCATCTTTCAAACAAAGCTTGCCTAGGATTTCGTTTTGAATACACTTGGGACAAGTTCTAGACTACACTTATTTACAAGAATCATACAAAAATCTCAACACATGGCATGTTACTCATTAGGCTAAAATTTAGTCTCACGACTAATTTGAACAATTTGAGCTAAATAAGTTACTCCGATAAAAAGATTTATCCTTGTAAAGAGAGATCCCAAAATTAAATTTAATGGTCTCACTTAAGAGAAAGCTCATAAATATCCTTGTTCTTTTTCAAAAGGAAATAATATTTTTGGTTTTTCTAAAAATTATTTTATTCCTTGCTGGTGACATTTTTAATGTATTTTCAAATTTTTGCCTATTCCAAATCAACTTAAAAGAATAGATATTACACCTAAGTATTTCACCTTATCATCCATCATGGGTTAACTATAACTCAGTTCGACATAGAAATTAAACTAAAATAAAGACAAAAGATCAAAAGAAAGCGAGAACAAAATTTTTGCTGTATAGGAAAGAATTGAGTTTTAAGAAAACCCTTGGAGTTTATTGGACATGTATATACAAAAGGTGATAAGAAAAATGCACAAAAAATTAGGTATCACATTAATAATAAGCGCATGACACAAGACTGAAAGGGCACTATCGGACATTATAGTCAATATAGCAAATATAGGCAAATCCAAATCCATGTCAATAATGAGGAATAATCCCCACGAGGGCAAAATTAAATAATCTTAAAAGTGCAAGACATACAAGGGATAAATTAAATAAAAACACAAATGTAAAATATAAATAGACAGTAAAATGATAAATGTAAAAATATAGTATGAGTATGTCTATATAATCAATCAAACCAATGTCATCAAATAAAATAATGGGTACACATCATTATATGAATAATAAGAATGCCCTACTATGCTTTACCTCTACTAAAAATCATTCTAATATCTCCAATGCAAAAATAGAAAGAGAGTAGAAAAATGTAAAGTGTAATGACCCTCCAAGTCATTTCTTTTATTTGTGTGCATTTCTAGAATTTTGAGCCTTTCCATTACAAGAACAGGTCATTTATAACTTGACAAAACTGTCAATTTTGTCGTTGAACATTTCATTTGGATTTTTGGAGTTTTTATTATTTAGGATTTGGTCTTGGAGAAAAACTCCTAGTAGATGACCTTAGATGATAAATTTTATAGATCTATCTACTTCGTAACGCAAATTTTAGGATGGGGGAGCCTTAGTTAAGGTCTCGAGGCTTTCTTACTTTTTTGTGATACTAGGTAAATTATTTGAAAAATAAAACTATCGGTATGGTCCTCACATTTTGTCAAAATAATCTTGGATATAAGTTTTGATGGTTTTATTAATTCAAAAATATAGAATTTGGTATGGTAAAATATTTTTTGTGCATACATGGGGTTTCGAATGAATCCCAAACCCCCTATTGAAGTCCATTTAAAACTTAGAAGAAAATTTAATGTAGCAGGTCTGGTGTGACTGTGATCGCGATGGAAAAATCATGATTGCTAATAATGTTTTATGTTGAATAGAAATCACAAAGGAGAAGTATCGATCACCTAAATTCTATTTCCAATAGAACTAAACCCTAGAACTTGAGAGAGCACAGGATTGAATCTTGTCGATGATTTGAGGAGCTTAGTTATCGATTATTCCATGATTTTATTTTGAATTAATGGTAAGATTCCTTTATTTATTAATAAAGTAGGGCTTTGAATTCATAAAATGTAAGGGTTGATTTAAGACCCTATTTGTGCTCCATTTGTGCTCAATTTACACAACATCCTTGCCTTTCGATGGACCTCAAGATGGGTTTAATTTTCTATTCCATATTATTGACTTGAATTTTGACTTGAACCATTATATGGGAATATAGGTCTCATTTGACTCCTAATGAGGCATTGATTACAATTGTGATAGCATGAAAGGATTTGAGATCGTAGAGTGATGATGGATATTTTATGGATGATTTAAGGATTTACGGTTTGACTTTAAGGTAGGTTGTTGTCTACTCTCCTTTGAAAGGTGATGTGTTTTATATATTGTATGAGAATGTTAATGTTATGATTGATTATGGGTATAAATAATGAATTAGTCTTTATTATTAAGGTTTAGGGATTGGATGTGTAATTTCACCTATAAGGGGAAATGCTTATTGCACTTTTTTTATACTATTACTTTATTCATAGATTGAGCTAATAAAATACCCTGGTTTTTTATCCTTTAGAAAAATTCTTAGATTTTGGTTCTTTCAATATGATATGACTAGGGTAATGACTCGTACACTAGGATATGAGTGGTATGAGTTAGTCATATACTGACCACGTTAGTTAATGTGTTGGATTTTGGTTCTGAAATGGATACGACTTGGGTGGTACGAGTCTTATCAGAGGATAAGGGTTGTTTGGTTACTTTATTTAATCTTAGCCTTGGTAAATTAAGTTAGATATAAGTACGAGTCATTCACCCAGAGCCGTAAGCCAAGATACAAGTCATACCATGGACTCGTATGGTGGTCAGTGCTCAATCCTCTTGGGATTTAATTCTGCCTTGGGTACGGATCATGGGTACTAGTCGTATACTTTGAGATGACATTGTTTGGGTGATTCGTACCTTGGAATGTGTTGGGTCTAAGGGAGATGTCCTTGGGTACTTGTGATGGGTACCATTCGTATTAGAGGATACAACTGGTATGGATAGTTGTACCCACATGATAGGATTGTTGGGAGTTTAAGTGAGGGAAATCTGGAAATTTTCCCACTTAACCTAATAATGCCCCACGACTTATATTCTTATTGAGAGGTTATTTGCCCTATTATTCTATGAATTAACACTTAGAAACTTCTCTTAAACACTCTATAATTCTCTCTAAGGGTTTTGAGTAAAGGAAGGTTAGAGTTATATCTTAAGGATTAATTTGGGGCCTGTGTTGGTGATTTCTGTCCATTATCTTCTTGGTTTAAGGTATTTTCTCTTCCCCCATTTTTAGTTCAAACAAAAGACATGGTTTTATACGATGTTTCCATTCTTTGATTATTGTATGGCTTTAGATTTTCAAATACAATTTGGAAGTTTGGTTATAAATTCTTAGGTATGGTTTTCCCATATTTTAATTATTATTTTATATGCTTTAATGGTGGTTTTGGATAAGTGGATTGCATGGGAATGGTTATTGGTAATTGGAATTATTTTTGGAAATACTATGCGCCCAATGTGTTTGATAAAATGCCTATAACAATGCTTTCACTACAATATTGTATTTTTAATGGAACTTATGGATGGTTTAAACTTGTTAATGGAATCCTAAATGGTTTTGATTATTTAGAATGGTTAAATGGGAAGGTTTGGTTTAATTAACATCCTTGTAGGGTACAATGGATCCCCAAATAAACTTATTAATGGAACACTTGTGGGGTACAATGGAATTCCCCAAGCAAACATAATGGAATATTTGTGGGGTACATGGGACTCGCCCAAGTTAACTTTGTAAGTGGGTACATGGGAAGCTCTTTACCTTAAAAAGCATTTGGTAAGGACAATTCTTGCAAGTTATAGTCGGTATTACGATACCACTACTAATAGCCTTAGTTAATAATAATGAAATAATGGTCTGGTTGGAAAATAGTTTTAATTTGGTAATAATAGTGGGGTGTGATAGCTAACTGTGGAGGTGCTAGTTCAATGAACGAACACTGAAAACTCATGTTTTCTTACATGATGGATAGGACATGGCGACCCTTTTATGATACAATGAGCTATGCAAGAATCCTCTAAGTACATTATAAATATGTATCATAGAGGGTGAGGGTACTTGAAA
The DNA here is from genome assembly GCA_026120095.1 of Capsicum chinense. Classification (NCBI taxonomy): domain Eukaryota; kingdom Viridiplantae; phylum Streptophyta; class Magnoliopsida; order Solanales; family Solanaceae; genus Capsicum; species Capsicum chinense. The sequence continues at coordinate 109,100,486 of JAPEIP010000004.1, read as the reverse complement.
ATTACTTACTCTTATGGTATCTCTATTTCATATATCTACACTTATAAAGGCCCATTTAGGGGGTTACACTGGACCCATATAGCCTATGGGTGGTTATGAACGCTTAAGATTCACATACCCAACTTAATGGTTTTAAATGTATGCTAAACCCGATTCTCTTTCGTGGCATAATTAAATATATATATATATATATATATATGTATGTATGGTTTATATTCATATGGATGGTTTACTTAGTTTTATTTAATGGCATTAGTTTTTTCCTAATCTTGAGTTTGCTCTAGCATTCACTACTAACCCATCTTTGGGCGGTTGTATCCCCACGCGATGTAGGAACCTATCATTCTACTCTTCTTGCTTACCAATCAAACATTTAGGGTCATCTATTGGATTGAATTTATGAGCTTTCATCTTTTTTGAAGGCTCTATTTCATGGGTGTTATTACATACTTTTGTTTATTTATGGATATTTGTTTTAGCTATGATTGGGGGTATGTCCTAACTGAATTTTTGTATTCTTTTTACAAGAGGATTTTGTGGAACTACTATGGGTTAGTGTATGCGTGATCGGTATTGCGTTAGTCATAGTCTTGGTATTGGTTTTAGGGATGACACCGGTTGACGAGATTGTTGGTTTTTCCCTCTTTTTTTATTATGTTATGGAACTTGGTTTGGTTGATTGATTTATCGTGTGATTTGGTTATAGGATTTGTTTGGGCGGTTGGACCTTAATGGGTCGGTCTCGATTATAGAACTATCCCAAAGTCTTGATATGGACAATTATTCTACCTTGTTATATGCTCAAAATTTAGCAAACTTAGCATAGGTTGCTGGAGAATAGGTTGGGCAACGAGGGCGGTCTCTGGTCACATTTGGACTTAGGACACCTAGTATGGCATGGCACCGAATAAGGTCATGTCGAGTTGGTATCAGAGCTTTATGTTATGGTCAATTAGGAGTCTAAAATGTCCTGCTTAGTGGGGTCTGTTTTAGGGGTGTGTAGCGTACCACACTCATATGCGAGAGGCTATAAGGAATTTAGGAGTGTTTTTCTTTCTTGATATTCTATTTTCAAGCTAGAGTCTAAGTCCTTCAATTTCCTCTAATCCATGTTTGTTTGATTTTTCAGATCATGCCTAGTCGATTTGAAACATAAGGAAATCCTTCTGTCCCATCTGGGGATGATGTTGATGGAGTACGCCCTACACCTGGAGTTCACACTCGATCTTAGGATCCTATCCTTGATTGTTTTGGGGTTCCCCCGATTTCTACTAGTCCTTCTTAAGTAGAGGTAACTAATACAAAATTTCATCATTCAATTTATACTATTGCTTAGTTAGTTGCTGCTCAGGCTGAGCAGGATTCATCTAGTGTTCTATCTACTGAGTCCATGAGGGTTGGCAAGTTCATGAAGATGGTAACTCCTACTTTTACTTATTTAAAGGTGAAAGAGGATCCTCAATATTTCTTGGATAAAATAAAGAAGATATTTAGGGTGATGCAAGCCAGAAATATGAAAGGGGTAAACTTCGTATCTTATCAGCTCAAGGATATTGCATACCAATAGTATGAGAAGTGGGATAGAGATAGAAGTGATGTTGAGGAATTTTCTTTATGAGAGGCCTTTTCTAATACTTTTTGAGATTGTTTCTTTCCTCAGGAGCAGGGAAAAACAAAGATGAAAGAGTTTGCAAATCTTAAGTAGGGAAATATTTCTGTCAAGGAGTACGCCTTGAAATTTCATCATACATCAAGGTATGCTTCGTATTTTATGGATGATATGATTGAGAGGGTGAGAAAGTTCACTTATAGGCTATCTCGATATTTTATCCTTGTAAGCAAAACTTTTTTGCAGATTAAGGATATAAATATTTCAAGGTTGCCCATCCACATGCAATAGATGGAGGATAAAAAGAGGAAATATATAGAGTTTGGGGAAAGGTCGGGTAAGAGGAGCAGGTTTTCTAAGCAAGGTGGTGCTCAACAGTAGGGTGGTTGGGAGGCGGCTAATAGCTAAAGAAGAAGTTGGGTAGTTCTAGTTCCTTGTGTACTTCTAGCTCTTCTTACATGAAGTAGTCGGGTGATAGACATTAACAAGGTAGTGATAATTTTTGTGCGCAAGGTGCCTAATCTCAGACCAGTAGGGTACAGTCGGCTTCTTTGTGTCCTCCTTGCTAGTTCTATGGTCGTCATTATTAGGGATTTTGTGATGAAGTGAGGGATAGATATTTTAAGTATGACCAGCTAGGCTATATGCTCAAAAACTGTCATATTAGTAAGGGTGCTTCGGGAGAGGTCAGGGCTTTGGTTACTTTATCTTTTTCTCCTACACCAAGTCATGCTGCTTCTATATCTACTCCTACTTCTGGTTCCAGAATAGGTTGCATGCTCTTATATATAGGCAAAAGTCTAATGCATTACCCAATGTCATAACTGGACGTTGTAACTTTTCTCTTATGACGTGTATTGTCTTCTTTATCTAAGGTCTACGCTTTTCTATGTGACCCCATATTTGGCTGTTTATTTTGGTTTTGATCTTGAGTTTATTTATGATCATTTTTTTATTTTTGCCTTGGTAGGTGACTCAGTTATAGCTAAAAGAGTCTATAGGGGGTGTGTGGTATCTGTTGGTAGCAATAAAACCTTGGTAGATTTATTTGAATTGGATACAGTAAATTTTGACATTATTCTAGGGATGGATTGATTATACTCTTGGTACGCATCCTTATATTGTCGGACTCGTAAGGTTGTTTTTAGGTTCCCCAATAAACTGATAATAGAGTTAGAGGGTGGTTCCCTAGTTCTTAGGAGAGGTTTATTTCTTATATTATAGCTTGGAGATTAATCTCTAAAGGGTATCTTTATAACTTGGTCAGAGTTAAAGATTTTAACTCAGAGGTTGATTCTTTTCACTTGGTTCTAGTGGTAAATGAGTTTCCTAAGGTTTTTTGAATGATCTTCCTTGTGTTCCTCTGGATAGGGAAGTCAAGTTTGGTATTAATTTGGTCATAGACACACATCCAATATCTATTTTTCCTTATAGAATGGCTCTGGCAAAGTTAAGAGAACTCAAGAAGCAACTTAAGGATCTTCTAGATAAGAGGTTCATTCATCCTAGTATATCCCCATAGGGTGCAATAGTTTTGTACATGTGCAAGAATAATGGTTCTCTCCGTATGTGCATTGACTATCGACAATTAAATAAGGTAACGATCAAGGACATGTATCCTCTTCCAAGAATAGATGACTTGGCAAATTAGTTTCAGGGTGCCAAGTTCTTTTCTATAATTGACCTTTGGTCTTGGTATCATTAGCTTAAGATTAGGGAGAAGGATATCCCTAAGATGGCTTTTCATACTCCATATATGCACTATAAATTCTTGGTTATGTTATTTGGCTTTATTAATTCCCTGATGGAATTTATCAATTTGATCAATAGGGTTTTTAGGTAGTTCTAAGAATATTTTATCATTTGTTCATTGATGAAATATAGGTGTACTGTAAATGTGACGCAGATCATGCCCATCATATTTGTGTGGTGTTGCATACCTTGAAGAAACAATAGTTGTATGCCAAGTTCTCCAAAAGAGAGTTTTTGTTGAATGCTATAACTTTCTTGTGTCTTATTATTTCTAGTGAGGGGATTGGGGTGGATCCTCAAAAGGTGGTTGTGGTTAAAAGGTGATGTAGAATGATAACTCTAATCGACATTTTGAGCCTCTTGGGTTTTGCTGGATATTATTGGTGGTTTGTGGAATTCTTTCTTAGATAACGACTCCTTTGACTAAGTTAACTTAGAAAAAGGTAAAAGTTTCATGGTAGAAATTGTATGAAGGATGTTTTGAGAAGCTTAATGATAAGTTAACTTTGGCTCTAGGTTTGACATTGCCTGAACGTAATGATGGGTTTGTGGTTTATTATGATGCATCTTGAGTGGGACTTGGTTGTTTTTTTATGCAGTATAACAAGGTGATTGGCTATGCTACTAAGTAGTTGATCGTGCATAAGAGGAATTATTCTACTCAAGATTTAGAGATAATGGGGGTGGTTTTTTCTCAAAAATATGGCGTTATTATTTGTATGGACTCCATGTAGGCATCTTTTCTGATCATAATAGTCTATAGTATAGGTTTATTCAAAAGGAGCTAAATCTCAGGTAGAGAAGATAGTTTGAGCTTCTTAAGGACTATAATATGAGTCTTCACTATCATTTAGGTAAGGCTAATGTTGTTAGTGATGCTTATAGAAGGTTATAAATGGGGAGTTTATCTTATATGGTTAAGGAGAAGTAGGCATCGATGAAGGATATTTACCTCTTCGCTAATCTTGATAATCATCTCTTGGACTCTAAGGATTGTGGTATGATGGTTCAGGAAGTGCTTAGATCATCTCTTTGTGAAGATACTAAGGAGAAGCAAGTGCTATATCCTATATTGATAAAAATTATGAATGATGTCTGTGGGTAAAACTTAATAGTCTTTGAGATTAGTGGGGAAAGTTATTTATAATACCAAGGTATGTTGTGTGCTCTCTATGTAGATGGCTTGCAATAAAGGATTTTGGATGAGGCTCATGAATCATGCTATGTTGTTCATCGTTGTTCGGCAAAGATGTATCATGATCTCAAGAAAATATATTGGTGGAATGGTATGAAAAGGGATGCAACTGATTTTGCAGCCAAGTGCATGGTTTGCCATCAAGTTAAGGTTAAGCACATGAGGCCTGGAGGTTGGTATCAAGAAATTGATTTGCCTGAGTGGAAATGGAAAGTGATCAATATGGATTTTGTTATTGGTCTTCCTAGGTCTCGGAATCAATTTTATTTGATTTGGGTCATTATGGATAGGGTAATAATGTCTGTTCACTTCTTGTTAGTGAGGAGTACCTTTTTGATGGAGGATTATGCGAAGTTGTATCTTTAAGAGATTGTGAAGCTGTATGGGGTACCTCTTTCAATTATCTATATTCATAGTATGTAATTTTGATCTCATTTCTTGTATTTTTTAAGAATAGATTGGGTACTAAGGTGAGTTTGAGTATCGCTTTTTATCCTCAAATGGATAAGAAAGCGAAAAGGACTATTCAAATATTGAAGGATATGCTTCGGGCATGTGTGATTGATTATGGTGGCAATTGGGTTTAGCATCTATCATTGGTACAGTTTCCTAACAATAATATCTATCACTCTAGTATTAGGATGGGCCCTTTTGATGCATTGTATGGAAGGAGGTATTGGTCTTCTATTGGTTGGTTTGAGCTTTGTGAGTCGAACAAGTTTGGTCTGAATTTGGTTTATTAGGCTATAGAGAAGGTGAAGGTGATTCGGGAAAGTCTTAAGGCTTCCCAAAGTCGCCAAAAGTTCTATATGTATGTAAGGTGTAGAGACTTAGAGTTTGTGGTTGGGAATAAGGTATTCCTAAAGGTATCTCCCAGAAAGGAGTAATATTGTTCGTAATAAAGGGGAAGCTCAATTATCAATTTATTGTCCTTATGCGATTTTGTAGAGGGTTGGTAATGTTTCTTATGACTTGGATTTTCCTTATAGTTTGAGCTCAATTCAATCGGTATATCATGTCTTCATGTTGATGAAGTGTCTTGGTGATCCTTTTTTGGTTGTTCCCTTGGAGGGCTTGGGTATCTCAGATTCTCTGTCTTATGAAGAGGTCCCGATTGAGATACTAGATTGGCAGGTTCATCGATTATGGACAAAGGATGTGGCCTTGGTTAAGGTTTTATGGGGGATCCACAAGGTGGAAAAGAATACATGGGAAGCAGAGGAGGACAAGAAGTCCAAGTATTCACATCTATTTTCTGTTACTTGGATTCATTTGGAAGGTATGTGTTCTTAAACACATTATTATATTTTAAGATTGTTAGAGGAAAGATGAATATCTTTGCATCTGTGATTCCTAACTTGGTTAAAAGTTGGATCGATATTTTTTAATGCAAATGTATTGTGATTGTGGTTACCCTACCTTGTCCGTTATTCGGGGTGAATGATCCCAATGGGGGAGACTGAAACACCCAGGGTTTTTGTCTTTTTGAAAATTTCTTGGAGTTTTGGTCTCTGGAAAGGATACGACTAGGGAAAATGACTCGTACACTAGGATATGAGTGGTATGAGTTAGTTTTATGCTTACCAGTGTTGGTTAATGGGTTAGATTTGGTTACTGGAATTGATATGACGTGTGTGGTACGAGTAGTATCGGTGTATATAGTTTTTTTGGTTACATTAGTTAATCTTAGACTCGTAAACTTAAGTTGGATTTGAGTACGAGTGTCTAACCCTGAGTCGTTAGCAAGTGTACGAGTCATACCATGGACTTATATGGTGGTTAGTGTTCATTCCTCTTTGGATTCTATTCTACTAAGGGTATGGATCATGGGTACTAGTCGTATACTTTGATACAACATGGTGATGGGTGAGTCATACTTTGGATAGTGCTGGGTCCAAGCGAAATAACCTTGGGTATGAGTTGTGGGTACCACTCCTATTGGAGGGTATGACTGGTATGGATAGTCATTCCCACCTAACGAGATTTTTGGGAGTTTAATTGAGGGAAATCTATGCTTTTTCCAACTTAACCAAATAAGGCCCCATGACTTATATTCCCATTGGGATTTTATTTTCCCTATTATTCTATTAATTAACACTTAGAAACTTCCCTTAAACACTCCACAATTCTCTCTATAGCTTTTGGATAAAGGAAGGCTAAGGTTTAATCTTAAGGATTAATATGGGGTGTGTTAGAGATTTCTCTCCAACATCTTCTTGGTTTAAGTCTTGTTCTCTTCTCTCATTGTTAGTTACAACAAAAGGCATGGTTTAGAATAATGTTTTCATGGTTTTATTATTTTATGGTTTTGT
>JAPEIP010000004.1:109082507-109093518 GCA_026120095.1 Capsicum chinense | reverse complement strand
TGTTGTGTGCTCTCTATGTAGATGGCTTGCAATAAAGGATTTTGGATGAGGCTCATGAATCATGCTATGTTGTTCATCGTTGTTCGGCAAAGATGTATCATGATCTCAAGAAAATATATTGGTGGAATGGTATGAAAAGGGATGCAACTGATTTTGCAGCCAAGTGCATGGTTTGCCATCAAGTTAAGGTTAAGCACATGAGGCCTGGAGGTTGGTATCAAGAAATTGATTTGCCTGAGTGGAAATGGAAAGTGATCAATATGGATTTTGTTATTGGTCTTCCTAGGTCTCGGAATCAATTTTATTTGATTTGGGTCATTATGGATAGGGTAATAATGTCTGTTCACTTCTTGTTAGTGAGGAGTACCTTTTTGATGGAGGATTATGCGAAGTTGTATCTTTAAGAGATTGTGAAGCTGTATGGGGTACCTCTTTCAATTATCTATATTCATAGTATGTAATTTTGATCTCATTTCTTGTATTTTTTAAGAATAGATTGGGTACTAAGGTGAGTTTGAGTATCGCTTTTTATCCTCAAATGGATAAGAAAGCGAAAAGGACTATTCAAATATTGAAGGATATGCTTCGGGCATGTGTGATTGATTATGGTGGCAATTGGGTTTAGCATCTATCATTGGTACAGTTTCCTAACAATAATATCTATCACTCTAGTATTAGGATGGGCCCTTTTGATGCATTGTATGGAAGGAGGTATTGGTCTTCTATTGGTTGGTTTGAGCTTTGTGAGTCGAACAAGTTTGGTCTGAATTTGGTTTATTAGGCTATAGAGAAGGTGAAGGTGATTCGGGAAAGTCTTAAGGCTTCCCAAAGTCGCCAAAAGTTCTATATGTATGTAAGGTGTAGAGACTTAGAGTTTGTGGTTGGGAATAAGGTATTCCTAAAGGTATCTCCCAGAAAGGAGTAATATTGTTCGTAATAAAGGGGAAGCTCAATTATCAATTTATTGTCCTTATGCGATTTTGTAGAGGGTTGGTAATGTTTCTTATGACTTGGATTTTCCTTATAGTTTGAGCTCAATTCAATCGGTATATCATGTCTTCATGTTGATGAAGTGTCTTGGTGATCCTTTTTTGGTTGTTCCCTTGGAGGGCTTGGGTATCTCAGATTCTCTGTCTTATGAAGAGGTCCCGATTGAGATACTAGATTGGCAGGTTCATCGATTATGGACAAAGGATGTGGCCTTGGTTAAGGTTTTATGGGGGATCCACAAGGTGGAAAAGAATACATGGGAAGCAGAGGAGGACAAGAAGTCCAAGTATTCACATCTATTTTCTGTTACTTGGATTCATTTGGAAGGTATGTGTTCTTAAACACATTATTATATTTTAAGATTGTTAGAGGAAAGATGAATATCTTTGCATCTGTGATTCCTAACTTGGTTAAAAGTTGGATCGATATTTTTTAATGCAAATGTATTGTGATTGTGGTTACCCTACCTTGTCCGTTATTCGGGGTGAATGATCCCAATGGGGGAGACTGAAACACCCAGGGTTTTTGTCTTTTTGAAAATTTCTTGGAGTTTTGGTCTCTGGAAAGGATACGACTAGGGAAAATGACTCGTACACTAGGATATGAGTGGTATGAGTTAGTTTTATGCTTACCAGTGTTGGTTAATGGGTTAGATTTGGTTACTGGAATTGATATGACGTGTGTGGTACGAGTAGTATCGGTGTATATAGTTTTTTTGGTTACATTAGTTAATCTTAGACTCGTAAACTTAAGTTGGATTTGAGTACGAGTGTCTAACCCTGAGTCGTTAGCAAGTGTACGAGTCATACCATGGACTTATATGGTGGTTAGTGTTCATTCCTCTTTGGATTCTATTCTACTAAGGGTATGGATCATGGGTACTAGTCGTATACTTTGATACAACATGGTGATGGGTGAGTCATACTTTGGATAGTGCTGGGTCCAAGCGAAATAACCTTGGGTATGAGTTGTGGGTACCACTCCTATTGGAGGGTATGACTGGTATGGATAGTCATTCCCACCTAACGAGATTTTTGGGAGTTTAATTGAGGGAAATCTATGCTTTTTCCAACTTAACCAAATAAGGCCCCATGACTTATATTCCCATTGGGATTTTATTTTCCCTATTATTCTATTAATTAACACTTAGAAACTTCCCTTAAACACTCCACAATTCTCTCTATAGCTTTTGGATAAAGGAAGGCTAAGGTTTAATCTTAAGGATTAATATGGGGTGTGTTAGAGATTTCTCTCCAACATCTTCTTGGTTTAAGTCTTGTTCTCTTCTCTCATTGTTAGTTACAACAAAAGGCATGGTTTAGAATAATGTTTTCATGGTTTTATTATTTTATGGTTTTGTATTTTCAAATATAATTTAGGGGTTTTGGTTATAAATGCTTGGTTATGGTTTTCCAATATTTTAATTTTACCTTTATATGCATTAATGGCGGTTCTGGATAATGGGATTGCATAGGAATAGTTATTGGTGATTGGAATTTGATTTGGAAATACTATGCCCCCAATGTGTTTTATAAAATGCCTATGACAATGCTTTAACTATAATATTGGATTTTTAACGGAACTTATGCATGGTTTAAACTTTGTAATAGAACCCGAAATGTTTTAAATTGTTTGTAATGGTTAAATTAAAATGTTTGGTTTAATAAACATCCTTGTGGGGTACAATTGAACCCCCCATGTAAACTTATTAATGGAACACTTGTGGGGTATAATGGAATCACCCAAGAAAACAGAATGGAACACTTGTGGGGTACATAAGACTCCCCCAAGTTAACTTTGTAAATGGGTACACGAGAATCCCTTTACCTTAAAATGGTTTGAATAAGGACAAAACTTGCAAGTTATAGTAGTTCTAACGATACCCCTACTAATCGCCTTGGTTAATAATAATGGAATAATGGTCTGGTTTGTAAATAGTTTTAATTATTTGATGATGGAGGGTTGTGATAGCTAACCATGAAGTTGGGATTTCAATGAACAAACACTAGAAACTCATATTTGCCTACATGAGGGGTAGGGCATGGTGACCCTTTCATGATACTATGAGGTACGTGGAAATCATCTAAGTACATTGTTCACATGTATCATAGAGGGTGAGGGATATTTGGAATTCCTTACTTTTATGGTATCTTTGTTTATGCGGCTACACGCATCGAGGCCCGTTTTGGGGATTCCACGGGACCCATATAGCCCGTGGGTGGTTAAGGGAAGTTAAGCTTCACATACCCAGGTTAATAATTTTAAATGCATGCTAAACCTAGTTCCCTTTTCCCGCTTGCTTATATATATATATGTAGGGTTTGTATACATATGGATTGTTTACTTAGTTTACATATGGATGGTTTACTTAGGTTTTTTAAATGGTATTATTTTACCCTTATCCTGAGTTCATGTATATGTTCACCTTATAATGCATCTTCGGGAGATCATATCCCCATACAATGTAGGAAATAACCATTCCACATCTCTTGCTTATTATTCAGACATTTAGGGCCAACTTTTGGATTTAAGTGGTAATCTTCCATCATTATATAAGGCTTCATTTCATGTATGTTATTTCATAATTCAGTTTATTTATTGATATTGGTTTTGGCTATGTTTGGGGGCATGTCCCAACCAGGTTTTTGTATTCTTTTAGTTAGAGGCTTTTGTGGAACTACTATGGGTTGGTATGGGTGGGATTGGATTGACATTAGCCTTAGTATTAGTATTGGTATTGGGGCTGACACCGGTTGATGGGATTGTTGGTTGTTCCCTCCTTATATGTTATGTTATAAAACTTGGTTTGGTTATTCTATAGTAGATCAATTTATGGTTTGGTTTTGATATTGGTTGGGTTTGGGCTGTTGGACTCGATTGTGTTAGTCTCTATTATACACCTATCCCAGAGTCTTGATATGGATAATTATGCTATCTTTTTATATGGTTGAAATTGAGCAGACTTACAATAGGCTGCTGGAGATTGGGTTGGGTATTGAGTGTGGTCTTCTTTCCCAATTGGACTTGGGATGCCCATTACGACAAGGCCCCAGGTCAGGTTGGGTCAGCTAATTCATAGAATAATTATTCTATTATGCTATATTAGGGATGTCTCTTAAGTGTTAGAAGAATTATTTGTATGAATATGCTTATATGGACTAATTAGCGACAACAAATGTGTAATTTAGGTGGAGTTGACTTAATTGCTCATGTTCTAGGTGTAATCCCTTTCATAAAGCTAATCGTGGCTTATGTACCACCTAGAAGTCAATATAGGTACCTTAGCCTAATCTAAGGAAGAAATTGGTAAAATATAAAATTCGAGGATAAGAAGTGGGTTCTTCCAGCATACATTAAGCCAAGACTTGTGTTAGCCCTTATGGACATATTTATACATATTAGACATAGTGGAAACTATTGAGCCTTTTGTGTAAGGTTACTTCATAACTTGGTGAATGAAGGTGGTTTTCCTAGAGTATGATTAATGACTTGTAGGTATTATATGACTTTCAAATTTAATTAATGATATGGTCTATCAACGTGCTTAATAATATAGAAATTGATGTAGTTATGCTATATGGACTATAGATATGAGAAGAATAGATATAATATACGTCATAGTTAAGTTACATCTCCTATAGATATGAGATGCCTTATAGATATGATATGCCTCATAGATTTGATTTGTTGCATATAGATGTGATATGCCTCGTAGATATGATTTATAGCCTAGAGATATGATAAGCCTCATAGATATGCTTGGCTTATTGATATGAGATGAATTATAGAAATGATTATTGATTTAGGTACCGAATATGTATGTGGGCCAAAGGCCGTGATTATGATGTTGTAGATATTTCAGACACATAATTCGGCCCAAGTCTTTTTTATAATATTAATTAGATATGTGAGAAATCTTTATCCTTGTAAAAGATGTTATTGTAGTTTATATATCGATACTTATGGTGCAATTTTTTGAATAGTTTGATGGAATGCATAGATTCGGTACATTCTTGATCATTAAAATGGTAAATGATATGATTCCAACTAAAATATGATATTATTACTATTTTTCCTAATTAGGGGCTAAAGACCACTTTTCACTTTAGAAATGGATTTCTTCATAACAATAATTGCACCATCTTAATGAATAACCTTTTTGTAATGATATTTGAAATGTAATTTTAAGGATTTGACCAAGACAAATTCTGGGATATAATTCTGGTACTCCAATTTACTCTGGTCGTGAGAGATTCCACCCCTTTATACACTTTTATAATAATTTAGTTTTGAAGTTTACCTTGGGCAATGGATTTATGGACTTACTCTTTTTTTAGCCATGGCTTAACTCCGTGCTCCTATAATATATATACATATCTCTCTGATATTGGAAGTAGGTGGATGATTGTACTGATAATATGAATTTTAGGTAAAACCAAATGATGGTTTATAGTATTGTTGTTATATATATGTGTTGATGAAATAAATTTCTTGTCAAACCCAATGATTTAGTATGATTTTAATGACATACGTTAAGGCCCGGTAAAGTTGGAGGATTATTATAATGATATGCTTATATGCCTGCCAAAGCAGGAGGATGTCTCTAATGATATGCTTATACGCCCGATAAGGCCAGAGGATGATTATTAGGATACACAGGTTTTTGAATTTACATGTTCAAGTCTGCTACTTCTTATGATATTTGAATTAGTTATGGGGTTATGAATTATGTCTTTGCATTCATTCTTGCATGCGCATTGCCTATCACCACCAGTATATTCCTACATCTATGTAATACCCTATATTTCAATAGCTTAATTTAACTCTAAGTTCATGAGTTATCAAATATAAAAAAAATATTTGAAATGCTCACTATTTTTTAGTTTAGCGCCTACCATTGAGTAGGAAATTGAATCAGCTTTCCAATAATATAAAGTTTGCCTAAATTCGATAATCGGGTAAGAAGTTATGTATATTTTAAGATTCAATCGTTAAATATCATAATTCAGGCCAGTAGCGCCTCACGGAGTAAGCCAAAATGGCAGTTGTCAGTTTCCGATGAGGAACCGCGATACCAGCACATCGTGCCAAAGCTAATTTTTACATTTGTCAATTTCCAGTAAGGCAACACATTTGTACTGTGTCGCGCCGAGCTTCTAGGTCCCATCTAGCATTGCAACGCTATTCCACCGCATCGCGCTACTGGCCATATTCCTATTTGTTATTTTTCTAGTGACTTGGCACGATAGCACACGTCGCGCCAAGGTCTAAAATTGGGTTTTTAGGGAAGAAAATTGAAAGCGTTATAGGGGTAATAGGGTCTTTTTCCATGACCCAGATCAGCTTTAAACAAGAAATTATGTCCTAAATAACCTATTATATCATTATTCTCTCACTTTTCTCAAGATTTAATACATTCTCTCTCAAAGAGGCAAAAACCATAGTTCAAGAAATCAAAGACAATCCTCACGAAATCCTTCAAGAACCTTCAAGAAAGAATCATCTAAGGTATGTTAGGTGTTTATCTATGGGTTCCTTTCACCCATAGAGTCTAAGAATCCTTTTTTAAACAAACAAGATCTTAGATTTATGATTATGTTTGACATAGATTGAATTCATGTTCATGATATTAGTTGGGTTTCAATCCATGATTTAAGTGCAAGTTTCATGAAATTGAATAGTATGTGTGATGAATATGTGGTTAACTTGATAAACCCTTGCATTTACAAAGTGGTTAATGTTTCTTTGATGTTAATTTGGTATTTCAATCAATGATTATGATAAGATTCATGAAAATTGAATAGTATTGAGGGGGGAATTATATGAATAACATGTTAAACCCATGAAATTGCAAATTGGGCAATGTAGTTGTCATGCTTATATGTTATCCATGAATATGTGCATTAGGTCGTTCTCTCCAAGTGTTTGATAGAATGTCCATGTGAATAAAGTGATGAAATCATGACACGTTAGTATATGTACAAGCTTATGCCCTACAAATATTTGATAAAATGTCTCTATAGATGAAATATGAACATGTGTACATTGTTATGCTTTGCAATATCATCTAATGCTTTACTTTTCATGCTATCGAGTCTTGGGTTATTTACTACCCAATGATTTAGCTTTGTATCTTGAGCCAGTGTTAGTTACAAAGTAGTATTAGTCATGTCCCAATCAGTAAAATCCAGTAAGTTATAGAACTTAGGAAAACTTAGTATACTGTGTATCAGTCCTGTCCAATCCAGTTAGTTAACACGCTTAGTAACGGTTTAGTCAAGCCTAGTGTAGTCTAGTGATTAGTTTAATGTCTTTTAGATGGGAGTAGGATTCAGTACCAAGCGAACCCAAGGATGGAGGCATTCCTGTTAGTATAGGGTTTGGCCCTTAGTAGCAATCCCTGAGTTATAGAACTGCGTAACTAGCGTAGTTTGAGATGACTTCCTGCTAGATAAGGGTTGGCATATCTTTTATGAGGTTTTCTTTTAGTGAGGGTTAACAAGATATCCTCTAGTTTGTTAGGGTTAACTGACAGCCAGTGTTAGTACCCGCGACATGGTATTAGTAGCCTTCCAACTGGGGTTATAGGTTGGACCCCAATCAGTTCAGAGAGAGGCATGTCGATTTGATTATTACCTCTCACAGTTTTAGTTTCAATCTTTATTTTAGAATTTAGTTTAGTTTTACATAATCAAGACAATCAGACACAGTCAATCAGTATTAGTACATCAGTTATCAGTAACTTCAAATATCAGTTACTCAGTTATTAAACTCAGTACTCAGCTTCAGAAAAGCTTAGATACATTATATATCAATGTATGTCCTCAATATTTTACGCTTAGAGTTTTTAGTAGTATCAGTTATCCATATACTCTTATATTCAGTTACTCTATATCATTCAGTCAGTTACTGTTCATGCATATGAACCCTTACATAAAACCTTTCCTTATATAACATACCAGTAAATTCCATATACTAACCGTATACTCTTTCTTTGCGCTATCATGTCTCATATTGTTGATTTAGAGGCTAAGATTCTCAACCGCACATAGAAAAATCCAGTTAACAGTCACATATTTAGTAGTGAGTCCTCATCTATCGAGGGCATACATTATTTTAGTATTTTAGTTTATCAGTAATTTGATAGTAAGAGTTAGTTGGGGTTTATCCCATCAACTCCATATTCTGACAGTTCAGTTAGAGGCTTTCAGACTAGACTAGTTCAGACAATATTTAAGTTTTCAGATGTTTTAACAGATGTTACATTTATTAGTATTTCATATTTTGAACTTTATGGCATTTTAGCCTATTTTCCGCATTTATTTCAGTATTACTATTAAGTTCTCACAGTAGATATTAGTCATCGGTTAGTTTGTGGTCCTTCGGGGTCATAAGCACCGTGTGAAACCCAAGGTGTACTTTCAGGGCATTACAATATTTATATCAAAGCCTTAGGTATAATAGAGTCCAGGAGAGTCTGAAAGTCACATCAAGTAGAGTCTTGTGCATGGGTATATAGCGTGCCACACTTATGGACAGGAGGCTCTTAGATGTTTTAGGAAAAGGTTCCCTTCTTTTAGTATTCAAGTCGTGCGAGTGAGCATGAGCTCAAGTTAAACTCTCAAACATGCCTCCCAAAAAGAACAACAGAAAAAAATAGGAAACCACTCAGCACCTCAGCCCGTTCAGGCAGATTCCCTACACGAGCATATCTCCCATGCAAAATTCATAGCTGCTTTCACGACCTTAGCTTATTTAGTTATTGCACAGAACAATTTGTAAGTTGTTGTCCTATCTAGGCTAGGGGTTCATACTCAGCAAGCAAGGGGGAGAAGCGTTGGAAGAAAGATAGAAAGAATAAGAGAGTCAGAACAAGTAGTTTTAAGCCAAGATCAGGGGTTAGTAACCACTCCCAATCCTGTCAGAGATCCTCATCCCCAGTTTCACCTTCAGTCAGAGTGCCAGTGTGTAAGTCTAAGAATAACAGTATTCTAAAAAATTCCTTCAGTTGAGATCGGTAATATATTTGTTCAATTTTAGTTTCTTGATTAACTAGTCCTTGAATGAAGGGTGGTACCTTAGTTTCAGTTGATTTAAGTTTAAACCTCTAGATTAAACTAGTTGAAAGAAAATTTGAGAATTTTAAGTTAGTCAGTTTTGAGGTTGCTATATGATGATTTTTTGGGCAATAAAAAGCTAAGAATCATGTATCAGAAGGAAGTAGAAGCAGTGGACCTTAGATTATCAGGAGTAGTCCCTCGGAATGAATTTAGTGTTTACAAGTATTTTTATATCTCAGGCTCTAGAGAAAAGTTGTTTTAGTTCAATTTAGAGTTTATTAAGAGGTTCACAAACTTAGAATTATAGCTTTAATCTAAGGGGGAGATGGTAGGACAAGTAAACAAGTCATACTTTCAGATTTTAGTAGTAATGTCAGTATGCGTAGAAAAGTAGCGGGAGAGATTGATGCCAAACCCATCCGTACCTCAGTGCAAAGTATTGTACTTCAGCTATCCTGATATCTACTCATGCCTTACATGTTAGCTCTATGATCATAGCTCCTATTTGTGCACATTATTGAAAATTATGTATGCTTACACTTCCTAGTATAACCAATTCAAGTTCAGTCAGTGTTACGAATCATGATCTATGAATATAGGAACTCCAAACTCAGGTTATGCAGCTCATGACTCATGTACTCATTCCTTACAGCGTGCTGAATTTGCATGACTTATGCTATACACCTAATGATCAGTTAAATTCAAATTTATGTCATGTATATCCACAGTATAGATCTCTTGATAAATCCATGAGGTTTTTATACAATTCCTCAACCCTCAGTTATAGGTCAAGTTTAGATAGTGTCCATTTATGTTATAGGTCCCCATGTTTTAACCTTCACTGAACTCTCCTAATGAAATGATATAGTGATGAGCAGTTGCTTAGAAGGGGGAGAGTAAATATTTCATGTTATGAGAAGATTGTTGCATGCTAGTTTTATGCAAGGCTGTAATTATGAAGATAGGCCTGAATGTCATCATGATATGTAAGAGGCTAAATGCATTTTGGAGATTTAGGTAGGTTTGAACATAGTGGGAGAATTGAATCTAGATCATACCTCAGTAGGTAGAGTTATTAGTGCCCATATTATAGAATTTTAGCTATGTTGTGATTTCTTATTCAGGTGTCTCATTCAGACCATTCCAAGATTTCCTTGTTCCTAAAGTCTTTAGAAATTTATAGAAAGAGTGTTAAGAAATGCTTGAGTATAGTATAAGTTTTTAGTATGAGTTAGTCCGTAAAGCGAGGAATCTAGTTAAGAAGTCAGGTAGACAATTCGTACGGTTTCCCCATCTTTCCACCCAGTCGTACTATCCATAGTTTCGTGAATATGACTGTTCCAAGATAGATCATCCTAATAGTTATGAGCTCAGCTCAGTTCATGTATTATGTCTCGGTATCAGATCCCATATATTAGGTCATAATTTAGTTCGTAGGTGCCCCGTGCATCATGTTATTTTATAACAGAATCCCTGCCAAGTCAGCATACTTTGGGGGACATAATGTCCCAAGGGGGAGATACACTATAACCCCTGAGCTTTCATTTCCTAAACCTTTCAGTTTATCTTTACGTAACGAATCTAGTATGGAGTAATGGGTACTCATAAGTTGGCCCTCTAGTTCCAAATCTCATCTATATGACATGTATTCAATAAATTAGTTCAGTTCATATATCATATTTTAGACTCAGTCATGATCTAACATTCCCGTTCATACGTGTTTGGTAAATGATCTCAGGTTCATTAGTATTCTTAGCTTAAGGTGACATTCTTCCTTAGATTTACTTAGTTCCATGATCCAGTTACAGTTATAAACTTAGTATCCATTACCCTTGCATATTTAGTTATGTATTCATGAATCAGTTCAACCATTTACTCATGTATCAGAAATGCATGTTCATTATGAAACTCAACTTATGAGTAGCTTCAGTCATATATTCCATGCATCATATATGCCTGTA
>JAPEIP010000004.1:109000619-109070725 GCA_026120095.1 Capsicum chinense | reverse complement strand
CTCGCGTCGGGGGTGCTGTGTGATAAGAAGGTGCCGCCCAAGCTTAAAGGCAAATTCTACAGGGTGGTAGTCCGTCCGGCCTTGTTGTATGGAGCGGAGTGTTGGCCAGTTAAGAACTCCCACATCCAAAAAATGAAGGTGGCAGAAATACGGATGTTGCGCTGGATGTGTGGGCTGACTAGAGGGGATAGAGTTCGGAATGAGACTATCTGGGAGAAGGTTGGTGTGACTTCAGTGGAGTGCAAGATGTGGGAAGCCCGATTGAGATGGTTCGGACACGTGAAGAGGAGGGGCATGGATGCCCCGGTCCATAGGTGTGAGAGGCTAGCGTTGGATGTTTTAGGCGGGGAAGGGGTAGGCCAAAGAAGTGCTGGGGTGAGGTGATTAGGCGGGACATGGAGCAGTTACAGTTCACCGAGGACATGACCCTAGATAGGAAGGTCTGGAGGACGCGAATTAGGGCAGAGTACTTGGGCCAGTTTGGGTCGCTAGTGTAGGGAATTACTTGGTGGGGGTTTTATTCCTGTTATGATCCGTGTTCCGTGTTCCATGTTTTATTACAAATCTGTGTGCTTTCCTCTGCTTTCCTCTATTTTATATTACTTATGGGTGCCGTATTTATGTTATGTTATGTAATCTGCTTCTGTGCTTTACTATGTGTTTGTGTGGTATCTTGTGCCTTGAGCCGGGGGTCTATCGAAAACAACCTTTCTACTTCTTTAGAGGTAGAGGTATGGACTGCGTACATCTTACCGCCCCCAGACCCCACTAGGTGGGAATACACTGGGTTTGTTGTTGTTGTTGTTAAAGTCCAAAGTAGAGTAGTAAAGAAGTATGTGTTTGTCATTGTGGATGACTACTGCAGGTTCACCTGGACAATATTCTTGAGAACCAAGGATGAAACCCTTGAGGTTCTGGTAATTTTTCCCAAAAATCAAAGGTAGCTAAATTATAAAAATGCTAAAGTTAGATTTGATCATGGAACTAATTTAAAAGCACCCAAGTTGCTAGATTCTATTGTGAATATGGAATCAGTCACAAATTCTCAGTTCCTAGGACACCTCAGCAAAATAGAGTTATAGAAATAAAAAATAGAACCCCATTAGAGATTGCAAGGACCATGCTCATCGGCAGTAGACTCCAAAAGAGATTTTGAGCTGAAGCTGTTAATATTATTTTTTATGTTACAAATAGGTGTTTAATCATATATCTCATTAAAAAAAACCCATATGAGCTTTTGTTCAGTAGAAATCCAAAGCTTTACTACTGCAGACCTTTTGGATACAATTACTTTGTTCTAATAATGGGAAGAATGAACTAGGAAATTTTAACTCTAAAAGTGATGAAGAAATATTTATTCCCTACTCCTCAACAAGAAAAGCATACAGAGTTTTGAATAAAAAAACTTTGTGTGTGGAGGAAGGTATACATGTGGTCTTTGATTAGGAAATAAAGCTAGTGATTCCAAGTGATGATGAAGATTTTGATATAAAAGAACTCATTCCTATTCAAAGGGATGATATTGCTGAAGATGATAGCCAGGGACTAATTAGTACAATTAGGAATAATGAAGGTGATAAAGATCAAGGATCTCAGTTACAGACCTCTGTTACAGTTGAAGAATATTAAGAAGGGTCCAGTCAAAGTCATACCGACCTAGTTATAGTGGAAATTATCTCAGATTGTTAAATCGGAGGCACAAATCTTATCAGCCACTTGAGAATTTGACTACACCTTTGGAATGTGGACTCTAAAGAAGAGCTTAAGCCAGAAATTTCATGGGATTCTCAGCATTCTTATTCTAAATTGAGCCTTAAAATATGAAAGAAGCTCTAAAAGATGCTGACAGGATCAATATAATACAAGGAGCTTTAGTTATCTGAAAGACATACAGTTTTACACCTGTTCCCCAGATCTTTTGACAGAATAATTATTGGGATCAAATGGGTGTACAATAGCTAAAGGATGTTAGGATTGTTTTATATACTATCCCTTTGATGTGTGACAATACAAGTGCTCTCAGTATGGCTAAGAATCCAATGCAGCATAAGAGGCCCAAACATGTTGATATGATGGACCATTTTCTAGGAGATAATGTTAAGAAGAGAGCTATTTGCATGAAGTTTTACAAGATAGAGGATTAGATAGCTGACATTTTTAATAAGGATCTTCTCAAGAACAATTTGTGAATAATAGGTTATGGCAGGGATGATCAAAATAACCTAACTTACTGAATAAATTGGTTTTTCTCCATAAAATTAGATATGATTAGGAAATAGGTATCCACGAGAAAATATGTACCTATTGGTCTAACTCAGTACCATGCCTTAATAGTATACACACATAGGAATAACCTTAAAAGAGAATAGTTAAGACAGATAAAAATTTAAGGATTCACTTAAAAAACAAAGGGACCTGGTCCTATCCCTCAAGTTAGTATAAAAATAGTGTGCTTTATAAATCATAATATTCTGCCTAAAAAAGCCTATCTCTTTGCTTCTATGAATCAAAGCTGTCAAATATTTAGTAAGGTGAAGCATCACGTCTATTAGGAGCAGGTATGTCATTTAGTTCAAAAGGAATCTATATGACAATAGTCACCTTCCTTAAATACAAACACAAACTTGTTCCATTTTATTCTCTTAAAAATTAATTCATAAATCTTCTTCCTCAAACCATTCTTCCTCTTACAAACAAATTATTCTTATTCTATCTCACATAAAATCCCCAAATGACTGATATTCTTATGCAATTGAGCCCCTCTAAAGACCCAGAAATTAGTCAATAACTAGAAATTTAGTCTTAAAATCCCCTAATTAAAATGTCTAATTCTTCAATACCCTAAACAATAGAAGATCCCTCCTCAAATCCTTAACAAGAATCTAAATCCATAACACCTATTGTGTCTACTCTAGAAACTACGAAAAATATAGAGGTATATGTTCCTTTTGAAATTTCAACTACCATGGAAACCCCTGCTGGGTAAACCATTGTGGGATACCTAAATTAGGGCGTTCAACAATGGAACACAAAGTTTCTTAACCTAAAGTTCCTCCTTCCCTAAAAGAACCATAAATACTCAAAACTTCTAAAACATAACTTACTTGGTTGTCCTATTCTCCTAGATTCAAACCCCATTTTTTTCTCAACTATACGATGAAGAAATTCCAATAAAAAGGTCTGACCTTTCCATTAGTGAGAATTGGGTAATTGTGAATTTACTTCTATTTGCAAATAATCCTAAGGAAACCTCCTCTAGTTTAAAAGCACAAATAGTAGGTGAAAAGTTGATATCATAATGGATGAGAATTTCTTCAACCTCCAAATATGGAAGATGAAGTTGATCGTGATAAAATACAGCTAAGGCATTTAGTGCAAAACTAGAGAGGTAGTAAAGACAAAGAAAAGGTGATGAAAATTGGTAAGGTCTTTATCTAAACATGCTCAACTAGGATTTCTGAGATAAAGTTGATGGGTCTATAAAGGATAACAAATCATCTATTGCTTAGAAAAAGAGACTAAGGAAATCTAGTATTATATAGAATTAAAATACTAAAGTTGTAGACATTGGAGAAGGTGAAGATATTAATCCTTATGTTGTTGCTTCAACAGCAAAATTGAGAAAAATAGTACACAAAAAAGGAAGGACCAGGTCCTCCATTGTGAAGTCAAGAAGTCCCACTAGGAGAATAAATAAAAACATAGTATGGCTTATGGGTATTTCCTGAACAACATATTTTATAACATTGGAGTCGTAGGGATTAGAGGAACTCTTGGAACAACAAAGAAAATATTCACCCTTACCATTTTTGTTGAAAATGACAGTGTTGAAAGGAAGGTTAGGACTTTTGGCAGTTAAAGAGTTTGCGTAAAGAGTTGGAAGAGATGAAAGTTGCTTTGGCTGCTAAGGATGCAAAAGTTATTTCACTGAAATAGAAAAATTAGTAACTTATTTCACTAAAATAGAAAAATTAGTAACTATCATCAAATGGACCTTGTGCCAATGAAGTACTTAGTGTAGAAAATGTAGATCTAAAGAAGAAGGTTTCAGCACTTACTGATGAGTTCTAGAGTTTGAATGCTGAACTGAAGGACCTAATAAAGAAGTTATTGGATTCTCATGCTTCTGTAAGTTCTAGATTGGAGATGCTTCTAAAGTCCCTCTCTCATAAACCTTAATCTACAGAAGTCCTATTACTTCTATCCTTTTATTATCCTTGTGTTAGTTTCCAGCCTTAGCTTCTGATGTAGGTTTTGAAGATTTAGATATTTAAAATTTTTTTTTATGTTGTAATGATGCTAATTTCATTTAATATGAATGAATACTTGTTTGTGTTTTTCATCTATATCTTCTTTACTTACAAAGTTATTTTTTATTTTAGTGTTGCCCAGTGACCATGAGTTAACGTTCTTATGAATATCTTACTCTTGGTTTACTGTTCTTATTTTTTAATGATGCCAAGAGGGGGAATACTAAATTCATGTTGTAGGAACCAGGTACTAGGTTTAGGAACAGATATTGAATGATATGATGAAGTGCATGTATATTGTTAGAGAGAAACATGTTGGTATAGTGATAGGGGAAAGCATAGAAGCATAATAAACATATTGGTACATTGACAGAGAGAAGCATGGTCATATTGATAGAGGGAACATTCATTGACAGTAGTTGTGATCACTCTAGTTGAATGAAGTTTGATGATCT
This sequence comes from Capsicum chinense, assembly GCA_026120095.1. Classification (NCBI taxonomy): domain Eukaryota; kingdom Viridiplantae; phylum Streptophyta; class Magnoliopsida; order Solanales; family Solanaceae; genus Capsicum; species Capsicum chinense. Next base: position 109,066,020 of record JAPEIP010000004.1, on the reverse strand, counting down.
AAAATCCGTGGTTTGTCATCATTAATAAGAGGGGAAATTGGTATATCCTATTTTGATGATGAGCAACTAACAATATGATACCAGGTTCCTGTTTCTTCACGCAAATATAAAGTTTTCACATGTCTATGCAATTTTGTCTTTTTGTGTAACAAACTGCACCGGTGAGCTATGTACAATTCCAAACACCGGGCCCAAACAAAATTCTACCCGAATCATTAACCTTCTTCAAATAAAATACATGATTCTCAATTTAATAGTTTTTTCCATTTATCTATTCATGAAGAAAAATGGTGAAAACTAAATATTGCTCAAGTTCCAAGTTTCTATATGCTGAAAGAGTAATTATTTTTAAGTCAAGACTTGGTCTATAGCCAAATAACTCGTCTTATAAGAGTAATGTTTTTCTTGTGTCTTCAGAGTGCTTTGGTAGAGTTACCTGAGTAGATATTGGTAATATATAATCAATATTAAGAAGAAATCATGACAAAGTTAACAAGGAGAGTTTGTAATAGAGTTGTTAAAAATTTATGGACTTAACAGTTATGTTCCAATGGAGTCTATAATCATGAGATTGATTATAGTGTATTCTTGAGCACTTTTGTGGGCAAGTCGTTGTTTTTACTCCCTTGATCTAGGATGTTTCCACATTAAGTCATTGTGTTCTTTACATTCCTACTATATTTTATTTTCTAACTACATTATTGCTTGTATATGACTCTAAAAAACCTAGTCCTTTATAAGGTGGTGTACCCCCATCAACAGTCTTGATTATTAAGGTTTGTGGATTAGATGAGTAAATTGAACCAATTAGTGAAATGCTTATAACACTATATGGATCCTATTTCTTTATTTGTAGATTGAGTTAATTCATAAAATGATTATGCTATTGTACTAGATTTTTTATGTGGATTGAGTGCTGGAGGCATGATTATTATGAATATCTTTATTTAGACTTTTTGCAACCTTGAAAGCATAATTTAGGTGGAGTTGACTTAATTTCTCATGTTCTAGGTGGAATCCCTAGCTTAGGATCATTATGGTTTATGTACCATCTAGAAGTCAACCTAGACACTTAGCCTAGTTTGGGGTAGAAATTGACTAAATATAGAATTTGAGGATTAGAAGTTGGGTCATCCCTTGTGGGCTTAGTTACTCATGTTAGACATAGTTTTGACTATTGATCCTTTTGTATAAAGTTACTTTGTGACTTCTGGAATGATGATGGTTTTCACAAATTATGATTAATGGCTTGTATCTATGATATGGATATCATATTTGATTTATTATAAGGTCTATCAGTATGCTTAATAATATAGTTATAGATGTATTTATGATATATGGCCTATAGAAATGCGATGTTGTATTGATATGATATACCTCATAGTTCTTATATATGGCCAAGATATTTGAGATACTTACATTAAATGCCTCAAAGATATGATTTTTAGCCTGTAGATATGATATTCCTCAAAGATCTGATTTATAGCCTATAGATATGATACGTCACATAGATATGCTATGGCTTATAGATACGAGATAGATTAAGGATATAGTTATTTATATGGGGTCTGGATATGTATGTTGGCCTAAGACAATGACTCTGATGTTGTATTTATTTCCTACACATTATTGAGCCCAAGGTTATGTTATGATAAAAGTTTCACATCTAGGAAGTGTTTATCCTTGTAAAGGATGTGGTTGTAGTGTATAGATATATTGATGCTTGTGGTTCTATTGTTTGAATACCTCTAATTGCATGCATAGATTCTTTACATTCATGATCATTAAATCGGTAAATGATACAATTACAAATAAAATAAAATTTTATACTATTTTTCCTAAGGGTTAAAACCTATTTTTCAGATTAAATGTATATATTACTTCAAAACAATAATTGCACTTTCTTAAGGAATAATCTATGTGTAAAGATACTTTAAATGATATTTCAAAGATTTGACAGAGATAAATTTGGGTCAATAATTTTGATACTACTATTTACACTGGTCGTGAGAGATTTCAATCCTTTCAATAATTCTATAATGATGTAGTCACAAATTTTACACCGGGCAATGAAATTATAGATTTACACTATTTTAAGACATTGCTTAATTTTGTGCACCTATCAGGTATCTATATACCAGTCTCTTTAGAATAGGACGGAGGGGGATGATGGTATTAATGATAAATTTTAGGTAAAAGTCGATGATAGATTATAATATTGATGTTTTATATATGGGTTAATGATATGAATTTCTTGTCAAACCCAATAATTGAGGATGATTATGATGGTATACGTTTATTCCCGGCAAGGAAGAAGGATTATTATGATGATATGCTAATATATCTGGCAAGGTTAGAGAAATGAATATCATGATATGCTTATATGCTTATCAAGGCAGGAGCATAATTATGATGATGCACATATTACTAAATTTACTTGTTTGAGTCTGTCTACTTTTAATAATATCTAGATTGGTTATGGTATTATGGATTATATTTTGGCATTCATTCTTGCAAGCGCATTACCTATAACTAGTATGCATATATATATATCTATCAACTTTATGGGAGTCGCATAGTTATGGGTGATGAGTATGTCTTGTAACATGTTATATGTTGATTGAACCATCTAATTTTAGAGCGATGGGGGTTCATGAAAGGCTTGGTTAGGTATTGTTTATCTGGACCTGCTGATTAATCACGTTGTCAGTGCTATTGTTATTATTATTGTTATGATCATGGTTATTGATAGTTTTTGGTAGCTTTATTAATGACCCAATACTGAGATCCTAGGTATGATTCTGGTTCTTTCATCTTACAATTATATTATTATCCATGATTGACTCATGATTAGATGTATGGACTAGAGACCATAATTATAATAGCACTACTTCGTGCTATGTTTATGAGGTCTTAAGATGCTAGTCTGATGACTTAAGTTGTAACTTGAATTTACCTTGTTCATACATATATATATATTTATTTAGCTACGGTATTACTTTATTACTTTATTTATTCAAACTTTATATCCATTTCTTGGCATTGTATACTGTTATATATCTTTCTTTCCCCCTTTGTTTGAATAATGTTCGGTGATATAGGGTATAGTGTTAAGATTTCTGAGTATGGCTTGAGTCAAATAGTTCATCCTTAAGTGCAAGCTAAGCCCAGTCCCTTTTCCCAACACTTATTTATATGTAAGGTTGTACGGATTATGGATGGTTTTACTTGGTTTTATGACCGGCATATTTTCTCCTTAACCTGAGTTTCATGCTAACAGTCATCTGCTAATCCCATCTAATGGTGGTTGTATACCCATGCTCTGTAGGAACTGACTCTTTTATCACTCATGTTTAGCATGTGGATTCGGTATCAACATTTGGACTAAAGTGGTGAACTTTCATCCTTTTCGAAGATATTATTTCTTGTTATGGATTTCTCTAGACACTTTTCTTTTATTCTGGATATTTATTTTCTTTTATCCCAACTGGATTTGTCTATGCTTTTGGATAGAGTCTTTGTGGTACTTCTAGGGGTTGGTATGGGCAAGATCGGTATTGGTGTCGTCCTTGTCATTGGAATAAGCTTGTGGTTTGACAATATTGGATAATATTATTGGTTGTTCCATCCTATTAAATTTTAGGATTGATTTTCATAATATTTTTTTGTATTCCCTTTGGTTTATGGTATATGGTTTTGTTTGGTATGGTTGGGAGGTTGATGTAGTACGGTTAGACTTAGTTGGGTCGGTCATGGTTGTGACACTATCCCAGAGTCTTAATGAGAACAATAATGCTATTTTGTTATTTGTTCAAAATTTAGTCCATCTAAGGCTGGACATAGGTAGTTGGGTTGGGTAACAAGGGGAGATCCTTCATTATGGTTGGACATGGGATGCCCATTACGACCAGGCTTAGTGTTGGGTCATGTCAAGTTTGTATCAGAGCTTTAGGTTCATTGTTAACTGGGAAGCCCACAAAGTCGTGTCGAGTAGAGTATCTTTTAGGAGTATAAAGTGTGCTACACTCATTAGAGAGAGGTTGCAAGACATTTAGGAATGTTTAACTTTCTTAGTATTCTATGTTCAAGCTTGAGTTCTCAATCCTTGAATGTACTCCAATCCTTGTTTGTTAGTATTTATAGATCATAACTCCTAGATCTGGAACACAAGGAAATTCTTTCATCTCATCCAGGGATAATGCTAAAGAGGTACGTCCTACGTCAAGGGTACATCTTCGATCTCATGGACCTATTCCTAATGGTGCTGGAGTTCATCTTATTCCAGCTAGTTCTCCTCATATCCCTCAGGAAAATATGACTAACATAGATTTCATCAGTCTATTTATGTTATTGCCCAATTATTTTTTGCTCAAGCTGAGCGGGGTGCGACTAGTGCTTTGTTGGTCAATTTATTAAGATAGGTTCTCCAAATTTTACAGGGGTGAAAGTGGAGGATGATCCACAGGGCTTCATGGATAAGATGGAGAAGATATTTTGGGTGATGCCAGCTACTGATGTAGAGGGGGGTTAACTTTGCAGCTTATCAACTCAAGAATGTCGCTTATCAGTGGTATGAAGAGTGGAACATGGATAAAGGTTATATGGAAAAGGAAAGGTTGTGGGAGGATTTTTCTAATGCCTTCATGGATTGATTCTTTCCTCAGGATTAGAGAAAACAAAAGATGGAGGAGTTTTTGAAACTCAGGACATGGACGATGTCTGTAAAGGAATATGCTTTAAAGTTCCATCAGCTATCAAAGTATGGTCCAAATTTGGTGGATTATATAAGGTCGAGAAAAAGAAAGTTTGCTTCTTGGTTGAATAGAGATTTGATTTTAGAGAGCAAGATTTCCTTGCTGATTATAATATGGACCTCTTGAGGTTGACAGTTCATATGTAATAGGTTGAGGATGAGAAGATAAAATAAAAGGAGTTTGGGTATTGGTAGATTAAGCGTAAAAAGTTTTCTAATCACGGAGGTGCTCAGTCTTAGGGTGATAGAGATGGTTGCAAGAGACAGAAAAAGAAGTGGCAGATCATCAAGGTGGTGAAAGTTATTGGGCATAGGTTTTCCAATCACAGGCGAGCAGAGGTCAGTTAATTTCTTCATGTCCTCTTTGTCGATTCTATGGTCGTCCTAATCAGGGTTATTGTGGTGAAAGAAGGGAGAAGTTTTTTAAGTATAGCTAAGTAGGCTATCAACTAAGGGATTCTCTGGTCAATAAGGTTTCTATGGGGGCGAATAAGATTCCTGTGGCTTTATCTTCTGCTCCTTCTGCTGGTGGGGTGGCATCTGCTTCTGTTACTGCTACTGGTTCTAGTGTTTGTCAAAATAGATTGTATTCTTTAGCATCCTAATAGGAATCAGAGGCATCACCCGATGTTGTTACTGCTACATTACAACTTTACTCTCATGATCTATATAATTTGCTTGATTTGGGCTCCGCTCTTTCTTATGTGATGCCATATATGGCTTTGTCTTTTGGTTTTGATCTGAAAGTTATCTCAGATATTTTTTTTGTTTCTACCCCAGTATGTTACTTAGTGATTGCTGAGAATGTCTATAGGGGGTGTGGGGTAACTGTTGGTAGCAAGAAGACCTTGGTGGATCTATTTCAGTTTAATTTGGTAGATTTTGATGTAATCCTAGGAATGGATTGGATGCATTCTTCTTATGCGTCTAGAAATTGTCGAACCTATAGGGTTATTTTTAAGTTTTTTGGTAAACCAATTATAGAATGGAAAGGTAGTTCTAGAGATCCAAGGAGGAGGTTTATTTCTTATCTTAGATATCGGTAGTTAATCTCTAAGGGTTGTCTTTATCACTTGGTCAAAGTTAAAGATTCTAACTCGGAAGGTCCTTGTTTATCTTCAGTCTCTGCAGTTAATGAGTTTCCAGAGGTCTTTCCAAGCTTTGACCCTAGTATGTGATATTTATGTGAAATCCATGATAAAACCTCTTCAAGTTTCTTGTTAAGTGATGTGTTCATGTCAATTAATTGTAGGAGTTGTTGAATAAGCATAGCATGCTCCCCATATGTTTGATAAAATGCTTATGTGAAGGAATTAGAGCCATTATAGCATGTTGACTAGAAATCCCCAAATGTGTGCAAGCCCATGCATGCCAAGTGTTTTTTGAAAAGCCTTAGTGAGTGAATTATGGCATGATAGCATGAAATTCCCCAATTATATGCTCTTTAATACATGCTAATACTTTAATACATGCTAAGTATTTGATACAAGACCTTGTTAAATAGAGTATGAGCCAATAGCATACCTCCCTATATAATCATATATTTATGATTCCTAAATGCTTGAAGAATGATTTAGTGATTGTGAAGGTGGATAAATATCCACTATCTTGAATTATTCAAGAATGATAAGGTGTTACTTTTCTATCATCGAGTCCTGGGGTTATTATACCCGACAAATTAGATGCTATCTAGAGCCAGTGTTAGTTTTCTCTATAATCTCAGTCAAGCTGTGACTCTCAGAACTCAGTGAGTTATAGGACTCTGAACTCTCAGACAAATACAGAACTTAAGAAATCTTAGTATTCTTAGTAATCTCAGTATCCCTAGTGTTCTAGCCTCCGTTGAAAACTCAGCTCAGATCTTATTGTATTCAACTATTCAGTTCAGTCCTCAGTAGTATTCGAGTAATCTATCTCGAGCTAATATTATTAAGTCAGATAACTAGATTTATTAATATTTCATTAGATATAGAACCAAGTGAATTCAACGCAACATAGTTAGATCATTCGAGAAATATGATCAGTAACAGACTCAGCTCAGTCTAAGTTCAATTAAAAATTAGTTCAGAGTCTTTCAGTTGGGAGTAGGAGCTAGCACCGAGCTAGTTTAGGGATGATGGCTCCCCGTTAGAGAGGTAGATTAGTTAGGAGCAATACCTAAACTCCATAACTCCATAGCCAACACAAGATACAGGAGTTACCGGTTAAAAAAGGGTTGTCACCCATTAGAAAAAGGCTTGACTATTATACTACCCTCGGCTTGACTTTCTGTGAGGGTCACCCATTAGAGAGGCATGACCAGATAGGACTTTACACGTGGCATGGTATTGACACCCTTTCAGTTGGGGTTACAGGTTAGACCCCACCAGTTCTGATTCAGGGCATATTGGTTAAGTGAGCACTCCCACAGTTACAGTTTCAGAATCAGTCTTCAGAGTAGAACTCAGAAAGTTCCATTTGATTCATGGACCACCCTCTAGATAGGCATGGTCTCACATAAAGTTATTCAGTATCAGTATTATCAGATCTAGTAATCACCCATTTAATAAGATTGATCTCAGTCTCAGATTTAGTTAAGTAATCTCATTATCAGATTCATAGATCACCAGTTAGATAGGCTTGATCTCATTCTCAAATTAATTTTAGTAATCTCATTATCTGATCCACATATTACCCATTAGATTTGCTTGATCTCAGTCTCATATTCAGTTGAGTAATCATATTATCAAATCTAAATATCTCCTATTAGATAGGCTTGATTCATTCTTAGATTAAGTTGAGTAATCTCATTATCTGGTCCAGAGATCACCCGTTAGATAGGCTTGATCTCATTCTCAAATTCATTTGAGTAATCTTATTATCAGATCTAGAGATCACCCATTAGATAGGCTTGATCAAAGTCTCAAATTCAGTTGAGTAATCTTATTATCAGATCCAGAGATCACCTATTAGATTTGCCTGATCTCATTCTAAGACTAATTTGAGTATTCTCATTATCATATTAAGAGATTTTTTGCTAGATAGGTTGGATCTCAGACATAATCATTTCTTGTCATTGATAGTAGATTCAGGGATTATCCGTTAGAGAGGTTTGATCTCATATTCGGCAGTCGTGAGTAGCAAGCTTAGAGTGAAGTAATTGATGTGAGTAGATTCAGTTAATCAGCTTCAGTAACATCAGTTTCCAAGATCACTCACTAGAGAGGACTGATCTTAACTACAATACTCACTTATCAATATTAGAAGATTCAGTTATTCTGTATCTTAGTATTAGTAGTGAGTTCAGATGTTGGTAAAGTAGTATTCGAGTTTTAGTATTTTGAGTCACGATGATTTCAGTTATGGTTTGTGCATTCATGGATGTGTTCTCATGCAGTATTCTCATGATTATTTAGTTAAGTAATTGTTCTTGCATAAGACCTTGCACTTAGCCTTACCTAATTTTCATACTCAGTACATCCCCGTACTAACACATTTGCACTATGGTGTTTTATTTGACACCATAGGTACAGAGGCAAGAGATCTAGAGTACCCTTAGTAGCTCAGTCCTAGTCAGCATCAGTAGATATAGCAATGAGTTATCTTCATTCGGGGATTATCCTTATTTTATTATTGTATCCGATTTAGTTTATTTTCAGTAAATGGAGTTAGTTGGAGGCATGTCCCATCAACTCTACAGTTCAGATAGTTTAGAGGGTTTTCGGATAGATGTATCAGTATTCAGTTTTTAGTTTTGAGTATTTTTAGATGTTTTGAACTTTAAAGCTAGTTTCGCATTTATTATCAATATTATGTAGTGCTCAGGTACAGATATCAGTAGAGGGTTAGCTTATGGTCCTTCGGGATTGTGAGCACCGTGTGACGTTCCAATTCTAAAAAATCAAGTTGTTACAAACTTGATATCAAAGCCTAAGGTTCAATAGTATCCTTGAGAGTCTGAAAAGCCGTATCTAATAGATTCTTATGCATGGATGTGTTATGCACCACATTTATGTACAAGAGGCTATAAGATGGTTTTAAGAGAAGTTTTCCTTTTTTCAGTATTTATGTCGTGTGAGTGAGCATGAGCTTAACTTAATCCTCAGTTTAATACACCTCTTTGTTCTATTTACACAGTATGCCTCCTTATAGAGATAATGCCTTTAGGGTTGTGACCATCTACCTCATCCAATAGATCTTAAGAATGAGAGTATGTCACATACTGAGTTTCGAGCAGTTTTTCAGGTGCTAGCCTAAGCTATGACTAATATTTTGGGTAACCATCAGGCTGTGGCCCCACCACAGCAAGAAAAGGGTTTAGCTGTACCTAGAATTAGGGATTTTATGAGAATAAGACCGCCAGAATTGTTTGAGTCAGTAGCAGGTAAGGACCCACAACTTTATCTAGAGGGAGTGAGGAAGATCACCCAGATTATGCATGTTTTTGAGGAGAAGAGTATAGAGTTAGTGTCCTATATGCTGAAGGATATTTCTCATAATTGGGTAATGATATGGAAAAATGGTACATGGGAGGATACAACTCCCGTTACTTGGCAAAAGTTTTAGGATGCCTTTCAAGATAAACTTTTCCTGCTAAAGATGAGAGAGGATAAGGTAGATGAGTTCATAAACCTTAGGCAAGGATCCATGACAGTGAAAGAGTATTGTCTTAAGTTCAACCAGTTATCTTAGCATATTCCTAACTTGATAGCCGACACTAGAGTGAGTATGAATAAGTTTGTGAGTGGTGTATTTGGGTTATTGTTAAAAAAGTGTAGGGATGCTATGCTCAATAGAGATATGGACCTTGCTTGACTGATGAAGCACGCATAGCAAAATAAGGAAGATAAGATGAAAGAAAAATAGAGAGTGAGGAAGAAATCCAGAGTAGGTAGTCATTATTTCTCTCAGACAGGGTCCTAAGGTGGTAGCCGTCCTTAGCATAGCCAGAGATTTTCAGTCCATACTCCATCCTCAGCTATTGTAGCCGCACTAGAGTGTGGGGATGTCAGTTATGATGTAGCTCTAGACCTCAAGCCTAGAGTAGTGCTATTGGTGTTTGAACCTATCCATTTTGTGGAGAGTGTGGCAAGAGCCACCTAGGGGTGTGGAGAGTTCGTAGTGATGTGTGCTTTGGGTGTGGTAATCAAGGCCATTGAATGCGAGAATGTAGATTGCTAGCTTAGAGGGGTAGATACTTTCATTGGCAGAGTGCCTCTTCCGGTTCTAATAGTGGCCAGCATCATAATAGACTCTATGCACTTCAGACCCCCCATGATCAGGAAAGGTTCCTTGATTTAGTTTCGGGTATGTTATGAGTCCTTCATCTTTATGATATGCATTGTTAGATCACTTGCTCCTATTTTGATCTTATATGTCATCATGAGTCATGCATTAGTTTCAGCTCTCAGTTGGTGAAACATGACCCGGTTCGTAGTTGCCCCATGCACCACCCCAGTATTTCAGTAAATTGTGTTTAGAGGTACATATAGTCCCAAGAGGGAGATACCCTATGATATTGTGATGCTTTCATGTCCTTAGACTCATTCAGTTGCATGTTCAGACTCTTCTTATGAAGTTAACATAAGTTGTCATTGAATAGCCATTCATGCTTTTGAGAGTCGGTAAAGTTAGACTTTCATGCATTAGATATGCATGTTCAGTAGAAAGAGTTCAGCTTTTCAGTATATTCAGTCATTCATTCATGAGAACAACTCAGTTATGAATCTATACATCAGATATGCATGTCTATTATGAGAATTCAGCTTATGAGTAGTTTCAGTCGAGTATTCCATGCATCAAATATGCATGTCCAGTATGAGAACTAAGAATATGGGTAGCTCTAGTTGTATAGTCATGTTTCAGATGCTCTCGTTCCTTGATTAAGTTCAGTTGATTAGTATTCTTCGCCAATCAAGAGACATTCGAGGATGAATATTTCCAAGGGGGAGATATTGTAAGACCTCGCAAAATTCTCTCGTAGTCTGAGTCTTAGAGCGTGTTCAGTGGATTGTAAATCCTAACATAAAAGGTTGAGAAGTGTCTTCCCAAGTGACAAATAATTTCAGGTATGTATAATTTCTCTAATATAAACTTTTTTTCATGTATACCCTTGAATGAGCATTCCATCGATACCTATTTTGTCAAAATTTAGCATTGGACAAGGAAGTTATGGCCATTTTATTGAAAGTAGTTGGAATCTCACAAGTGCGACGGCCGGGTTAATGGACCATCAAGCTTGCAATGGACCATCACCCTGCCCGTCTCAACAAAGCAGTGACTCTTTCTTGGCCCAAGTACAAACGCCAGGATGATAGATCGTCAAGGCTGTGACAGACTATCGCTGGGACTATCACGGCTGAGGCAGTGTGACCTCATCCTGGAAAATATGCCATAGATGATCCGATGGACCATCAATGCTGCGATGGAATTTCTCTGAGACCATCACATCGAGGTAGTGTATCAATTTACTAAACGATGTGCGACTGACAATCTGACAGACTATTAGACTAAGCGATGGACCATCGCTTCGACTATCGCAGCCCCCATTCAAGAATTTTCACTTGATTTTAAAAGGTGTTTTTGGTCTTTTTCCAACTTTTTTCAGCCCCGAAGCCCCCATTCGGGATTTTCCACTCAATTTTAAAAGGTGTTTTTGGTCCTTTTCCAACTTTTTTCAGCCCCTACTTATATATGATCAAGGCTCACAATTTCATTCTTCATCTTTAACATAAAAAACTAGGGTTTCTACAAAATCAAAATCCTTTTTTCTTCTTCAAGAAAAAGAAAGAGAAATCTAGAAATCAAGAATCTCTCCAAGAGACTTCAAGGAAGAGTTTCCTAAGGTCTGCAGATGTTTATTCTTGGGTCCCTTTCATCCAAGAAGCTCAAAAACCCTTTCCTAAATTTCAAAGATTCTTATGTTTATTAGTTTTCAAAATTTTTGTGAATTAAAATAGGATTTCATGCTATCATTGAGTTTTAATTCGTGTTTTATTTACAACGTTTACAAGCTTTGACCCTATTATGTGACATTCATGTCATGCCCATGATAAACCCTCTTCAAGTTGATTGCTAAGTTATGTGTTCATGTCAATTAAGTGTAGGAGTTGTTGAATAAGCAAAGCATGCTCCCCATATGTTTGGTAAAATGCTTATGTGAAGGAATTAGAGCCATAAAAGCATGTTGACTTTAAATTCTCAATTGTGTGCAAGCCTATGCATGCCAAGTGTTTGTTGAAAAGCCTTAGTGAGTGAATTGTGGCATGATAGCATGAAATTCCCCAATTATGTGCTCTTTAATACATGCTAAGACTTTAATACATACTAAGTATTTGATGCAAGACCTTGTTGAATGCAATATGAGCTAGTAGCATGTCTCCTTATGTTATCACATGTTTATGATTCCTAAGTGCTTGAAGAGATGCTTTAGTGATTGTGATGGTGAATAAATATCTATGGTCTTAAATTATTCGAGAATGATCAGGTGTTATTTTTATGTCATCGAGTCCTGGGGGTATTTATACCCAACAAATTAGCTGTAGTCTAGAGCCAGTATCAGTTTTGTCGATAATCTCAGTCAATCCGTGATTCTCAGAACTCAGTGAGTTATAAAACCCTAAACTCTCAGATAGATACAAAACTTAAGAAATCTCAGTATTCTTAGTAATCTGAGCATCGCTAGTGTTTTAGCCTCATTTAAGAACTCAACTTGGATCTAGTAGTATTCAAGTGTTCAATACAATCCTCAGTAGTATTTGAGTAATCTATTTCAAGCTCAGTATCATTTAGTTAGATAACAAAATTCAGTAATATTTCATCAGATATGAAACCAAGTGAATTTAGCTTAACTCTGTCAGATCATTCAAAAAATATAATTAGTAACAGGCATAACTTAGTGTAAGTTCAGTTAAGAATCAGTTCAAAGACTTTCTATTGTGAGTAGGAGCTAGAACCAAGCGAGTACAGGGATGGCGGCTCCCCTTAGAGAGGCAGAACTGTTAGGAGCAATCCCTAAACTCTATAGCTGCATAGCCAATGCAGGATGTAGGAGTCACCCATTAGAAAAAGGCTTGACACCTGTTAGAAAAAGGCTTGACTATTATACTTCCTTAGGCTTGACTTCCTGTGAGGCTCATCCATTAGAGAGACATAACTAGAGAGGTCTTTACCTGTGGAATGGTATTGACACCCTTCCAGTTAGGGCTACAAGTTGGACTCCACCAGTTCAGATTTGGAACATGTTGGTTAAGTGAGCCTTTCCACAATTACAGTTTTATTATCAGTCTTCAGAGAAGAACTTAGAAAATCAAGACTGTCAGATAAAGTTACCTATATTAGTAAGGAACTCAGATAGTTCCATTTGATTTATGGACCAACCACTAGATTGGCATGGTCTCACATAAAGTTATTCAGTATTAGTATTATTAGATCCAGAGATTACCCATTAGATAGGCTTAATATCAGTCTCAGATTCAATTAAGTAATCTTATTATCAGATCCAGAGATCACCCATTACATAGGCTTGATCTCATTCTCAAATTTAGTTGAGTAATCTCATTATCAGATCAGAGATCACCTATTTGATAGGCTTGATATCGGTCTCAGATTCAATTGAGTAAACACATTATCAAATCCATAGATCACCCATTAGATAGGCTTAATCTCATTCTCAGATTAAGTTGAATAATCTTATTATTAGATCCAGAGATCACCCGTTAGATAGGCTTGATCTCATTCTCAGATTTAGTTGAGTAATCTCATTATCAGATCCAGAGATCACTCATTAGATAGTCTTGATCTCAGTCTTAGATTCAGTTAAGTAATCTCATTATCAGATACAATGATAACCCATTAGATATGCCTGATCTCATTTGATTATTCTCATTATCAAATTTAGACATCTTTTACTTGATAGGTTGGATCTCAAACATCGTCATTTCTTATCATTGATAGTAGATTTGGGGATCATCCATTAGAGAGGTATCATCTAAGATTCAGTCAATTAAGAGTAGCAAGCTTAGAGTGTATTCATTGATGTGAGTAGATCCATTTAATCAGCTTCAATAACATCAATTTCTGAGGTCACTCTCTATAGAGGACTAATCTCAACTCTAATACTCAGTTATCAATATCAGAAGATTCAGTTGTTCAGTATCTCAGTATTAGTAGTGAGTTCAGATGTTCGTAAAGAAGTATTCAAGTTTTGGTATTTTGAGTCACGATGATTTCAGTTATGGTTTGTACATTCATACATGTGTTCTTATTCAGTACTCTTATGATTAGTCAGTTAAGTAATTGTTCATGCATAAGCAGTAGACGTAGAAGTGAGGCCTCTTAATTCAAGGATGATCCTTACTTTATCATCGCATTAGATTTAGTTTATTTTTAGTAGAAGGTGTTAGTCGGGGGCATGTCCTATCAACTCAATAGTTCAGACAGTTTAGAGGCCTTTCGAACAGATGTATCAGTATTTAGTTTTCAGTTTTGAGTATTTTTAGATATTTCGAACCTTATGGCTAGTTTCTGTATTTATTATCAACATTATGTAGTGCTCAGGTACATATATCAGTAGAGGGTTAGCTTGTGGTCCTTCAGGATCATGAGCACCGTGTGACATTCAGGTTCCAAAAAATTAGGTCGTTACATGATCTTCCTAGTGTTCCTTCAAATATGAAAATAGTGTTTGGTGTTGATTTGCTTTCATACACTTATTAAATTTCTATTCCTCTATATAGAATAGATCTGGATGAGCTGAGAGAACTCTAGGAGTAACTTAAGGATCTTTATGATAAGGGGATTATTCATCCTATTATTTCTCTGTGGAGTACACCGGTGTTGTTTGTGCACAAGACGGATGGTTTCCTTCAGATATGCATTGACTACAAACAGTTGAACAGGGTGTCGATCAAGAACATGTATCCTCTTTCTTGGATAGATAATATATTTGATCTGTTATAGTTTGCTAAGTTCTTCTTAAAGATAGATCTTCGGTCTAGGTACCATCATCATAAGATTAAGCATGTGGATATCCCTATGAAGGCTTTACATACATAGTATGGGCATTTTGAGTTCTTAGTGATGTCGTTTGGGTTGACTAATGCTCCAATAATATTTATAAACTTGATGAATAGAGTTATCAGGTAGTATTTGGATCTCTTTATCATTTTTTTATTGATAAAATTTTTGTTTATTCAAAGAGTGAGGTGGATCATGCTAATCACCTCTGTGGTGTTGTAAACCATAAAGGAACAACAGTTGTATGTCAAGTTCTCTAAGTGCGAATTTTGGTTCAATATTGTGACTTTCTTAGGTCATGTTATTTCTAGTGAAGGATCATGGTGGACCTGCAGAAGATTGTTATGGTAAAAAGGTGGCCTAGGCCAACAACTACATCAGATATCCAGAGCTTCTTGAGTTTTATCTAGTATTATAGGAAGTTTGTGGAAAGCTTTTCTTCCTTAGCGGCTCCTATGACTAAGTTGACTCAGAAAAGGATATGTTTTCTTGGTCGGATGATTATGAAGGGAGTTTTGAGAATTTTAAAGAGAAGTTTACTTTGGTTCCAATCTTGGCTTTGTGGGAAGGCAATGATGGGTTTTTGGTTTATTGTGATGCGGTAGCGCATGGTTGTGTTTTGATACAGCATGGGAAGGTGATTACCTATGCTTCTAGTTAGTTGAAGGTACATGAGAGGAATTATCGTACTTATGATTTGGAGTTTTTGGAGATTGTGTTTGCTTTGAAAATATGGAGGCATTTTTTATATGGTGTTCACGTGTATATCTGTTCTGATCATAAGATTAATCAGTACTTGTTCGACTAGAAAGAGCTTAATCTCAGGTAGAGGAGGTGACTTGAGCTTCTCAAGGATTATGATATGAGTCTTCACTACCACCTAGGTAAGGCTAATATGGTTGTTGATGCTCTTAGCAGGTTATTCATGGGGAGTTTGGCTCACTTGGTGGAAGGCCAGTGGGAATTGGTCCCTTAGACTTAATGAATGATAGTGTAATGGTGCAAGAAGTGGTTTGATCATCTCTTCATGTGGAGATTAAGGAGAAAAAAGTGTTGGATCCTGCTATGATGAAAATTAAGGGTGACATTGGTGGGCAAAATTTAATGGTGTTTGAGATCAATGGTGATTGTACTTTACAGTACCAAGGGAGGTTGTGTATTCATAATATTGATGGGCTGCGATAAAGGGTTTTGGTGGAGGCGTAAAAGTTACGCTATGCTGTTCATCCCAGCTCAACTAAGTTGTATTATGATCTCAAAGAGATCTATTGGTGGAATGTCATAAAGAGAGATGTGGTTGATTTCGTGGCATAGTGCATAGTGTGTCAATAGGTTAATGTTGAGAACATAAGGCCCCAAGGGTTGCATTAAGAAATTGAATTACCCGAATAAAAGTGGCAAGTGATTAATATGAATTTTATTATTGGTCTTCCTCGATCTCAGAATCAGTAAGATTTGATTTGGATCATCGTGGATAGGATGACCAAGTGTACACTTTTTTTTCCACTATGGACTGCTTTTTCGATGGAGGATTATGTGCGGGTGTATCTTCAGGAGATTGTGAAACTGCACAGGGTACCAATTTTGATTATCCCTTATCATGGTATGCAATTTATGTCTCATTTCTGTGGTCATTAGAGAAAGGGTTGGTGACTAAGGTTGGTATAAGTACTGATTTTCATCCAAAGCCGAATGAGAAAGAGAAAAAAAACTATTTAGACATTGGAATTTAAGCTTTGTGCCTCTATGATTGACTATGGTGATGTAACGCCCCGAAATCGGGTCCCGAGACATCACACGGTGCTTAGGGTCACAAGTGACCCCAAGCTAACCTTTCTACTGGCATATCTCATAAGCAACTGAATAACAAGTACAAATATATATATACAAATCTGCGGAAAACAACTCTTTTCCGAATATGATAGATACAAAACTAAATTTACAAGATTACCACTCTGTTTTTACAACCAAAAATGAAATGGAATACATCAACTTCTAATAACTGTCTATGAGGCCTCTACTAGTACTAACTATAGGTAGCTGGGTCATGACTCCTGACTATCCCAACTCAATACGGCTAGAGAAAGAAAATACAACACTTTTCAAACTATATAACTAACATAAGCCCTTGAATCAAAAGAACTCATCACCTGCTGACTGGATGCCGCGAACTGACTGGATCTAAAGATGTTCGCTATACCTTGTACCTACATTCCGAGAAAATATAGTCCACATACGAATATGTGGGTTAGTACCATGGAAATGTACCGGGCATAGAGGGGTACAATGCATATACAAAATAATATCTTAATATCATCACAGTTTATAAAATTATGCATGCTGATATAAATGACTCACTTAGCTCGAATTAAAATCCTCAAAATCATAAGAGAGAAATATATCTAGTGAAACATGTGAGTCATCATAATAAATCTCAATTCACGTCCATCTCGATTCCAAATCATCAAAGCAATCAAATCTCATAACAATTCTCTTCGGAATATATGTTCATTAAATCTTTCAAAAACAATGACTTTCTCAAACTCAGTCTTTCAAACAAATATGTTTTCATCTCTGATAGAAGAATAAGACTTTTCATATTAGATAGGAGAATATACACACACACATTAGGAGTCTCCTACAATCGACATAAACCATGTGAGCTACATGGAGTCCAACGTCTAACCAACGTTGGGGAGAGCTGTCCTATCCTTGCCATCAGAGTAGGACCTTAAATCATCAATTCAAACACTAGTGATCACTATATAAGTCAGCCTCAGTCTAACAACCTACGGGGGAACATAGTTCTAGGAAAGTACCAATCCTGCTATACCTCCCGCTCGGTGCTAAAGAATACTTCTGGACTTAGGTCAGATCTTTTAAAAAGAAAATCCACAAATAAATAATTCAACAATTCACAACGGGAGCCATCATGCTACTCTTTATATAATAATAAATAAAAGTTGATTTCTTTTCTCATCTCGGGTTCAAATCAACCCCTTTTTACGATCAAAAGGTCAAAGCTTCATTGTCATCTCAATTCATTCAAACACATAGTGTTTATAACACATGATTTCTAAAAAAAAAACACAATCTTCATATAAAAATTTATCAAGGTTCCAGGTTTACATCATAAACATATATAAATTACTTCAAAATCTGGAAATTTAGCCATAAGGCACAAAATATTATCATTCTCATATAATTTCACTTTTAAAATTTCCAAAACATCATAATCTAATGATAATCAATATAAGATATAAATCCATACTTTAAAATCATAGTAAAACATATAAAATCCATAACTTCATAAAAGAAAGTATTTTTGGGCACAAGAACGAAAGGGTGTTACTGTTGAAAAACCCCACATACCTTAAACTTGAAGCTTTGAATGACCTAATTCCATTCACAAACTTTTAGGTGTCCCACGTAGCCTTCGTAACGGGGATTCCGAATATGTAAAAATTATAGAATTCTCACGATTGAATTTTTAGATATTGGGGTTTTTATGTTGAAACCCTAAAGGTTGTTCTTGGTGATTTTGAGAGAAAGTAAACTTATTTTGATGTTGTGAGAGTTAAATCCCGTGTTATAGACATATATAGGGGTGTTTTTGGCTCTTGAAAGTGAGGTATGCGGTGTACAACCCATGCCAGACCTTAAGGTGTACGTCGCACACCTTATGGCAGACATTTAAGTGTGCCTCATACTCCCAATTGCACAAATTTGATTGGGCGGCGTATTGCCCATCGCACACCCTTACTGCTTCTCATGAAAATGGGCATAACTCTTCCCTTAGGTATTGGATTTTTGCAAAATTGGTATCGTTGAAAAGCTAATTCAATTATATACAATTTGATAGGTCTTAAGAATAAAAATTCCATGTATATTAAGAGATATACACGTTTGAAGTTGACCCTTGAAGAATCAAATGTCAAACTTTTAATGAATCAATTGGTCTTAGCTCAACTTTGTTCTAGGTTATTGCTATGAACATTTTTCACCTCTAAACTACTCCATAGACTAGGATACTGATCATGAAACATGTATTTCGGTGAGAATCACTTGGATTAGAGCTTAGACACGCAGGAACGATGGTTAGAATTCTTGCATGAAAATACGGGGTATTACATTACCTTCCCCTTGGGAACATTCGTTCTCGAATGTGGATAATTAACCTGAAACACAACGGAATATTAGTCTTCAAGTTGTCATGTGTAACTGATAGAGCTGAATCACTGGATCTCAAGAATAATGAGCTACTGAACTGGTCTGCAAGTGCATGAATCCTCAAGAAAAATAACTATGTGGCTAAGATAGAAATGAGAGTGTCCACTTATGAGTAACCATTACTTTGCATTGGATCTGATCTCATTAGAAACGATGAGAGGTTTATGACATGAAAACTTGGGGTATTAAAACATCCCCCTCTTGGGATCGTTCGTCCTCAAATGATAATAATTTGATGAAAATACTAGGAAGAGACTGTGATACTACACAGGATACTTACGAACTGAATCATGACTTAATATCTGAAACTGAAACTGATGTATGAACTGAGTGGAATTCATAATTTTACAAACACATTGACTCTTGGAATATACATACGTATAAGACTATGGATAGTAAGACTAGATGGAAAATTAAGAATCTATAGGAGCTTTTCTCCTTGCTTGCTAAACAAGATTACAGTCTATATGGACTGGATCATACTGACTACCCATACTCAAATGGGGTATTTCTTCAGCACTTTTCTATAAAATTCTATTGACATTAGGGAGCAAAGAATAATGGGCATACTCTGAACAAGACCTTTGACTAAGGAATTACAACATTGATATAGATCTATAGCATAGAATATAATTATATAACTCATAAACTAGGATAGGATTGCTAGGCTGTAGGCAACGCAACTTGTTACTTTCAAGCTTAGCATCACCTCTCAAATGCTCTCTCAACTATACTATTCCCCTTAAATACCATACTCATTCGATTCAACTTATAATTCTTATATTGGCACTGCGAAATCTTTCTACTAAGGTCTAAACTAAATTAAGTTCTCTCACCATGATCAAGCCTAACACTAAATCACAAGATACAACATACCAAACCATAATACTAGTCTAAACCACAAGGTTCAATATTCTCTATCTTCTTAGAGCTCACACCCCAAGAATAACATGCCATACCACTTCAATGACTAATTTAAAACTCTTGATATGGATTCACTAGTGCATATTGCATTCATCATCTTACACCCAACATGAAATTCAAGCCTATCATTAAAAATTACATATAACTTTACGCAAATACCCCTAAAGGCATACTTCGCATATTCTCTAAACCTTTATCAACAAAAATTTTCTTGCACTATTCTTAAAAACATACACACAATTTATAACTAACCATGACATGTATCAAAGACTTGGCCTTAATCTTACTTCACACTTTAGCCTTAGTTAGAAAAGCATAAATAATCTTTCATAATGAGGGTCATCAACTCTCTCACATCTAAACCATTGATTATCCACTATCATCATCACTATCTTAACATAGGAAGAGGTCACCGAAGTAACATATATGAACCAGAAGCACAAAACTACAATACATAACATTAACACTTATCTTTGTCCTGAGGAATAAAATATCAAAGGCATGGATTCATTAAAGAAATCTAAGCTGAGGACAGGCATGATATAATGCAAACGTCACTAGTATCTTGGGTTTAAAAACTGGTCATACTCTGAAACATGAGTTCATACTTATCATAAGCTATTTAACATAAGACTGGAGTTCATAGATTCATGAGTGATAACTCGAATCACAGAGTGAAGTTGTTACAAGCTTGCTAGAAGCTAAGAATAGGCTTGAGCATCCATGATGGGTATAAGCATAGGCATATGGCATAGATTTATCATGCAAGTGATGGATTTGGGGTTTTTATGACTGAAATCCAAGGAATACTCTATAGTAAGAAGGGATCAGTATCTCATCATAACTCATTATTGACATGTATCACAATCGAATTCTCTTAACTCAATTTGGTTCTTCACTAACCATCTCCCCCTTAGGTTAAAGCTAGTATTCTAAGTATGATGGTCTACCCCATATCCTCGAGATTAAGACATAATTTCATCATTCTATTATCTATACGTAAATGCAAAACTCACAAGAATAAACTTATTTCGAACTTACCAACTTCATTCTTGAACAACCCATCCATATGACATCCTTAATTTCTAGCTTTAATAATTATCTACAAAGACTTACACTCTCATTTGCAACCATATCTACATCTCTAATCACATAATCATAGCGTACCAAGATCACACTTCTATACTTATATTTTTCCCAAATCATGGGAATAAAATCATACTAAAAAGACTCAATATCTACAATTATAACTCCTTAACTTAGTTATCAAGAACAACATAAATTATCTAACTAGCCTTTATCCACCTAGAAAATCAACATTAATACTAACCACACAATATGCAATAATCCTTAAAAAATAATGCATCCCCATAGCACCTTGGGCACACCTCTACACCATACTTAATTACGAACACATAATCTTACACTCTTGCATACACTGTTCAGTCCTACTAGATCACCTCTATATAACTAGCATCAACAACAGAACCATCAACTGTTCAAACTTAATATTTAGAGCTAAACATGATTTACAACCCAATCTCACATACAATTTTCACTTCAAAAATATAGAACATAGCATTAAGAAAAACTAGTACACAATGACAATCGATCATAATTATATGGCCTATCTTATTCATAATTTGTTAACACATCCTTCTTCTTCACATCATTACTATTTACCCATCTTCACACCTAAATTACTTTCATAGCTCTATAAATTTCAACTGAACTTCCTCTTGAAATCTCAAGAAAGCCTAAATTAACAATACTCAACCACCAAGTACTTCCATTAAAACCTATACTTTTCTAGCACAACAAATACCATCAATAACTCTTTTCATACTTCAAGCAAACAACAATCCACCTTAATTAATAATCTTCCTCTCTAACTTCACTAAACTAACAAACAAGGGTATATCACTTCATTACTAATTCAATCATAAGTAAACATTCAGCTATACATATTCAATAAATCGCCCTTACCACCATTCTTGCCACTACACTTCTAAACCCATAAGTTCAACTAACACAAGACTTTCAACTAAACGTTACTACTTCTTTCACTACACAGAAATCTACACTTTCAACTAACACCAGAATAACAAGATAAACAACAAGTTGCTAGTGAATCGAAACAGACCTCACACGGCTTCACTAGACTTTGGTTTTGTGTTTTGATTAAGAAAATTATATGAATAACAAAGAAAATATGTTAGTGAATGGAAATAGGCCTCACACGGCTTCACTAGACTTTGATTTTCAACAAATATAATGATAACAAGATTACATAATACAAGAGATAGAAACTTGACACACAATATTCAACGATCTAAGAATACACCTTACTCTGTCTTAATTAAATAACTCATAAGAACGAGGGTATAACTTTAAATCTGAGGGACTTATAACATACTAAAATGATCCTCTCAAGTCGCGTTATGAAACTTCTGAGACTTCTGCTAGTAACTATAAAAGCATTATCTGGGAAGGAACTGGAACTTGCCGAACATTTCACTTTAAGAACATAGATAGAGAAGTATAGATTATCATTATGGATTATGAGGCGAAATTCGAAAGCACATCTGACTCAGGCTTTGTGCACTACTTCTAAAGGCCTAATAAAGCACTTCAGTTTTCAAAACTCAAAAGTACTGATAGGATACTTTCTAGCTCTCTTATAGTCCCATAACTATATATGGAGAATAAAGCTCAACTATTTCTGATACCTTAGAAATAAGGCAGAGATGGCCTGACTAGAGTAAGATGAGAATCTGTATAAGTTTCTTGGAGAACTTTTCCATAGCATGATTTAAGACTTAGAAGAATGGAGACATTTTCTAAATCCCCTATAGCCTCTCAAAGAAAAGTACAGACATCTCCGTACTATTTGGCAAGACTCTACTAGCCATGGCTTCATAGACACCCGAGGACACTTGAACTCTGTGCTCAGATACCAAGTTTGTGACGTCCCAAAATTGGGTCCCGAAATGTCATACAATGCTTAGGGTCACAAGTGACCCCAAGCTAACCTTTCTACTGGCATATATCATAAGCAACTGAATAAGAAGTACAAATATATATATATAAATCTGTGCAAAATAACTCTTTTTTGAATATGATAGATACAAAACTAAATTTACAAGATTACAACTCTACTTTTACAACCAAAACTGAAATAGAATACATCAACTTTTACTGACTGTCTATGAGGACTCTACTAGTACTGACTATAGGTAGCCGGGTCATTAATCCTAACTATCCCAACAAAATACAGCTGGATAAAGAAAATACAACACTTCTCGAACTGTATAACTAACTCAAGCCCTTGAATCAAAAGGACTCATCACCGGCTGATTAGATGCCGTAAACTGACTAGATCTAAAGATGTACACTATACCTTGTTCCTACATTCCGATAAAATATAGCCCACATACAAATATATAGGTCAGTACCATGGAAATGTACCGAGCATATATGGGTGAAATAAATATATAAAATAATATCTTAGTATCATCAAAGTTTATAAAATTATGCATGCTGATATAAATGACTCACTTAGCTCGAATTAAAATCATCACAATCATAAGAGAGTAAAATATATCGGGTGAACCATTTGAGTCATCATAATAAATCTCAATTCACTTCTATCTCAACTCCCAATCATCAAAGCAATGAAATCTCATAATAATTCTCTTTGGAATATATGTTCATTAAATCTTTTGAAAACAATGACTTTTTCAAACTCAATCTTTCAACCAAATATGTTTTCATCTCAGATAGAAGAATAAGAATTTTCATATTGGATAGGAGAATACACACATACACATTTGGAGTCTCTTACAACCGACATAAACCATGTGAGCTACATGGAGTCCAACATCTAACCCACGTTGGGAGGGTTGTCCTATCCTTGCCATCGGAGTAGGACCTTAAATAATCAATCCAAACACTAGTGATCACTATATAAATTAGCCTCAAGCTCACAACCTATGGGGGAATGTAGTTCTAGGAAAGTACCAATCCTGCTATACCTCCCGCTCGGTGCTAAAGACTACTCCCGGACTTAGCTCAGATCTTATCAAAATAAAGTCTACAAATAAACAATTCAACAATTCACAACGGGAGTCATCATGCTACCCTTTTTATAACAATCAATACAAGTGGATTTCTTTTCTCATCTCAGGTTCAAATCAACCTTATTTTAGGACCAAAAGGTCAAAGCTTCATTATCATTTCAATTCATTCAAACACAGAGTGTTTAGAATACATGATTTATCAAAAAAAATGAAAATCTCAATTAGAGTTCAAAACTCATGTCTCAACATCATATGAAAATTTATCAAGCTTCAAGATTTACATCATAAACATAAATAAATTTCTTCAAAATCTAGAAATTTAGCCATAAGGCACAAAATATCATCATTCTCATATAATTTCACTTCTAAAATATCAAAAACATCATAATCTAATGATAATCAATATTGGATATAAATTTATGCTTCAAAATCATAGTAAAACATATAAAATCCATAACTTCGTAAAACAAAGTATTTTTGGGCACAAGAACGAAAGGGTAGTCTTGTTGAAAAACCCCCACATACCTTACACTTGAAGCTTTGAATTACTTTTCAAATGACGTAATGCTATTCATGAACTTTTAGGTGTCCCTCGTAGCCTTCGTAATGGGGATTCTGAATATGTAAAAATTATAGAATTCTCATGGTTGAATCTCTAGCTATTGAGGTTTTTATGTTGAAATAATAAAGGTTGTTCTTAATGATTTCGAGAGAAAGTAAACCTATTTTGATGTTGTGGGAGTTAAATCCCATGTTATAGACATATATAGGGGTGTTTTTGGCACTTGAAATTGAGGTATACGGCATACAACCCATGGAAGACCTTATGGTGTGCGTCTCACACCTTAGGGCAGACATTTAAGTGTGCCTCACACACCCAATCACACATATTTGATTCAGCGGCGCATTGCCCATCGCACACCCTTACTACCTCTTACGAAAATGGGCATAACTCTTTGCTTGGGTATCAGATTTTTGGGAAATTGATATTACTAGAAAGATAATTCAATTGTCTACAATTTGATATGTCTTGGCATGAAAAATTCCATGTATATTAATATATATACACGTTTGAAGTTGACCTTTGTAGAATCAAATGTCAAACTTTGAATAAATTAATTGGTCTTAGCTCAACTTTGTTCTAGGTCATTGCTATAAAAAATTTTAACCTCTAAACTACTCCATAGACTAGGATAATGATCATTAAACTTTCATTAACATGAAAATCACTTGGATTAGAGCTTAGATACGCAGGAACGACGGTTAGAATTCTAGCACGTAAATACAGGGTATTATAGGTAGCAATTGGGTTGAGAATCTTTCTTTGGTGGATTTTTATTAAAAAAATATTTATCATTTGAGTAATGTTATGGATACTTTTGAGGAATTGTATGGTAGGAGGTGTAGATCTCCTATCGGGTGGTTTGAGATTGGATAGGCAGATATGTTTAGTCCTTATCTGGTCTATCAAGTGATGGATAAGGTCAAGGTGATTCGGAATATGCTTAATGCTGACCAAAGTCTCCAAAATTCCTATACGGATCTTAGTCGTAGAGACTTCAAGTTTGAGGTCAAAGATAAGGTATTCCTCAAGGTGTTTCACATGAAGGGATTGGTGCGGTTTTAAAAAAAGGAAAACTCTGTCTTGGTTAATTGGTCCTAATGTGATTTGGTGGAGATTTAGAAATATTTATTATGAATTAGAGTTGCCATCTAGCTTCTATTTGGTTCATCCGGTCTTTCATATTTCCCGATTGAGAAATTAGATATGCAAGTTCATCGGTTGTATAAAGAAGTCCCGATTGAGATATTAGATATGCAAGTTCATCGGTTTCATACTAAATATGTCGCTTTGGTTAAGGTTATATGGTGGAACCATAAGGTGGAAGAAGCTACTTGGGAAGTAGAAGATGACATAAAGTCCAAGTATCCGCATATGTTTTCTGCTCCTAGGATTCGTGCGGAAGGTATGTGTTTTTGAACACATCTTTATTTTTCAAATTTGTTAAAGGAAAGATTAACATTTTGGTCTCTTTGTATTAAAACTTTTTTTAATGTATGTTTCATAATGTAAATGAATTTGTGTGTAGTTACCCCTAGCTTGTTTGTTATTCGAGGATAAATGTTCCTAGTGGGGGAGACTCAAACACCCTGGCTTTTGACCCTTAGAAAATTTCCTTGAAATCCATTCTCCAAACCCAATAAGACTCATGGGTATGATCCATATGCTAGGGTATGAATGCTATGGTACTTTCGTATGCTTACCAGAGTTTGTTAGTGGGATAGTTTTTGTTACTGGAGTGAATATGACTTAGGGGTATTATTCATATTGGTTGTTATAGGTAACTTGATTCCTTAACTTATTTATAGACTTGGTTACTTAGGTTGGATCTAAGTACGAGTGGATCACCATAAGCCATAAGCCAGGGTATGAGTCATACCTAGGACTTGTATGGGAGACAATGCTCAATTCCCTAGGTATTTTATTTTGCCAGGAAAATAGGTCATGGATAAGAATTGTATGTTATGGTTATTACTTGGTTAGATGAGTTGTATACTAAATAGTATTTGATCCAAGGGTGGAGGTCTGGACACGAGCCATGGATATCGTTCATATAGGAGGGTACGAGTCATGAGGACTAGTCATCTCCATGGAAATAGTTTTGGTATTCTGCCCCCAAGGTGTTTGATAAAATACTTATAAAGATATGTTCATTGCATTGGCTCCTTTTAAAGGAACTCTTGCATGTTTTAAACTGGATAAAGGATTTATTCATGGTTTAAATAGTGTGAAGAGGCAAAATTCTAAATGTTAATGCTTGTGGATAACACGGAAGTCTCCCAAATGGATTTGATATGGTATATAGAAGGGCACCTAAGGTTCCTTTAACCTAAATAGTTTGCTATGGATATTACTTGGAAGTAAGTGGTGGTATGACGATACCACCAATATTCGCCTTGGTTAATAAATAGTAAATGGATTGTATGAACATGGTTTTAATTGTTCATTAGTGGAAGGATGTGTAACTAAGCCGTGGAAGGTAGAAGTTCCAAGGGGACCAAAACCTAAAACTCATATTTTCCAATATGAGGGGTCTTCAATGACCATGTGCGAGTGTCACATTTTATATTTGAGGTATGTACTAGTCATCCCATGGGATATTTCTTAGTTGTAGGGATACACGCATTGGGACCCATTAAATAGGGGGAGCTGAACCTATATCATACATGGGTAGTGAGGATGGCCAAGCTACACAGCCTAGGTAAAAGTTTTAAGTGCATGTTAAACCCGGTCCCTTTTCCCATGACTTATGTATATGTATGGTTGTATGTATTCTGGATTGTTTTACTTGGTTATATGTTTGACATTATTTTATCCTTACCCTGAGTTTCATGCTAGTAGTAATTTGCTAACCCTGTCTACTAGCGGCTATAAAGTAAGCAGGAACCAACCATTCTACTCTTCCAATTTAGCATGCAGATTTGGTATTAGCATTTTGACTGAAGTGGTGGGATTCCATCCTTTCGGAAGTCATCATTTAGTGTTATGGATTTCTCTAGACAATTTTCTTTTATTTTTTATATTTGTTTTAGCCATGGTTGGGGGCATCTCCCTACTGGATTTGTTTACTCTTTTGGATAGAGGCTATGTTGTACTTCTGAGGTTTGGTATGGGCAGGATTGGTATTGGTGTCTTTCGAATTAGTCGTTGGGCGGACATCATCAGACGATATTATTGGTTGTTCCATCATATTAAATTTTGGGATTGATTTTCATATTAAGTTTTGGTATTCCCTTTGGTTTATGGTATATGGTTTGGCTTTGTATAATTGGGCGGTTGGTGAGGTACGGTTGGACTCGGTTGGGTCAGTCACGGTTGCAACCCTATCCCAAAGTATTAATAAGAACAATAATTCTATCTTGTTATATGTTCAAAATTTAGCCCATCTAAGGCTGGACATAGATGGTTGGGTCGAATAACAGGGGGTGGTCTGCGATCCTAATTGGACTTAGGATGCCTCTTATGACAAGGCCCGGGGTTGTGTCTTGTCAAAAACATAACTTGCCCAACACCTTTTTTCCAGTTGCGCCTGGCCTACTCAAGAATATACAACATAGGTCCAGGTAGTGTTACTGTTCTATCTGCGTTGCAGCTCCACCTGGCCTATGCCTGGATTGCTTAAGCATGACTAGTGGAGGTCCAGGTAGTAAGCTTCAATTTTTGGCCCAAAGGTGAGGTCATGTGTGTGCCCTATGCTCTTTACCTAGTCATAGACTACTCAAGCAGGTCCAGCGCAGGTAGAAACAGTGTGCTTTAGTAAGTTTAGCTCACTTGTAGGCCGACCTAAGTTCATTATGGGTGTAACGTGTGTCAGTAATTTTCAAGCAAGTCCTATCCAGGTCTAAGTAATGGGAATGGCATCACAATTTTTGCTTCAAATTTTTGTGTTCGGGGCATTGTTTTGAGCCTCCGAAGCGACCTTCACATATCCTACTCTTTCTATATTACCTACCAACACCTAAAATAAGTTAAAATTAGAATCCAAAATATTATGAAACAACAATAATAAACCTTGGGTTGCCTCTCATGAAGCCCCTTAGTCGTAGTCGTGGCACTACATCAATTTATCATCATTTTGGGTCCTTGAATCAAATGACTCAACCACAATTACTTCGAGTCCCCCATGTGGTAATGCTTAAATACTTGTCCATTCACCATGAAATTCCTCTTCTCATTTTTTTCTAATTAAAATTTTCCATTTCAACAGATATTCAATACAAAAATTGGGCCGAACTACTTAGTTTTAGGATTTCCCGCAAAATGTTTCAACCCGTAGTTAAAGAGAAGAACATTATCACCACTACAAAATTCTAAATTTAATGTCTCAACATCATGTCGTCTCTTTTTTGGGATTTATTTTAACAATACCAGGAACAACCCCTTTTACACCTCTATGGGCCACCCAATAGTAAGAATCAACTTTTTTACCATAGATTTGAGGTGTCCATCTTCTGAGGCGATAGATTGTCCACAACGATAGTTGTAAAAAAGTGTCTTTCTCACACGGGTTTCTATTTAAATAACCCAGACTCATCGTCAAATTAACCACCTAATCCTTTTCTTCTATCACCTCACTCACCAAGTTTCAAAATATACCCACCAAGGGGTCATCCATAAGATTCACCTTGATGGTGTTCACCTCATTATCTACCATATCAATCACTTAACGACTTGAAAATACATAGATTTTTTCATATACTTACACAAATCGACATAATCCTATATATTATTCACTTGGAACTTCATTTCACCATATTCAACTTTTACTAAGGCTCTTCCCATAGAAAAGAATGGCCTATCTGTCACAACCTGATGTACGAGTCATAATGACAACTACCAATTCCCACCTTTAGGTAAGCCAATACCTTAACCAAAATGTAATGTAATGGTTTAATCATGTAAAAAGAGGAAAATATAGTCAATTTTCAAAAACATGAATTATTAACATCATGGTTCTAGATAAACTGACATTCAAAAGAGATACCAATCGCAAAACTTGGTAAAGCTAGTACAAGAGCAACTAATAGTATTAATACAAATCAAAATCTAGAATTGTTAATACATCTATCTCGAATGTTAAAGACTGAATACAAGAGATGAAAGAAAATCAGGTGACTCAAACTGCAAGATCTCACCCTATCTCTAGAAATTAATCACTACATGAACAACGAACAACGATGACAACTAATAACAAAATTTGTACCAGAAAGGTACAAAAGTATAGTATGAGTACAAAAATAATGGGACTCAGTAGGCATCATTGGCCAATTTAGCTAAATCATGATATAAGAATGATATACTTAGAGATAATCTTAATAAGTGAAGGTATAGAATTAAACTTGAATCATCTTCATCATCACATTATATAATGAGTAAGCAATTCGAAACAACAATATAACATGAGGCATCAACACATGCCAATATTGTTGTACCTAACAATTATGAAATATAAAAATCACAATATAACATGAGGCATCAACTCATGCCATTATCATTGTACATGACAAGTGTTTAATATCGAAATAACAATATAACATAAGGCATCAACGCATGCCAATATCGCCGTGCATAAGAAATAAATGACCCATAATCATAAAACAACACAAGTGTAATCAGAAGAAAATACAAAAACAAAGTTGGCGCCCATACGCCAACTAGTGCATGAAGTAAAGAACTCATAACGACGTCCCTTACCATCAGAGATCGTACCAAGAGAAGAATAAAGGAAACAAATGAATCATATATAAAAAATATCCTCATTATCCATAAATTTCCACTATTTCCATCAAACGACCATTTGCCAAAATTCATAATCATCATTAATAATCATAATTGAATAAAATATATCAGTACATTTATAATCATGACCATACTAGCACATAGGCATCTATCTTATCAATACACCCTAATTACTAATCATTAGCTAGCTAACGCTTAATACTAAATTACTACCTCACTAGTCATTATATAACATCTAATTATTATCCATCCACTATTCATGACTTAATCAATATTCATGGATAAACGACTAACCATTATTTACTGACTAGAAAAATGTAGCATCTAGTCAAGATGCACTACTAGACCGTATTCTCCAATAAAAAAATATTCAATTCTAGCCATCATAATTCAACTAGTCACCATTTATCATACGACCACTAATCACCAATTATATGTTTATTCATCTCTGAACTAACATGTCTTATTAAATTGCATCATAAATCAACAATTCTCTTTTAACAATTTATCAACATCATAGACTTAATTATAAATGACAACTAATCACCATCTTTTACTAAACATATTACCATTTATCTCCTTAATAAGTTAATCATTACTTTAAATACTTAATTAATATCCACCACTAAGCATCCTTCATCCTTAAACCAACAATTATACCACTTTTTAACTTAATTCGTTAGAAAACTGTAACCAACACTTCTAATATCAATATTAAAGAAAACTCCACAGGAACATAAAAAATATATAATTTCCATATATAGGGCTAGCCAGACTGAAACCAATAGATGTACACATAGGCACATAAGCAATAGTTCACCCACCTTGTCGGGCATCAACATAAATTCATAGTATCCTCCAATATTTTTGGAGATTAATATAACATCACAATATGGTCTGGGTAAATTGCGTATTATCATATCATCACAAAAATTATTCGGTCACATGGGGCATCAATGTTTCATCATAACATTCTCTAGCCTTGTGGGTATCAATATTTCATTGTAATATCCTACGGCCTTCCCGGGCATCAACATATCATCAATATATACTCCGTCCTTGCTGGGCATCATCGTATCATCAATACATCTATCGGCCCTATCTTGCATCATCATAACACAATATATCCTCTATCCTTGTTGGGCATCATTATACCATCAATATATCCTTCAGCCTTGTCAGGCATCATCATATCATTAGTATATCAATAATAAAGAATAAGCACCATAAGTGGTAAAGTAAATAACAAGGAAAGAAAATGACATTCCCCATGAGGGCTAAATAAAGGTTCAATCTCCATGAGGGTTAAAGTAAATGACAAGCCCCACTAGGGATAAAGTAAAAGATAAGTAAGGAGAAGCATACCTTTAAAACTTGTTATTCGTTGTCAAGTATAATTTATCCTCAAATATATGATTATATACAACATGGATTTTATAGAACATTAATAGGTTCAACATGGTTAGTAGAAAAGTTTCTCATATAGTCAATAAATATACATTCTAGAACCCTTAGTATCATTACTCATAAAATTAGAAACACGAATGCTATCTAGTTTTGATAACACTCCCCTATACCATATAAAATGGTAGAGGACGGTCCTTGTCAATATCTCAACTTTTGTTGAGGTCGAATCAACAAGGAGTGAAAATAAGAATTCTAATCTTATGGGTCTTAACCTTACTATGAAAACACCAGACATAAAAATAAAGTAAAGAACATGATTTAAAATATGGGGTTTTAGTTTTGGGACAGTGTGTGTCAATTGTAACTCAGCTCCACAAACAACACGTCAATTTTAATTAACTTCGATAAAGAGAGAATCTTAGGATTATGTCTACCTAAAGGAAAATTAGTTATGGGTATGTGTAGATTTGGTGTACATGCTAGTTGTTAACAATATGGTAGGCTAGGTCTAGGATCCTTAAGTCTAGCTTGTCAATAAAACTTTAAGAATTTCACTTATTTAACCTTTTAGATAACTAACATGTCTGTTAATTATATTCACCTATTACATCAATTGGGTATCCCTATATTTAGGAAAGTACCCAAGGTATAGTCAACTTCATAATCAATCTTATGTAAAAGATAATTAGAATTATCAAACTAAACACATTAATTATCTAGTATTGCCTTGGTTCCCACAACCCTCTTTCAAGGATGATGTGGGTTCAACATGTTCGCCCAAACCTATCTCTCAAGGATGGCTTGAGCTTTCAAGAGTTTGGGGTTTTCACCCACAAACCTATTTTGAGTATTTGAGGCTTCACCCATAAATCCCAACCAGTTCAATCAAATAATAGTAGATCCCATTATCAACTAACTTGTATATACATAAATACATCACAACCCACCACTAATTACACCTTAGTTCAACATAGTCCTAAGACAATGAAATTTATCTACTCATGATGAAAGCAGAGAAAAATATACCATAAGGGTTGTGCAAAGCAGCAATTCTTAAATAATTTACTAAGTTCAAGGTCACTAAATCAAATTACAATTCTTGCACTATTTAGGGTTTAAACTTCGAATTTAAAATATTGCTAGTCTCTAGAATGCCTAAGATGGGAAAGGGTTTTATGCTTTTAAGAGATTTGGGGTCGGCAGCTAAAAGTTACAAAATTGCCCCTTAGGACTAATCCTACATTGCTGCGATCGCACCATATTTATTACGATCACTGCTACCCTAACTGTACGTAGATTCATGTAAGCATGGTTACTAACCTTCATGACTGGTTGTGATCGCTTCTCGAAGACAGCGATCACAGTAACTAAGCCTCATTTTTCACATAGTCCTTCGGCTGTGCAATTTTCTTCTCCTCTTTGTTCCTTTTCAGCTCAATTCAATATCCTTCTATATCATCACCTGTATGCCTGAAAAATATGGAAATTAGTGAATTTAATAACAATATTATCTTATTTATGTTTTCAAATCATAGTAGTGTGCATTAATGATAATTGAAAATAAGAGGTAAATTAACCACTCATCAACACCCTTAACATAAAGCTTTGCTTGTCCTCAAGTAACACTACTTCTTACAAAGAGAATATGCATATTTATGCCCAAATTGAATGACCCAATGATCATAATGACTTCAAGCTTAGTTAATACCACAATTTCATTCTTCAAACATGGGCAACACTATTTTCACGACACCACTCAACATAAAATATGATTTTTCATGAATGAAGAATAATCATGCAACAATCACTACTACTCTTGAAATAATTCACCAATGATCTCAACTACATTATGCTCCTTTTTTCCTTATTTTGCAGGAGATGACAAAATGACTCACCTCAACTTGTATACATGCCTCCTCATAAGAATAAAATATTCCACACACCATTTCATCAATTATTCAACAAGGAATTTAAGAGTAAAATACTCTCTCTCAAGAACTCTCGATGCTAATAAGTACAATGCTATAGGCTTGCCACTATTTTCAATCTCTACGACAAGGAAAATACATCGTTTGATATCACGAAAGCCCTTTTGACCCTATAACGTAGGTTTGGGGTAGGGTAGGATATCTTTTAGGAACAACATGTCTGTACCCTCATTTAACATCTACTTCTTACAATTGCATCCAAATTTTGATCGCGGGCCACTTCTTTTATTTTTACTTTTTACACATATGCCTACTTTTTATTTCCTCAATTCACCCATTTTCTTTTCATTTATTTTTCTTGCACCCTTTGTGCTTCTCTTTTCTTTGTTTGATCCTATCCGTATTCTTATTCATTTTTTCTCAATACTTAAGCTCATAGGCACTCACTTACAAATTCGTGGACCAAAGTTACCTCTTTTAATCATCACCATCCCCAACTTAGGCTATTAGGCTGAAGTTAGAATTTTAAGTTCAAGGAGGGTAGGGTTCAAAAAGGGGATAAAAATTGAATAGCTTACGGCTTGTAATGTGCTTTCCAAATAAATATCCAAAGGCCCAAAGTGGGTGACTAGGGAAAAAAACTACGCAAAGGTAGTCTTTTTAAGCTAAAGTGGATTTCCAATATCACAAAGGTAGCATAAGATCATCTCACAAACCAAATACAACAAAAATTAGCATTGAGAGACTAATTGGGAAAGTTGTAGATGGTACAAGTACACGTTAGATTTGGAAAAATTAGCTTACCACACATCGCATTAATCTTTTCCATGGAGGATAAATTGTCCTTTCCGCTAGAGAAAAAAAGGAGTATCTACCAATTTTTACAAGTCAAAAATTTTGGAGCCACAAAAATAAAAAAATTATCGACATAAGGTTGCTCACGTCTGTACACCCGATTTTTTTGAAATTTTTTTTGGAAAAGGGGGATGTTTTCTATCAATTTGCACCACGGATAATTTGCTAACTATGGCACCAACATAAGACTTCATCTCAAATTTTGGATTTTACATGGGCAAACCATACGGTTACCCAGACTTCTCCATAGGTACAAGTGCGATCTCAAATAACAAAATGTCATAGGTACTCAGATTTCCCTTGCATTTATGACCTCAATACTATGGGCACTCAGACTTTCTCTGCATATACAGCTCAAAAAACAATCACGATGCTTTTACCTTAATAATGTCTTCACTCAATCTATCTTAGGAAAATGCTTGTAGGATATCATCACAAACAAAAATAATGATAACGCAAAAATGTAAAAATGAAGCAAAATGACTAATCCATGCAAATGTGGGCACCATTAGAGCGTCCGAATATTATAACTAAAATAAAAAATAAAAATCATGAGAAAATATCAATAATATAGGAAAAAATCAAATAAATACGGAGACAAATAACCCCAACTAAGTAGCTAGTAGTGTAATCACTACACAAATAATAAAACATAAGAATAGATATAGGTGCTCCCTAAAACTGCATGAAGAACTACTCTCGTCCGTAGATTCTGCATCATCTTCATAATTCTTATGATCGGACTACTCAAATAAGGCCTTATTGTCACTCTCCACTAGGAAGGAAGGGAGTCTATCATAGGGTTTTAAGACTTTCAAAAGTCCCTCACCCCTTCCATAGCCTACAATAGAACTTATCTCTCTTATTCTCTCTTTTTACCATCTTATTATGTCCAATCTGGAGATCAAGATGTGACTCTTCAAAAGATGAATAGGCTCTCACAATCATAGCAATGGTAGCTCCCTACTTTTTTTAGTTCTCTCGGTACTTATCTTAATCAGATAGGGACACATATGAATGACGGATAGTGGATGGCTCCCTCGGCCCCTCCTCATCCCTCTTTTTTTGTTCCTTATCAACCACAATAGTATTAAGAGACCCTTTTGGTACTTTGGAATCCTTCTCATACCATATCTATTTTTTCTTAGTAACTTTCTCTAGCAAATTTAAAGTCGTATGATAAGGTAAATTCATAAGAGAGCCCCCCTCCGCATTGTCTACTAAGGTTTTGTGGAGCGGATTAAGAGACCAGTGAAGATTCAGAGAAGCACTTTCTCTGGGATGTCATGGATAGGAAATTGCATGAGTTTTTCATTAAAGCTCTACCACCCTTCTTACAATGGTTCTCCATTCAATTGCCTAAATTTACTGATCTCATCATGTAATTGGAGCATTTTGGATGGATGGAAATATCATTCAAGGAAGACCGCAGTGATTTCATTCCATGAAGTATTAGACTCGGCCGGAAGAGATTAAAGCCATGATACCCCCTCTCCTATTTGATAAAATAGAAAGAGACAAAGCTTGATGGACTTTTGGGTTATGTGTGTAATATCAAAGGGTGCACATACTACGATGAAGTTCATCAAATGCAATATAGGGTACTCATAGGCTTGTCTCTTAAAAAGTCCCTTCAAGTGTAGCATATCCAACATGATGCTTGTGACATAATAGATACTATTTCCATGAGTAGGTGGGATACAAATAGCACTTGATCGACCAACATCGTTGTGTCGGTTCTCATAATCAAGAGGGCAATCGAAAGACCATGCTTGACTAGCATTGTCTTTCATGATTCGATTTATGCTACGGAGATCACCTATAAGAAAAAAAACCAACCAAAATAAATATACACCGCTATGGGTATTCCCTAAGTAAGAATCAATGCCACACAAGTGAAAACTAAATTTCACTCTCCGGCAACGGTGCCATTTTGATAACACTCACCTATACCGTATAAAGTTGTAAAGGACAATCGTTGTTAGTATCTCAACTTTTGTTGAGGTCAAATCTATAAGGAGTGAAAATTAGAATTCAAGTCTTATGGGTCTTGACCTTACTAAGAAAACACTTGAAGTGAAAATAATGTAAAAATCATAATTTAAAATAGGGGGTTTTGGTTTTGGGAGAGTTTGTGTCAATAGTAACTCAAATTTAGAAACTACGCAACAATTGTATTTTAAGTTCAACATAGAGAGGATTTTGGAATTATGTCTACCTAAGGGAAAATTAGGTATGGGTATGTGAAGATTTGGTGTACTTTCTAGTTTCTAACAATATGGTTGGCTAGGTATAGGATTGTTGAGACTAGCCTGTCAACAAAACTTCAAGAATTTCAATTATTCAACCTTTCAGATAACTAATAAATATGTTAATTATATTCACCTATTACATCAATTGGGTGTCCCTATTTCCAGGAAAATACCCAAGGCATAGTCAACTTCATAATCACTCTACTAAGAAACTGAAAATCAACAAACTAAACCAATTAACTATCTTCTTTCTCCATTGTTCCCACATCCCTTTTTCAAGGACGATGTAGGTTCCACAAGTTCCCCTAAACCCATCTCTCAAGGATGGATTGAGCTTTAAAGAGCTTGGAGTTTTCACACATAAGTCCATTTTGAGTATTTAGGGCTTTCACCCATCAATTCTAACTAATTCAATCAAACAATAGCAGAACCAATCATTAACCAACTAACATATACACAATTACATCACAACCCACCACTAATTTCTCCTTAGTTCAACAGAACCTTAGGATAATAAAATTTAGCTACTCATGATGAAAGGAGAAAAAAAATATACCATAAAGGTTGTTCAAAGCATCCATTCTTCAAGAAAAAACTAAATTCAAGGTCTCTAAATCAAATTATAATTCTTGCCCAATTTAGGGTTTCAACTTAAAATTCAAAATATTGCTAGTTTGTAGAATACCCAAAATGGGAAAAGGGTTTATGCTTTTAAGGGATTTGGGATAGGTTGCAGAAAATTACAAAATTACCCCTAGGCCTAATCACGTATTGCTGTGATAGCACAAAATTTCCCTTGATTATGGATACCAAAAATGCAGGTAGATCTATGCGATCGTGATTTCTAACCCTCTTGACTGGCTGTAATCACATCTCTAAGACCACAATCGCAATGACAGAGCAACGTACTATATGTAGTCCTTCAGATGTTTAATTTTCTTCTCCTCTTTGTTCCTTTTCATCTCAATTCCATATCCTTCTATCTCATCACCTGTATGCCTGCAAAATGTGGAAATTAGTGCATTTAATCACAATGTTGTCTCATTTATGTCTTCAAATAATAGTAGTGTTCAAGAATGATAAGTACAAATGAGCGGTAAATTCACCACTAATAGGAATAATAACTAGTTTTGTTACTAGACAAAAGCATAACATGAGTCCCAACCTAGTCTATATAGCATTCTTGTACATTGTCAATAAGTATGCCTTCTAGTACCATTTACATCATCGTTTCTAATGTCGACAGTAATGAAGATTTCAAAATAATTATTAAGCATGATAATAGCTTGGGAAATAGTATAGTTAACGGCCCAAACACTAGCCTAAACAATGGTTTAATCAAACGTATAATCAATTACTCATTTTTACATAATCCATAATCTAGTCGTTTAGATCTTGGGCATAACCATAAGCGATATCATGAACACTACCCGATTAGTATCGTATTTGTTGGCCCATTATTTTCCTAATAGGTAATTTATCATTACTATGAACGATGGCTAAAGTATGAAATAATACATAACTTATTCATAGTGTGGTTAATAACATCATTTATGGATTTGGAAATATTATAGTTAAAGGCTCATTCAATAGCATATTCGTTAGCCCAAATTATAGCTAATTACAATAACATAATTAATAGCTTGACATAAGCTTTAGCCCACAAAAAGTACAAAAAGCATAATCATTTGGGCATTTTTTAATCCATTCCACATAGACAACAAGTACCAAGAGCCATCAATATTGCCTTGGAAGAGCACTTTCGAGTCAATTACTAAGCGTAATTGTTCAAGGAAACTAATCATAAGTCTTTCCTTTAGCTGGGTCAACAAGCCCGCATCTAAATCCCCAAACACATTCTAAGTAAATTGCTACCCCAGATCTGGATATCATATTTAAATGAACTCTTAGATGTAAATTAAGCCACCATAAGCTCTAAGGTAGATATTCTACTCAAGCGTTTTTTCTAAGTCCAATGGAACGAAGGCAACCTTCATTAGTATTAGCAACTAAGACCAACTTACTGTAAATGTGATAAACTAGAGCAATTTACCTAATATTAATTATTCTAAGGCATTCTCATGCTAAACATTAGCAATGAAGCCTATTCTATGTAAGTCAAAGGGGAACAGGTTAAGCTTTTAAATTCTCAGATTCACATAGCCTAACAAGATATAACAATTATATTAAAACATATTTCAATATAAAAAGGACCAAGCGTAACCTACCTCCAATCTGAGGAATGCTTAACGATCTGCTAAACCTTTATTTTTCCTATTTGAGAAACTTCTTCAAGGTTCCAAGTTATCAAAAACACTATCTATATATCATAACGAGAACATAGATACTCAAATTACACCATTATACTTCGGGTTCAAAAGAAACAACAAAAAAACCCCAAGTGGGTCCAACATATGGAAAACTATGTTTCTAAGATCAACCCAACATTTAAATACCATTAGTGAAACATAACCCTCAAGAGTCAAGTAAGAACTAAGCTTATTTGGGGAAAAAATATAGCCCTCAAGCAATTTAGGGTTTTGGCTAAAAATCCAAGCATTAAAGCATGAAATGGAAGGATTCTTACCTCATATTCGTTGTTAATCATGAAAATATTTGCTAACCAAGGTTCCAACTCACACCCAAGACTCAATTTTGAAGTTATCATGTCATTCTAGGGTTTCTAGATATCAAAGAGAGGTGGAAAATGAAAAAATATTGACTAAGGGTGTTGTTAATAACACTACAA
This sequence comes from Capsicum chinense, assembly GCA_026120095.1. NCBI lineage: Eukaryota > Viridiplantae > Streptophyta > Magnoliopsida > Solanales > Solanaceae > Capsicum > Capsicum chinense. The sequence goes on along the minus strand of JAPEIP010000004.1, from coordinate 109,026,546 downwards.
TTGCGCTCCCACAACCGCCTTTCACTAGTTAGATCGCCATGCTCTGATCCTTACAAGGTCAAAACTTGATTTTGACCTCCGAAACTCATTCGGACTCTGCTTTACCCAAGAAACTATGTAACACCATAAAATTTGGCATTTCAAATTCATTACGAATTTGGATTTTCCATCCACTATCATTTAGGCCAGATTTGGGTCCCGCACCAATATCTGTTAATTTTTTACTTTCCAACCAATTGTTCGAAATGAGACCAGGTGCAGTGGGACCTAAACCAAGGCTATACCTATTCTATAATCGATATTCCAAAGTTGTTGACGTAGTAAAAATTTGTATCCAAGATTATTTTACTAAGGTTTTTGCTTTGTGACCATTCGAAACCAATGAATACTTCTAAATGGGGAATTAGTTCTAAAAACAAAACAAATTGCCCGGTAACCAAACTATCATTTCCAACAGGTTTTAAATGACTCGGGGCATCTATGGAATAGGTCTAATGTCAAATATAAGTGGAAATATACAAAATTACTAGAAGGGTCATTACAACATCCGCTACTAAGGAACTTTCATCCTCTATAATTAAGATGAGAATGTTAATGAAATCTCAAACTGGTTAGAATATTGGACCCGTATCTTGCTCTCAATATCCCAAGTAGTCTCGTCCACTGGGAGGTGTCTCCGTTAAATCTTAGTAACTAGATTTCTTTGGGGAACAATTGTCTCACATAACTAGACAAAGTGAGAACTGGTTTCTTTATTGGTCCAAACACTCATCCAACTAGGTTGAGTCCTATACAATCACATGAGAAGGATCAGGACTAATTTGCCGCAACATAAAGGTAAGGAAAATTTAACGAACAACAATAAAATCTAGAGAAAAAGGTAACCCATGAGCTACCTCACCAATAGTGCAGAGAATCTCAAAGGGTCTAACATATCTCAAACTGAGCTTACCTTTCCTCCCGAACCTCATAACATCCATCATTTGCAAAAGATAGAGGAATACATTGCCACCAACTCTAAATCATAAAGTACGAAGTCTACTATTTGTGTACGACTTCAAAGTTCTTTGAGCCGCTCTTAATCTATCTTGAATCACCCTGACTCTAACCAATGAGTCCTCAAGAAAATTTGTATCATGGGGTTCAAACCTCAAAAGTCTCAACATATCTAACTGGAGAATGACATTACCTATCATACAAATCCTCCAATAAAACTCAAAAATCATGGCTGCAATCTGAACCTAGTCAAGCCAATCATCTATGCGAGGTATAGGCTAACTGTTCTTCAATGTCAACTTACTAAGCTGCTTATAATCCAAACACATATTAAGATCCTTCTTATTTCACGAACAATATAAGAAAAACCCTAGGGGACAAACTAAATCAAATAAAACCCTCCTTAGGAAGATTTTAAACCCTAGATTTTATCCTATAAAACTCAGTTAGAGGCTTATGGTAAGGTTCCATAGAAATAGGTTGGGTGCCAAGCTTGAGGTCAATAGAAAACTCAAACTCATGGATAGGGGAATATAAAAAAGGTCATTAGCAAACAAATTAGGGACTTACAGACAATAAAAATAGAGTGACAAGACAGACTCTAAAAACTAGCATCACAAATATAAGCGAGACAATACTCACAACCTCTCGAGATAAGTCTCCTAGAATAAACATAAGATATAATCCTTGATGGATCACTGATAACCTCTCCCTACCATATAATTAGGGGTATACTAGCCATGCCAAAGGTAATGGTCTCAGAAAAATATTCCATAACTGCATGATAGTAAGATAATCAGTCCACGCCCAAAAATCACATCAGAATTAACAATATCCTGAAAATAAGGCCAACATAAGTATTAACATTACTGGCGGTCACAACATATGATCAGAATATTCAATCCTCTACAAAGATTCACCCACAAGATAAATCTAAGTAATAGCACAAATAATAAATCAATAGACAACGTAAATCGTAGTTTATAGTAAGCAAATACACATGTAAGAATTAGTGGATTTGAGATCAAATAAAGCAAGGGTCTACTAGAGGCATATCAAAATCACACGGGCATCTATAGTATCCAAATTCTAAACCTCGGGTCTAGCAAGTAATGTATACAACTGATATCTCCTGCCATCTAGCTGGGCACCTAAGCGACCTCTTGTCCCACCTATTTGAGAACCTTCTCGAGTATAGGGGAAACCACCCCTATGACCCTAAGAACCACTTCTAACTGAGGGTTGAAAAACTAATAGAGGAAAACTCTAAGATGAACCAACCTTCACACCACGCCTAGGGCAGTCTTGCAAATAGTGTCCAAAAAATCCATAAGTAAATACAGAAATTTGAGTAGAACCATAAATAATATGTCCAACTAACCAAGAATGATCACCATATTTAGATATTCATAAAAATGAACCCATCGATGACTGAAAACTACCCTTACTATGGCGATCTTCTAGCACTAGACTGACTTTTTTAGTAATCTAAAGAGCTACAAAAACAGGCTGATTCAGTTAACTCTGGAGATAAAATAATGAACATTGAGGATACCTACTCAGAGAAGACATGCAAAGAGAAATCCTCAACTTTATAACAAAGTAGTAAACCAACTCATGCTCAACAACTATCGTAGAACCCTACTAGAATCTAGGTTACTAATCTCTAAATTGATCTACAAGGAATCAAGACATATACTTCTCTAAGAACAACTCAGAGAACTTAGTTCATGACAAAATAAAAAGTCCAGCTACCCTAGAATCCATAAAATCCCTTCACCAAAGACGAGTAGACAAGTCCAACTTAAATATGGCATAATCCTCACCATGTGTCTCAACAAGGACAAACCACAAAGCCTATCCTAACATGCATTCAGGAACTAATGTCTATCCTATCCAGAAGCACCATAAATCTCGGTGGACTTAATATTAGGACTCTGCCCAATATCTTCTACTCATGAGAAGAAAAATAGGTAGGGTAACTACTGACTGGGTGACAGTCAATTGAACAACTACTGGTGTAGGAGGAATCTCACCTTTAGGAGCACAATAATTGGTTGGGCCCCACCTCAGTACCACTCTAATCAACAGACTATGCACCATCAAATACCACACCACCACTAATACCCAATAACTGAACTAATTTATCTTTGACCACTACTAAAGAAATAAACCCTAGTGGAGACTGGGTTGATCTCTGGTCTACCACTGGCTATGGCAGAAGAATCTCTAGCCCAGGTGTAGGAACAGGGTCTACAAAAAGTCACCTATCCTACCCTCTAACTAAGGACATAGCTCTAGGCTATCCACGATCTCGAGTTCATCCATGTTTAATAATAAAAGTAGGATCCCTGGGCTCTATCTTAGGACCCTTATCTCTTTTAGTGATAGCATATGTCCTAGCCTTCTGTGAATGAGTAAAGTAAAGATAATATTCTATGAACCTATTATGAGTCTTGGCACGATATGAGTGAAAGAAGTGAAGAACTCCTAAGAATGTCTTATAGCCTCCAAAAGATTGTAAAAGAATCTAATGTTTCGATCTATGGGACTCTACTAGACACTTGCTCTTGTATCAACAAAATCGATAAAACCAAGGCTTTTATATGATTTTGTCAGTACTTAATTTGTGATTCATGCTATCAACTATAAATTCTTACCTATAGGTAAGCCAATACCATAACCCGTAGCTAATGCAATAGGTTAATCTAGTAAGAAAAGCCCAACAAAAGCAAAATTTAAGAACAAAAAATATTAGCATAAGGGTTCTTGATAAAATGAAATTCAAAAAATCTACCGATCCTAAAATGTGGTAGAGCTACAACAAGAGAATCTAATAATATCAATACATACATATAATACCCCGAGAATCCCAGCCGATAGTAAAACCATGCTTTAAGCTCATAAGAAATAAATCATAGTTATTTGGTAGTTTTATGATAAAGTTTTATATATATTAAGGCCTAATACATTCTAGCTAATAGGCGAAACAAAACATCCCTTACCTATTGAATTCTTGTGAAGGAAATAAGGTCATTATAGCATGTTGACAATAAATCCCTAATTATGTATAAGTTCATACATGCCAAGTGTTTGTTGAAAAGCCTTAGTGAATGAATTGTAACATGTTAGCCTGAAATCCCTGATTATGTGCAGTTGAATGCATGTTAAGTGTTTGGTACATTCCTTATTGAATAATTTATGAGACCATAGCATGCCTCCCTATATTACTACATGTTTAATATTTCTAAGTGCTTTATTGAGTGTATGGTGAATAATAGTTTGTTGTTATGATGTTTAAAAGTCGTTATGTCTTGTACTATTTATGTTATCGAGTTCTAGGGGTATTTATACCTGATAGATTAGTTGTTTGTCTAGAGCCAGTGTCAGTTTTATGATAATCTCAGTCAAGCCACGATCCATAGAACTTAGTTAGTTATCAAACTCAATATCATTCTAAGTCAAGTTCAGTATTAAGTTCATACCTCAGTAGCATTCAAGTACTTAATTTAGAACTTAGTAGTATTCAGTCAGATAACAAAATCCAGTAGTATTCTGTTAGTTTTTGGATATAAGTGAACTCAGCTAGATAAGTCAAGTAACATAATCATTAAAAGATTCAACTCAGTATAGTACACTTTAAGAAAAAGAATTAGTTCAGTGTCTTTCAGTTGGGAGTAGGGTTTATCACCAAGAAAACCTAGGGATGGGAGCTCACCTATTAGAGAGGACTGAGATCCGTAGAAGCAATCCCTAAGTTCCAGAAGTACAGAGCCAGCATAGGTGCGAGATGTCACCCATTATATAGGACAGACATACTCAGGGATCACCTATTAGATAGGACTAATCTCAGGGGTTACCTGTTAGATAGGACTGACTCCATAGAAATTATCTTTACCCATGGCACGGTACTAACACCCTACTAGATGGGGTTACAGGTTGGACCCCACAAGTTAAGATTCAGGGAATGCCGGTTAGATAACTACTTCCCACAGTCTCAGTATTAGAAACAGTCTCAGTAAAAGAACTCAACTCAGTAGTACAGATTCAGGATTGTTAGATACATTCAAATATTGACATATTTAATGGATCTAGAGATCACCCACTTGATATGACTAATCTCATACTAATTTAAATCATCTTCATTATCAGTATGTTCAAATATCACCCATTAGGAAGGAATGATCTCAAATACAGTCAATTAGTATAGTACAAATAGATTTAGAGATCAATCACTAGATAGGACAGATCTAAGATTTAGTTAATCATTCTCATTATCATTAGAATCAGAGATCACCCGCTAGATAAAATTGATCTCAACCTCAGTACTCAGTAATCAACATCAGTAGATTTAGTTGTTCAATATCACAAAATTAGTAAGCTCATATGTCAGTGAAGTAGCACTTGAATGTTAGTATTTAGTGTCACTATGATTTCAGTTATGGTTTATGTATTGATATACGTATCCTTATTCAATATACTCAGATTATTTAGATAATATTCTTCATGAATATGAACCCTTGGATTATTCCTTACCTCATCTAGTATACTAGTACATTCCCACATACTGATGTATACATTTCTACACTATGGTGTTTTATATCATAGGTTTAGAAGCACGAGATCTATAACACCCTTAGCAATTTAGATTTAGCTAGAAGTAGTGGACTTATCAGTGAGTCCTTATCATTTAAGGATGTTCTATTATTTCATTATATTTCTAGATTCTATATTATTGTTAGACGGAGTTAGTTGGGGGATTGTCCCATCAACTCCTTATTCAGACAGTTTAGAGGCTTTCAGACTAGATGTTTAGATAGTTGCTTTAATATTTTTGATACTTTATTTAGTTGTATTTTTGTTTTAGAACCTTATGGCAAGTTTTCGCCAATTATTTTCTGCATTTTTATAGTACATTATGAAGTGCTCAGTTAAAGGTACTTGAAAAGGGTTAGCTTATGGTCCTTCGGGATCATAAGTATCGTATAGCATCCGGGGTACTAAAATCGGTGTGTTACAAATTTGGTATCAGAGCCTAAGGTTAATAGAGTCCTAGAAAGTCTGAAAGCCAGATCTAGTAGAGTTTTGTGCATAGGTGTGTTGTACGACACATTTATGTACAGGAGGCCATGAGATATTTTAGGAAAAAGTTTCCCTTCTTTCATGTTACAGATCATGCTATAGAAAGGACCTCTAAGAAAATTATGTAGATTCTCAGCATGCTCTACTCATGTAAACTCCATCTTACCTTTAATTTAATAGAAACAGTAAAGATCAAAGTCCTAGAGATAGGGCTTTCTCAGACCGTCCCTGCAGACAGTTATAGGATCGCCCACAGGCTCAGTAGTATTCCATTTGATCCTTTCTCAATATCCTATGATAGCATATGAACTAGAGTTAAAAGCATGAAACCAGGAATTTAGTAGTAGTAGAGTTAGGATAAATAGGATTATACAGATTGAGTAGATTATGTATTCATGGGGATAGTTGTAAAAAATGTAAATTAGTAGGCTTGAATAGTGCATGCAAGACTTTAAGTTTGTTAATTTTAAACTAAGTTTAAAGGTATGGATATGAGTTAGGAGATGTGATCTTAGTAGTCTAGCAAGAAACATAGCAAGATGGTGTGTATAGTGGGTCAAGCGTGTGTTGAAAGAGCATAAGTATGTGACGATGATTGCAGGAAATAAATGAAGTTAAGCGTTGTATCCCAAGGGATAATATTAGCAGTGAGTTTTATACTTTCAGGTGCAGTCTGTCAGGATAAGTTTATCATTTATGTGAATTATTGTACCCCAAACTTTAGAGTAGATTAATTGTGGTCCAGTTCAGAGTGTAGAAAAGTATTCGCAGACTTATGATGGTGCCTTAAAGATAAAATGGATAGTGTAGTAGAGAAAGTGCAAAAGAAGTACTCCAATTAAGCATAAGTTTTCAGTATGAGTTAGTTTGAATAGTCAGTAAGTCAGTTTAGCAGTCAGGCAGTCAAATTCATATGATTTATTTTCCCATATTTCCATCTAACCATACCATCCAAAAACTCAAGAATGTAACTATTCCAAGGTAGAACATCCTAGTAGTTGCAAGTTTAGTTAGTTCGTGAGCTATGCATTAGTTTCAGATTTTCGACGTTCAGTTATGATTCAGTTCGTAGATGCCATGTACATCGCCCCAGTATATTAGTAAAGTAAGCATTCTTTAAGAGACATAGAGTCCCAAGGGGGAGATACCCCATAAATCCTCGATGCTTTCATGTCTTTAAACCTATTCAGTTGCATGTTCAGACGGTCCTCACAAAGTTAGTATCAATTATCATTGCATATTTAGTCAAGCATTCAAGAGTCAGTTCAGTCAAGTATTCATGCATTAGATATGCCTGTTTAGTAGAAGAAGTTCACTTATCAATAATTTCAGTTGTGCATTCATGAGTTAGTTATTCATGCAACAGATATGCATGCTCGGTGTAAGAACTCAACTTAGTCATGTATCCCATGCATAAAATATGCATATCCAGCATATGAAATATTAATATATCAATATTTCTAGTCATATGGTCATGTTTGAGATGCTCATGTATAGTAAGTAAGTTTAGCCTGCTAGTATTCTCAGGCTAACCAATATTATTCGAGGACGAATGTTCCTAGGGGGAGATATTGCAATACCCCAAGAATCCCAACCGATAGTAGAACCATACTTCAATTTCATGACAAATAAATCATAGTTATTTGGTAGTTTTATGATCAAGTTTGATGTGTATTAAGGCCTTAAATACATCCTAGCTATTAGATGAATCAAAATATCCCTTACCGATTGAATTCTTGAGAATGATTTTGGTGTAGTCTACTTCAAACAAGCATATCTTTTGTTATACTACAAATTTTAGATATCATGACACACAAATAGATATATAATTGAAATATCTTTTCAACAATACAAATTTTACCAAAATCCAGTATCAGAGTAAAAAGTTATGGTCATTTTACTGAGAGTTGTCCGAGCTGCCCAGGAGCGACGAGCAAGCTGATGGACCGTCAAGTCAGCGATGGACCGTCTCTTTTGCCATCACAACGGGGGTATTAAGGCCTTTCTATGGCCCAAAAATGACTGTTGGAGTGACGGTCAGTTACCAGAGTGATGGTCCATCACCCAGACCATAAACTTTGTCCGAAATAGCGTTGAAACGACGTTTTAAAGGGATTTTTGGGTTTTTTTCCACTTTATTTAACACCCAATTCATCCATAACATCAAAATTAGGTTTTATTTCAAGATCAAAATCCAATAACAAGATTCAAACCCTTCTTCAAGAAACTAAGAAATTCAAGTTCTTCAAGTTCAAGAACCATCAAGAAAACATCAAGATCGGTGTTTCCAAATCCAAGAACGTTCAAGAAAAGTTAGTTATCTTTAAACATTCAAGATTTTGAGGTATTTTAGATGTTTATTCTTGGGTTCCTTCCACCCAATAAGTCCAAGAATCCTTTTCAAAATTATAAAGTTTATGTAATTATGAGATCTCATGATTTATGTGTATTGAAGTTCATGATTATGTGTTGTTGAGTTTTAATTCATTATTTACACAACAAGTTTTAAGAATTTATTTCTAGTATTTGATGAATTGTGTGATTTTTATGATAAATCCCCTTCAAGTTGCATGTTGGATGATTAAATCACGATACTTAGGTGTAGTATTTGTTGTATAACCAAAGCATGCTCCCCATATGTTTGATAAAATGCTTGTGTGAAGGAAATAGGGTCATTATAGCATGTTGACAAGAAATCCCTAATTATGTATAAGTTCATTCATGCCAAGTGTTTGTTCAAAAGCCTTAGTGAATGAATTTTGACATGTTAGCCGTAAATCCCCGAATATGTGCACTTGAATGCATATTAAGTGTTTGGTGCATTCCTTATTGAATGAGTTGTTAGACAATAGGTTGCCTCCCTATATTACTACATGTTTAATATTTCTAAGTACTTGAAGAGATACTTAATTGAGTGTATGGTGAATGATAGTCTATTGTTATGATGTTCAAGAGTGGTGATGTCTTGTACTATTTATGTTATCGAGTCCTGGGGGTATTTATACCAGACAAATTAGTTGTTTGTCTAGAGCCAGTTTCAGTTTGATTATAATCTTAGTCAAGCCACGATCTTTTGAACTCAGTTAGTTACCGAACATAGAAAGACTGAGTAATCTCAATATCATTCTAAGTCCACTTTATTATACAGTTTAGACCTCAATAGCATTCAAGTACTCAATTCAGAACTTAGTAGTATTCAGTAAGATAACGACATCTAGTAGTATTCCAACAGTCTTTGGATCCAAGTGAACTCAGCTAGATCAGTCAAGTAACATGATCAGTAATAGATTCAGCTCAGTCTAGTAAAGTTTGAGAAAAAGAATCAGTTCAGTGTCTTTCAGTTGGGAGTATGATTCAACACCGAGAGAACTTAGGGATGGGGGCTCACCCGTTAGGGATGACTGAGATCCCTAGAAGCAATTCCTAAGTTATAGAACTACGTAGCTAGCATAGGTATGAGATCTCACCCGTTAGATAGGACTGGCATTCTCAGGGATCACCTATTAGATAGGAATGATCTCAGTGGTCACCAGTTAGATAAGACTGACTCCATAGAAGTAGTCTTTACCCATGGCATGGTACTCATACCTTTCTAGCTGGGGTTTCATGTTGGACCTCACAAGTTAAGATTCGAGGAATGTCGATTAGATAACTACTTCCTGCAATCTCAGTTTTAGAATCAGTCTCTGTAAATGAACTGAGCTCAATAGTGCAGATTCAAGACTGTTAGATACAGTCAACCATTAGCATATTCAATGGATCTAGAGATCACCCGCTAGATAGGACTGATCTCATACTAAGTTAAATCATTTTAACTATCAGTATATTTATAGATCACCCATTAGACAGGACTAATCTCAAATATAGTCAATCGGTATTAATACAAATAAATTCAGAGATCACCCGCTAGATAGGACTGATTCAAATTCATTTAATCTTTCTCATTATAATTAGACTCAGAGAACACCTGCTAGATAGGACTGATCTAAACCTCAATACTCAGCTATCAACATCAGTAGATTCAGTTATTCAGTATCCCAACATTATTAAGCTCATATGTCAGTAAAGAAGCACTCGAATCTTAGTATTCAGTGTCACTATGATTTCAGTTATGGTTTATGCATTTATGCATGTATCCTCATTCAGTATACTCAGATTATTGAGTCAGTATTCTTCATGCATATGAACCCTTTCATTTATTCTTACCTCATCTAGCAAACTAGTACATTCCCATTAACTGACACATATTTTTGTGCACTAGGGTGTTTTTTATGGTAGGTTCAGAAGCACGAGATGCATAACGCCCTTAGCAGTTTAGATTCAGGTAAAAGCAATAGACTTATCAGTGAGTCCTCATCATTCAATGATGTTCTATTATTTCATTATCTTTCTCGATTCACTATTTTTGTTAGACAGAGTTAGTTGAGGGATTGTCTCATAACTCCTTATTCAGACAGTTTAGAGGCTTTCAGACTAGATGTTCAGATAGTTGCTTTAGTATTTTTGATACTTTATTCAGTTGTATTTTATTTTTTGAACCTTTTGACAAGTTTTCGCCAGTTATATCTTGTATTTTTACAGTATATTATGCAGTTCTCAGTTATAGGTACTAGAAAAGGGTTAGCTTGTGGTCCTTCAGGATCATATGCATCGTGTATCGTCCAGGGTACCAGACTTGGGGCGTTACAATACCCAAATTAGGATTGTTAATACATCTATCTCTAATACTAAAGACTGAAGACATGAGATGGAAGGATATTGGATGAGTCAAACTCCAAGAGATCACCCTATCTTTGAAACTCAATCACTCAGTGAACCACCAATAATGATGATAGTTAATACTCGAATCTAAACCAAAAAGGAATAGAAGCGTAGTATAAATGCTAAAACATTGGGTACTTTGTTGGCATCATCAACTGACTATGCTAAATGATGATATGAGAATGATATATTGCGAGATAATCTTAGTAAGTCAAGGTACATAATTGAACATAAATATTCTCCATCATCACTATATATAATAAGTAAGCAATTCGAAACAACATTATAACATGAGTGATCAACACATCCTAATATCGTTGAACATAAAAAACATTAAATATCAAAATCATAGTATAACATAAGGAATCAACTCATGCAATTATCACCTTACATCACAAGTGTTGAATATCATAATAACAATATAACATAAGGCATCAATGCTTCCCAATACCGTCGTGCATAAGAAATAAATGATTCAAAATCATAAAACAACACAAGTAAAAACACTAGTACAATGTTGGTGCCAATACGCCAACTAGTACATAAAGTAATGAACTTCATCCCGATATCCCATACCACTAAAGAGCACACCCAAGAGAAATATAATGGAAACAAATTAACCATATATACAAACATCATCATTATCCATTGTTTTACGTAATTTTCATCAAACAGACATTTTCCAACATTCATAATCATCATCAATACTCATAATTGAATAACATATACAAATACACTGATTATTATAAACATACCACAAAATAGGTATCTATCTCATCAATACACCCTAATTACCTTTCTTTATCTAGCCAATGCTTATTATTAAATCACTACCTCAGTAGTCATCAAGTAACCTCTAATTATTATACCTTCAATGTATATCACCGAGTCAATATTAGTGGATCAACGACTAACCATTATTTTATTCACTAACAAAATATAGCATCTAGTCAAGATTCACCACTAGACCATTTTCTCTAATTAACTAATATTCATATCTAGCCATCATAATACCAATAGAAACCATACATCATATGACAACTAATCACCATTTATACACTTATAAATCTATCAACTAACTTCTCTTATTAACTAGAATCATGAATCTGCAATCCCTTTTTAACAATTTATCAACAGCATAGTCTTAGTCATCAATGGAAACTAATCACCATAATTTACTAAAATAATTGCCATCTAACTCCTTGATAAGTTAATCATTACTATAAATAGTCATTGATGTCACGATTCATCTTTATCACTAAAATTCCCAAATCCACTAGTCCCTATTAGAGACATAATTAATATCCACAACTAAGCATCTTTCATCAATAAATCATCCACCACTAAGACTATAACCGACACATATAATATAAATATCATAGCTAACTACACAAGAACATAAATAAATATATTATTTTCACACATAAGGCTAGCAGGACTTGAACTGGTAGATGTATACATAGGCACATAAAAAATAATCTACTAGCCTTGTCATGCATCATCGTAGTATCTTTCTGCATTTTTGGGTATCCATATAACATGATCATATCTTCCGTCCACATCTGGATCATCATATCATACAACATCATTCGGCTGTATCGGGTATCAACGTATCATTATAATATCCTCTGGCCCTGCCAGGTATCATCATATCATCACAATATCCTCCATCCTTATTGATAATCAACATATCATTGATATATTCTTTGGCCATGTTGAGCATGATCATATGGTCAATATATCTGTCAGCCTTGTAGGGCATCATCATATCATTAATAAATACTCAAGCCTTGTCAGTCATTATTAAATGATCATTATATCCTCCGTCCTTGTCGAGCATCATCATATCATCAATATATTAATAATAAAGAATGAGTCCCACAAGGGCTAAAGTAAATGACAGGCCCCACGAGGTCTAAAGTAAATTACAAAAGCCATGATGGCTAAAGTAAAAGATAAGTAAGAAGAAGCATACTTTAATAACTAATCATTCGTTGTCAAGGATAATTTATACATAAATATATGAATATATATAGAATGGATGTTATAGAGAATTAATGGGTTCAACATGGTTAATATCATAGCATCTCAAGTAGTCAATAAATATACCTTCGAGAACCCTTAGTATCATGGCACATAATATTAGCAACAAAAGGGTTATTAATATAATCACTAATTTAGTTACTAGACAAGAGCATTAAATTAGTCCAAACATAATTTATATAGCATTTTTGTACATAGTCAATAAGCATGTGTTATAGTACCATTTACATCATCGTTTTTAATGTCTACACTAACAAAGATTTCTAATATGATTTATTAGCATAATTATTAACCATGATCATAACCTTGACATTAATATAGCTAACGACCCAAATAATATCCTAAATAATGGCTTAATTAAATGTAAAATCAATGACACCTCTTTATTTTATCCATAATGTTGTTGTTAAGACATTAGGCACAAACACAAGCGATATCTTGAACAATTCCTCATTAGTAGCGTATTCGTTGGCCCACTATTGGCCTACAGATGATTTATCATTAGTATGAACAATGGATAAAACATGACATAATATATAGCTTATTCATAAAATAGTTAATAACATCATTTATGGCTTAGGCCATATTATAGTCAAGGGCTAATTCAATAGCATATTTGTTAGCCCAAATAATAGCTAGTTATAATAACATAATTAATATCTTGACCTAGGATTTCAAGACATACAAACAGCATAATGACTTAGGCATTATTCTCAATGTTATTCCACATAGCCAAAAGTACCAAGATCCATTAATATTGCTTCAAAATAGCACTCTCAAGTCAATTACTAAGCATAAGGGTTCGCGAGAATTAATCATAAGTCTTGCCTTAAAGATGGTCAACTAGCTGACAACTAAATACCCGGATGCATTCTAATTCAATTTCTTCCTTGGACTAGGCAATTGTATCTAAATCAAATCTTAGATGTAAAGAAAACCACCATAACCCTTGGGTTATATATTCTATTCAAAAGTTTTTAATAAGTCCAAAGGAAATAAGGCAACCTTCACTACCATTAGCAAGTAAGGCCAACTTACTCTAAGTATGAGCAAAAAGAGTTATTTACCTAATATTGAGTATTCTAAGGCATTCTCATGCTAAACATGAGTAATGAAGTCTATTCCACCTATGTCTAAGGGAAATAAGTCAAGCTTTTCAATTCTAAGATTCACGTAGCCTAAATGGACCAACTAACCTAAGTCTTGCATTTCATCAATTTAATACTTAAAACTCATCCCAATGTAAGAAGATATCATAATTATAACAAAACATAGATCAATCTAACAAGGAGTAAGACTAGATTATCTCCAATCTGTGGAATGCTCAACAATCCACTAAACCTACAGTTTTCCTTTCTAGGAAGCTTGTTCAAGGTGCCAAGATGTCAAAAACACAATTACATATCATAATGAGAATATCGATACCCATTTTGGACCATTATTCTTCGGGTCCAAAAACTACAACAAAAAAATAATATGTGAGTCCCATATTGTTAAAACAGATTTCCCAGATCAACCCAACATTCAAATAGAATAAGCTTATTTAGCCTAAAATCAAGACCTCAAGCAATTTGGGGTTTTGGATAAAAATTAAGACATTAAAGCATGAAATTTAAGGATACATACCTTAAATCCGTTTTTAACCATGAAAATATATGTTAAACAAGCTTCCAACTTATACCTAAGACTCACTTTGAAGTTATCATACAATTTTAGGGTTTTTAGAGATTAAAAGGAGGTGGAAAATGCCAAATCATGACCAAGAGGGGTATTAATGATCCCACTAAGAAAAAATGTATTGCATTCACACTTCATAGGGCCACAATCGTGGGAGCAAGATTGCCCTTCATTGTCCTTGATCTCCATGATCTAGTGCCAGCAAGGTGAAAAGTTGTTTTTCACCTCCAGAACTTATTCGAATTTCGATTGTCGCAAATAAATTATGCATCTAACTAAATTCAACATTCTGGATGCATTGTTGAAGCACAATTTTCCATCTGAGGTCATTTTGGCAACTTGTGGGTCCCACAACCATATCTTCTTAGTTTTGACTTTTCGACCAAAACGGCTCAAAATAAGCTTGAGTGCAATTGCATCCAAACCAAGGGTCTACCTAGCCTAAAATTAATATTCAAAAGTTGCTAGCACTTTAAAAATTTGAATCCTAGATCATTTTTCTATTGTTTTTGTGCGATGACTATTTGGAACTTGGAAAGACTTTGAAATTAGGAATTTATTCTAATAACCAAAAGAACTGCTCGATACCCAAACTATTAGTTCCAACATGTAATAAATGACTAGGGGTGGTTATGGAAAAGTTCTAATGGCGAATATAAGTAAAAATATGAAAAATGACCTGAAGGGTAATTCACTATCCAAGATAGATGGGAACTCATGATCTATCTCACAATCAAGAATAACAAAGTTGGTCGGAAAGATTAATCAATCCTTTTTAGTAAGAAAATCACATAGCACTTTCACGGACTTGTTTATAGAATTATCGTCAATTTAAAGACTCATGTAGTTATTTTGGGGTCACCCAAACATAACATCAAGAATAAGGAAAATTGAATCAAATTAAAGCTTTCCCCACAGTCAAATAAAACTTTTCTAGATTTGTACACCCTAGTAGTGCAAGAAATAGTGAATGCAATCGGATTTTCCTTCTTTTCCACCATTATGCTAGACATTATGGCACTACAATTATTGGTTTCCTCTATAGTTTCAACATCCATGACTAGTTTGTTTGTAACCATGTCCTTCATAAAGTTAGCATACTCGGGATTCTTTTGTAAGCATCTAACAATAGAATATTCACCAAGAGGTTGCTAAATATTGCAAGAAATTTCTTAAACTTGGTTTTATCTTCTATCTTCTTGAGATTTTGTGGGAATGATGCATGAATTTTGATTTATGACAAAGGAGATATCGTAGTTTCATTTGAATTTGGAGCATTACCCTCAACTGCCTTAGGAGCTTCCTTACTTTCTCTCTTTTCATTAACTACCATTGGCTTTTCAACAATTTACTCATTTGACTTTGTAACCACATCATTAAACTTCTTTATCTGTATTTTATTTTTATTTGTTTTTCATCACTTACTATTTCATTGGGGTATTTATCAAAATCAACAAAATCTTTACCAAAGGTCCTACCAATCCTACTGAAAAAGGCTATAACTGCTACTCCTAGTGACAATGGCCATGATATAAACATTATTCTTATAATTAACAACTGTGTCACTAGGAAATCTACCCTTTGGTCTTGTAATGAGATGATCCAAGATTTGATCCACTTGAGTTTAAAGTTTCTTAATAGAGGGAAAATGAGATATCATTGTTTGATAGAGCTTTATAAAAACACTTTTGATCTCTCTCACCATCTTATAGGCTCTCTAAATTCCCATTAAGATACGAGTGAGGACATCTTCATTTTTTAACATCTCTAGGTCAATGGATCTTATGTCTTTACCCTTGAACCTATCCTATAGAGGTATGTACCAATAACAATCCCTATGCTTATCTCTCCCATCCTGGTATCAATCAGGCCAATTTATGTCATGATCTCTTTCCTTCAAAGCTTGATTCCCACCTTGTATTTGATAAGTAAGGAGAGGAACCACCATTTAGTTCAACAAGAAATGAATTTCCTCATTAAGATACTTTGTTTCCTTATCATCCTAATATTTAGAACTCTTAGAAGCAACAATGTTAACCATTTTTTAAGGAACTCCCTTTACATGCTTGGTGAGAAGATCAAGTTGCATCATTACTTAAGCCGTGTTCTCATATCTTTCATCATACTTTTTACTTTATTCTTTGCTTACAAAGATACGGTGGTACCCCACACGGCCACCTTGGTATCTGTTGTGTAAGAACCATTACTTTGCTTTGTTACATGATCTAATAAAGCTGTCGCAATACCATACGACTTTTTTATAATAGATCCTTCAACCATATTATTGATTGTCATCTTATTCAATTGATCCAAGGCTCTATAGAACTTATGAATAAGCATATTATCTGGGACCTTATGATTTAGGCATTGCATTATCTTACTTTTTAATCATCGCCAAGCCTTATATATGGTTCACCATTAAGATGGCAAAAATTAGTGATTTCATCCATTAGTTGCCTCATCTAGGAATGACGAAAGTACCAAAACATGAATGCTTCTTTGAGCTCAACCCATGAAATAATGGATCCCACAGACAAATGGAATAACCATAAAAATGCTTCTCTCATTAATGAAAATGGGAAAAACCTACAAACGGGATATTTTTTAGATATGTGGAATATTTCAGATAGAGATAACCAATCAAAAAAATTCTTTCAAGTATAGATTGGTGTCCTCATGTGCTTCACCTCCAAACAACCCTTTTATCTAAAATAAATGACGTGTCATGGTAAAAACATGAAACACTATTTTCTTTTGCTTGTGAAATATGAAAAGTACTAGCTCAACCCTCATCTCCAAGGTAATCTTTTTCCTTGATATGCCCATAAAAGTACCGATATTACTAACATGTTAGTTCATAGTGTCGTGTATAATATTTTCCTCACCTGAGAAAGAACCAAAAAAACAAATAATATAAAATAAAATACTATGGCCAACCTAAAGTGACTAAAATACTACAAGAATGAAAACTATGTTTCACACCCTAAGAAGGAGGCCAAAATTTGATGACGGTCAAACGCTATCCTTGAGGTGTAAGAGATACTACAAAGTTGGGGTCGAATCCTCAAGGAGTAAAGATAAGGAATTAAATACTACAGATTTTTAGAAGTCTACAAGGAATTGACCCATAGTGCATGGTAAACAAACATTAAAGTAAAAATAAGGGGGGTTGTTGAATAATTTCAAATATAACAATTTCATTATTTTGATAGAACTATTTTGAAGCTGGAAACAATTAGAGATTAATCAAGTGTAGATGGTACTTAAGATTATGTTTTGCTAGGTGTGGTTTCATACATGGGTATTTGATTAATTGTCCAAATTTATCTTGAAGTCATCGGTAGGATAGATTTATGGGTCGTCGTGTCAATTTGTCAATGAAACATAAAAAACACTAATGGATCTTTCGAACACCTCATAAATGTAACAATTTTTCCAATCCTTGGCCTGAATTAACATCATTATATCCAAAAGATTCTATTGAATGAAGTAACTTAAGTTCTTGTTCACAACCATTCATCAGCCATATTCCCTTTGTCAAAGATTATATGGGTTCTGAGGTAATAAGGGCTTCCAATCCATGATTCTTAGTTACAACATTGAATGAATGCAAAATCAATATCAAATAGATAATTATGAAGATAAAAAAACAAAACCCATGCACTAATCATAACCTATTAAAACATAACTCCAAGAACAAAAATTAGGTACTCATATACAGAGAAAGTAGAAATATACTTAAATTTCCATCAAATTGACCCATAGAAAAAATATAGAATGCAAAATCCAGACGTTCATTTCCATAAATCATAAATAGAAATCACAAACTTGAGAATAACTCTAATGTGTTATTCGCTCAAGAGTTTACAATAATGTCCAGTAATGATAGAAATGAGTTGAAAATCCCCTTTTAACCCCATTTTCACTTTTTCCAATTATTAAAAAAAATTCCATCGAACTTCTGATCTACTTGAGTAGATGTAGCGTAGATCCAGAGCATATGCAGAGCAGATCCATAGTAGGTGAAGATAGTACTGTTATGGCCATTTTCTCCACCAGCGCCTGACACTACCATGTGATCTTAAGGATATTTACTTTTATATTTGAACTTTTATTGAGTTGATTGGCTTGATCATCTACATTTGTAGCCATTAACTTCACAAATGGGAACTATACATTAGACTAATTCGAAATCAATGGAAAGGCAAGTGATTTAAGCTTAAATGTCATAACAG
Source organism: Capsicum chinense (assembly GCA_026120095.1). NCBI lineage: Eukaryota > Viridiplantae > Streptophyta > Magnoliopsida > Solanales > Solanaceae > Capsicum > Capsicum chinense. Next base: position 109,007,752 of record JAPEIP010000004.1, on the reverse strand, counting down.
GTCATCAAATTAATTACTTATTAATAGATCAACTTAGATTAACATTCACCAGTAAGAAGGGGATGAGCTCCTTATATGTAAAATTCTTTACGAATAGTATTACTCTAAAATCCAAGAGTAACATCTAATCTCCCATGCAAACTTTCTTATCAATATCTTAGCATCACACTACTTCTTCATCCTTTCATTGTATAACACTAAGATCTCATACACCTTAAGTTGGAATTGCTTGAACTCATATGTTTGCTCCATTCTAGATTTGCAGGCATCCTCTCAATTCATATTCACCTTACATAAGGCCCACAAAGTTGTTTGTCATGACCTAATTTACAAGTCATGATGGCACCTATTCTACCCCACAAGTAGGTAAGCCCTAGAGCTAAATGCCATGGGTTAAATTTGTGGAAAATGCCCCATCGGAGACAAAAATAAACAACATATATATAAATTAGTAGAGTGTTCTAAATAGGTAAGAACAATAAATACAAGATACCATCCCATAACCTTGTAGAGCCAGTACAAGATCATCTAATAATAATAATACAACTTTCAATGTTTTAGAATAGTCAACAACATCTGTCTTGATAACTAAAGACTAAATATCAAAAGAACAAAGGAAATAGGTGAATCCAACTCCTAGAGCTCACCCTATCTCTGAAGATATCAACACAACATGATCAATGATAAACGGTGACAACTAGTACTCAGATCTGCCGAAAATAGGTGTAGAAGTATAGTTTGAGTACCCAAATAATGGTTACTCAATAGGCATTATCGGTTGGACTAAACTAAACTATGATATAAGTATTATAAAATGCAAGATATCTTAACTAAGTAAAAGTACAAAAAGGAACCTAAATAATCTCCAATAATAATGTACATAGTAAGTAAATCAACCAGAATAGCAATATAACTCAAGATATCAAGACATGCCAACATCATCGTGCTGTATAAGTTAATAAATTGGAATGATAATGCACAAGAAGGCATCACACAAACAATCACAAACTATATAATTTGCTCCAATGTGCCAATTGGTGAGGAAAAGTAAATCGTTCATCACAGACTCCCATACACCTGGAAAGAACACCCAAAGATAAAATAAAGTAACCATTCATAGCTTACAAATAATTAACTCATTATTCTACCATCATTCCATAATTTATCATCAATCAGTCATTTACTAACATTTGATAATAAATCCACTTAACATAATATTACCATCATTTAAAAACCTTAGCATCATTATTCAATTGTCATCATTTATAATCTAACCATCTCTTATTAACTAATTCATTTGTTAACTAGTCATCATATAAACTCTAGTCATTTTTAACACTATTCACCACCTATCCACTAATCACCATTTATTAGGTAACCATCATTTATAAACTAACATCATTTATTAAGTAATCATCCTTTACCAAATAATCCTCATTTATCAACTAGTCATGATTAGTCATTTAAACAATATCAACCATTAATCCTTGTTTATCACTAATCATCAGCTATATCACTTTGTAATCATTTATCACTTTTGTTTGGTAACCTGCAACCCTAAAATAAAAATTATATCCAACTTCTATATGCATATATAAAAGAAGAAGAATTAGGTACTCATATAAAGAGAAAGTAGAAATATGCTAATATTTCCATCAAATTGATCCATAGAAAATTAAGAGAATGCAAAATCCAGTCTTTAATTTCCATTAATCATAAATAGAAATGAATAATTCTTCACATGAGAGTCACTCTAATGTGTCCTTCACTCAAGATTTGTACAATAATATTCATTGATGGTAGAAATGACTTGAAAATCCCCTTTGAACCCAAATTTCATTTTTCCAAATATAAAAAAAATTCCACCACACTCTTGATCTGCTTGAGTAGATCTAGCATAGATCCAGAGCATATGCAGAGTAGATCCATAGCATATTGGGTGCAGATAGTGTTGTTATGGCTATTTTCTCCACCAACGCCCAACACTACCATGTGATCTTAAGGCTATTTGCTTTAAAATTTGAACTTTCATTAGCCTGACTGACTTGGTCCTCTTTATTTTAAACCATTAATTGGAAAAAAAACATTATATATGAGAATAAAACTAAATCAGTGGAAAGGCATGAGATTTAAGCTTAAATGGCATAATAAGTCATCAAATTAATGGCATATCAATAGATCCACTCAGAGTAATATTCAGCACTAATACTGGGCCAAGCAACTTATATAAGAGATTCTTTACGAATAGTAGTAATCAAAAATCAAAGTGCAATACATGTTCTCTCATGCATAACTTTCTTTTTAATATCTTAGTATTATGTTACTTCTTCATCCTCTCCTTGTATAGCACCAAGATCTCATATACCTTAAGTTGGAAGTGCTTTAACTCATCTGTTTGCTCCACTCTAGATTTGTAGGCATCCTCTCAATTCATACTCACCTTACGTAAGGGCCACAAAGTTATTTGTCAAGACCTAATTTATGAGTCATAATGACACCTATTCTACCCCACAAGTAGGTGAGCCAAACCATAACCTAGAGCTAAATGCAATCGGTTAAATTGCTGCAAAATGCCCAATCCAAGGTTAAAATAAACAGCATACATGTAAATAAGTAGAGTGTTCTAAATAGATAAGAACAACAAATACAAGATACTATCCCAGGACCTTGTAGAGCCAGCACAAGAGTATCTTATAACAATAATACAACTTTAATGTTTTACAATAGTCAACAACATTTGTCTCAATAACTAAAGATAGAATATTAAGTGATCGAAGAAAATAGGTGACTCCAACTAGAAGAGCTCACCCTATCTCCAAAGATATTAACTCAGCACGATCAATGATCAAAGGTAACAATTAGTACTCAAATCTATTAAATCACACAATTGATACCACATAGGCTGTTACATTAAAATAATTCAATTAATTTCACATATACAAGGCCAGTAACATCATATAACAACCTACACTATCTCACATAATAAACAATGTTCCAAAATCCACCAAATACATCTGTATATAGGACTTTACGCCGGAATGACACAAAAATTATAGTCATTTTCATAATTAGTTCCCACACCCTTGACATGCTTTTGTATCAATATTAACTACCTGAGCCAGCCTGAAGAAAGTAAAGTCATACCTACCTCAAATGTTTAAAACCAATCTAAAATCCTTAAATCTGAATCCTTAATCATCATGAACATTCACAAAATCAACTAAATCATACACATATAAAATCGATGCATCAAAATAAAGTCAATGATGCCCATATTGCTTAGTTTTATGTCAGAGTCAAAATGGACCCCTGAAATTGGTTTTTGAAAAAAAACGGTAAAATTATAATTTTATTTTTAAAACATGTCTTCCATATTTATAGGAGTCCACAACTGAAAACCCAATCAAAAATAAGTTAAAAATGAAGTCTCGGTTGAAAAAATCCATGTTTAATCTTTAATATTAAAAATCCTTGAAATTCATTTTAAAATAAAGAATTAAAGTTATTTTGAATATAAAATCAAAATAAAGTGAAAATTAAAGATTAGAAACTAACCCAAGTGAAAATAAGATGGAATCGGGGTTTAAGTCATAGAATTTCATTTTTTAGGCCTTACAGGCCAAAATCTCCAATTTATACTCTTTTAATTCGTGTTTAAATAGTAATTAGCTGATGAAATTTGGAGAAAATAGTTGAAATAGGTGTTATGGAGCTTACCCAAGCTTAAAGTGGAAGACATTGCTTAAGATAATAAAACCCTAGGGTCTAAGTCTAAAAAATTATGAAAAATGATGAAACATGGGTATGTAAAGGACCTAGACATCACATTCGAGATCATCGGGTCCCATATGTGGCACCTGTCCTGAGGGAAGTTATCATATATATGGCCTGTCATCATATAAATGAGTCCCGCTGTCATATCCTAGATGACACTTAGGCAACACTTGTCTTTAGTCATTGCATCATGCATGTGATTGGCCCATTGTGTTTGCGGTTACACCAGCACCAGTTGTAGATTTGGAGAATTCCAAGTTTCTATGAATCCATTGAGATTCATCCAAAATCCCGTGAATATGAATGCACTATGCTACAATATTAAATTTAATGCTCCAGCCTTAATGGCGATATCAGATTTTCAAAAATACACTATTTTCACAAAGTTAAGTCCCTTAATCACATTTCACAATATTCCAAGCTGATGGTCAAATAAGATATAAAATTTATAAAATCACACCAACTATGTAACCACCATAAATCTATGTTTTAGATCTTTCGATATAGTTTGTTTTACCATCTAATGCACAAATTAATAAATGTTGAAAGAAGTAAACTACAAGGCATCTCAAGCCACCAAAAGCCACAATATCACACAAATCAGACTAAAATACATAGGGAATCTTTCCAATAATCCTCACACCTTAGAAATAGAGCAAAGAAACCATAAAAAGAGGTAAAATTGTCAAATAATATAGAAATAAATATTTTACATAAATTATAAAAAATTAGGTCGTTATAACTTTCTTGATCAAATCACTAAGACAAATCATGCTTGGCACACTCAAGACATTAAGGACCAAATGGGTGCTTCCTCCTCATATTTGGTAACCCAAAAGCAAAGAAAGAAGGATGAAGATTATGATGAAAGCATGACAAATATTTTAACTTGAATTAACCTTTTAACAATGAATTTCACGGGTTCAAACACCAAAATTGTGAATGTCGTGGGTACTAGATAAAACTAAACTAATAATAATGATGAAGATGACTCTTTTGATGAAGAAATATTATTATTGGGAAATCAATATGGGGAAGGGGTAAATGGGGGTTGTCGACATACATATCAATGGTAAGGGGGAAACCAAGATTTGAGAAAGAATAGAGATCACAATTAGTGAAACAAACATATTAAATAGTATTGGCATGACTGAGATATGGATAAGAGAGACTAAGATTAGGATCATGGATAAAGGGATAGATATCAATATTATGATAGAGATAGATATGCTTTTGCCTCATTATCTCTTAAAATACAAAGAATCCACTTTGGACCTACAAAGCTTTAAAAGAAAAGATATGTTTGTGAGAATACTAATCTTGGGTGTATTTATGCATTCTAGCGTTGCTATTCTAACTTATTAGGCCTTGTTTTGAGGATAATTTATTTGGTTTATGTGTGATGATGATATAAATAAGAATATATGTTTTCAAGGGAGTGATTATAATGTTTAAAAGTGTTTTCAAATAAGTTTTGGTTCGAATCGATTATTTAGAGTTAAACCAACAAAACTAGTTTTACTAGCTTGGGCTAGGAGAAGTTTTAGTCTATCTCATTGTATTCTAATGTGTTGAATGAGTTCCTATTGGTTTTATTTTTTGATTATGCAAAAAATTAGTTATAACATTCAAAGTGTAATCGAGTCAACTCAGGAACCAATGCAAAATGTTAAAGGTTAAGCGATCAATCCTAGCCTAAACTCATGTTTCTTGCTTATCATTATAGATGTTGTGTTGTGTTGAACTCTAATAATTTGTGTTTTATCATGTAGGATGCTTGAGGGGTTAAATTTAATAATAAATGAATGTTTAACAATCTGGAATTTAAGGAAAAATAACATCACAAGAGAAGAATGGACTATCAACACTTAGTAAAATTTTTTGAAGCAACTTCTAGTGGCATCATGAGATATGCCCACATCACCTATTTTATTCTAGGTCTAGGGAGCCTACCTTTCCTTCTCTAAACTACGTGTATGGAGACCATGTCGTCTGCTTTATTCCAGTGATCTCATTCATACAACATTCTACTCCTATGCAACATAGTATTAGTTTAATATAAATGCATTACAATGTACACACATTAGGAGGGATATTGGAAAGATTGTTACATATTAGAAAATTTTTGGAGGCTGCTGCTACTACTTTCTAGGTTTTATAATTCTTGTTTTAGGTTTTTAATTATTCATAACATGAATTTAACCCTTTGGATTATGATTATGAATATTAGTGACTAAAAACTCCCTTTTCGGGGTTAAAGACAAGAACACGATGAATGTTATTTTGAATTAATTTCATATGATTTGCTTATCATTATTGGTTGTTTATTCATTCGTGTTTTAATTATTTTGAGGATTTATCACCCTTTGAATACATATATTATCAACCTTGTGATCTCGGGAGACAAAATAGGGAGATAGAACATCGGGATTAACAAAGTATGGTTCTTGTTCTTTGATAAAATAAAGAATTTAAATTAGCATCTAGGATAGGGATGTAAATAAAAGCCTTACTTTATTCACACATAGGATGATATCTTTAAGAAATTAATTGAATTATTATATCCCGCTCAACGATGTAGTTGTAATGTCCAAGTTAGGAAAATGATTAGAGGTTGGGAGACCATGATCATGCAACTACCCTACAAATAAACAACAAAGATAAACAGGTGAATGAATGAAGCTCAATAACATAGTATGATTGTTCGACGCGCTTTAACTAAGGCTTTGTCCTATTAATTATCTCAAGTCTTTTACTTTACACACTATTTACTTTACTTTTAGATTATATTTATTCAAAACTCTCTTTTTGTTTTCTCTTGCACCAATTGAATTTGAATTATGAACTGAAATTGAATAGTTTTTAGAACAAGTCCCTATGTGATCGATATTTGACTTTCTTAAAGGCCACTAAGTTAAGGTAGGCTTTATTTTTAGTATTTTAGTTTTGATTCTCTAGTTTTTGTTTTTGTTAAGTTATAGTTTGATTGGAAAAAAAAATAAGGTAGATGAAAGTGGTGTAATTTGGTTGTTAAAGATTGGTCTTAATTGTATAATGTGGTGCATTAAAGTGCTTATGGATGATAGTCACTATTCAAAAATAGTTACTACATGTCCTTTAGCCTGCATTACAATGCAAAAAGACCTATTTGATCCTAAGCCTAACATTATGATATTAGTGGAGTATGACACTAAGGGCAAGCATATGGTCATCATTTGTAACTTGTGAATTCTTTGTGAGAGTGAGAAAAATTTGATTCTTGTACCCATCTTGTTCTAATTTCATTATTATGATTAATTATAGGTAACTCTCATTCTTTGTGTGTGTGGTTTATATTATTTCTTGTATTTAAAAATATT
>JAPEIP010000004.1:108959007-108990596 GCA_026120095.1 Capsicum chinense | reverse complement strand
GTTGTAATATGTTTAGAAGCTATATATTTCATAAGGTTAAGTTTAGGGATGTGTAAGGAGTGTTAAAAGACTTAATTACCCTTAAAATAACTCAAAACGGAGTGTTTTTAGCACCTGGAACTGACTTAGGTGGCGCCCAAGTGATTGCCTAAGCTAGGTTGGGCGGCGCCTAACCAATCACCGATGATTAGTTGTGCGGCGCCTAACCAATCGCCTATCCATACTGTCTCTCATGAAAATGGGCATAACTTTCTGCTCGGGTATTGGATTAAGGCAAAATTGGTATCATTGGAAAGTAAATTTGATTCTCTACAATTTGGTGGGTATAAATCAAACAAAATTTCACATTAACATTGAGTTATACTCATTCAAAGATGACCCTTTCAAAATCAAACACTAAAACTTGATGGATTCAAAAACTCTTAGCTTGTATTACCTTAAGTGACTTATATGAACATGCTTAATGCACATAAGCTATCCTATCACTAGGATATTCATTGTTAGTCATGTACTCAAGTATGAATCACAGGATAAGAGATTTCATACGTAGGAATACATATTCACTTCCTAGCTTAGAAACATGCGGGGTATTACAACACCAATTAAAATAGGCAAGAAAAATAAAGTCCAGTCATCATGGTTTGGATAATGACTCCTGAAGACTGATCATAAGTCATTCCCTTGACTGATGATGTGAGTGTCAAAGCTCCTATCCTTTATTTTTATGAGCACGATTCACTCAGCAGGATTCCATACCAATCAATATAATTCATGATAAAGACATATGATTAGAGAATAACACATCAGAGGAATCACGATTTGGACAATAAGTCCCTCCCAACAACATATTATGTAATTTCACAACTCATTACCTAGACAATTACCACTGGCCCTGTTGACACAAATTTTAGAAACTTTACTGATTCATTACCTAAATTTTGAAGGATCTAAAACTCAAGAACCTGAGGTGTCACATAATCCCCCCCCCCCTTAGTATTTTCATCCCTGAATGAGGATTTAGGGCATAATTAGCATAAAAGAAAAAATACAAATAGAATCCAATGAAAAAATTAAAATCCCATAAGGGGTAGATTGAATAACATACCTCAAGCATTTTTATCTGATGTGGGGTACAAGAATAGGTATTTGGTTTCATATCTTCTTCTTCTTTCCAAGTAGCTTCTTCTACATTTTGATTATCATCAACATAAATAAAATATTTCAAAATTTAGAAAATAAGGGCACTAATGGGATACTTTCTGAGCCAACATGCAATTCCATAACTGTCCGTGGGGACTGACTGAGGAAACACTATCTGTAAGGACTTAAGCTTCACTATTTTTTTTGCCTCAAAACTAAGGCAGAGTTTGCATGAATAGTGCAGGATGAGGATCTGCATAAATTTCTTAGATAGTACTTCTACTGCATGATCTGATACTTGAAAAAAGGGAAACATTTCCTAAATGCCTTGTAGACTTTATAAGAAAAGTACAGACGTCTCTGCACCATTTTGCAAGACTCTACTAGTAATGGCTTCATTGCCACTGTGCTTTGATACAAAGTTTGTAATGACCTGAGACTACCCCCTAGTCGTCACACGGTACTTAGAACCACAAGTGATCCCAAGCTAACCCATGAACTGGCATACTGTTAAGAAACTAAATTATAACATAATAAATAGCTATTCTGTTGTGTGGAAACATAATCAGAAAATATAAAACTGCTACAATACTGATAAAGCTTTATAAGATAATAAATTTGAAGGATGAAACTAAAATTACATGACTGACTCTGACAGACATCTATGAAGCCTCTACTATACTTACTATAGATAGATGGGACATGCCTCCAACTAACAAAAATCAATATACAAGAAAAAAATAAATTGTACATGAACTAAAATTGTCTGGAGTTCCCGAAGTAGGAGAAATCATCACCTGATGGCTGGAATCTACAACTTTCTGATCATGATGCGTAGACTATAACTGATACCTTTATTATGAGATAATATAGAACGTAGACATATATGTGGATCCGTACTTTTAGAATGTACTGAGTATACAGAGGTTTATGAAATAAGTAAAATTGATTTTATACATAATCATAAAATATGCATGCTAAGTGTAAATAGACTCACCAATATGCTAGAATAAACTAAAAACTAAATTATCTGAAAGTATGAGTGACAAACATTCTCCGATAACATGATAAATCTCTACAATTAGTTTCAATAAAGTTTCTTTAATGATATAAGTATAACTAAAGTTGGAATGTGATAAGAGATAGATATTGTATCAATACTGTGTCTGAAACTGTGATGAAGACTAACATAAACTAAGGATCTGAATATACAATCACACTGAGCACGAATGCATAAACATATTAACTTATCTAATTAACTAAATGTATGGTAGCTGAATACTAGGCATGTAAGACTGAACTGTACTTAGTCTGAACACAAGGACTATTTCTACGGATCACACCCTTTACTGGCAGGTGAGTCCCCATCCTTGGATTCACTCGGTGCGGAATCCTAGTCCCAACTAAGTAGACACTAAACTGATTTCTAAATTGTACTAGGTTGGACTGAATTATCAGTGACCGTGTTCACTGACTGAACTGGACTGCATTTACTGTGTTCTGGTGTCTGACTAAATACACTGAGTTTTGTACTGACTGAATACTACAGATTGTGATGTTTCTAAGATTATCTTGTAACTGCTATAGCTCTAGGTTAACAACTAGATTTTTGGGTATTGAATACCCCCCAGGACTCAATAGCATGAAAAGTAAAGCATAGCATGATCTTCAAAAGCATACCATAGGTAATTGTTTACATTCATTCACTGAGATATTTTATCAAACACTTTGAGGTTATGGACTTGTACATGAATGATAACACATGGTAACGTGTCATGATTATCGTATTCAATTCACATGGGCATTCTATCAAGCATGTGGAGATTTATACTTTAATATGTGGTAATTCGCCGAACACATGGAGATTATGAACATGGACATGGGAATATCTTAAACATGAAGGAATAACAGAGTAACATGGCAAAGTTCATAGCTTGGGGATTCATCTTAAAATTTACTTAACATGATATGGAAATTTCATCGAACATGTGGAAGACAGGAATTTAAACCATGACAATATTACTAAAATCATGAATTTAGGATCTACCATGAAATTTACTTGAATAAAGCATGGGAAATTCAAATTCATAGCATGAGAAATTTAAAATCTTTTATGGAATCATACATGGGTTGAATTGAATTAAAAACATCATGAAAACATGAAATTCAATCTTTCTTGAACATACAAAATACCATAGTAATGGAAGATTCATTCTTTAATTAAAAGAAAAGAGTTTTTGGGCTCCATGGGTGAAAGAGGACCCATGGATGAACTCCCACATACCTTAAATCTTTAATCCTGAAGGACAAACACAATATTGAAAGCATTCTTGAATTAGGAAACTTGATTTCTTGCTTTTCTTGAAGAAAAATTGATGAAGTTCTTGGTGTTCTTGAGGAGGCTAGGGTTTTCTTTGAGAGAAAAGATGAATAATAGAGTCTATAATACTTTTGGGGGATGAAATTAAGTGTTATGGGTGGATTTGGGTGAGGGGAAGTGACCAAAGTGCCTCTAAACCCTTTAGAAACTGAATTAGCATCTGAAACAGTTCTGTATTGCGTAGGCCGACGCATCGTGTCACTATCACATTAGCTTACTGCCTCACACAAAAATCCTATAGCTTTTCGCTCGGGTATCAGATTTAGAAAAAATTAGTATCATTGGAAAGATATTTTAATTATCTACAATTTGGGGGGTCTTGAGCTGTAAATTTCTATGTTTATAAAAAGTTATAGATGTTTAAATTAGACCCTTGTAGTATTGAATACAAACTTTAGACCAATCAAAGACTCTAAGATCAACTTTGTTCGAATTGATTCTTGTGAACATTTTTCACCTAAAAAGCTAATCAAACATGAGAATAAAGATCTTGAAACTTATATCAACATGGGAATCATTCTGATTTTAGCTTATACACGTAGGAACGATGGTTGAAAGACTAGACAAAAATGCAAAGTATTACATTATCTCCCCCTTGGGAACATTCGTCCTCGAATGAGACTGGTTAGACTGAGAGTACTATACAAAGGCAACTGAGGTCATATTCTGAACATGACTGACTTGGAACATGATTGAATAACTAATTCTAAAACATGATACATGAACTAAATATCATGAACTAAATTGATTTCTTGAATACATGCAATGACATCAGAATGATTGTTTGGGTGAGATAGAAACAAGAACTATTACTTCAAGATATATCCTATTTCGTGAAGAAAAATGAATGGTTTACGACATAAATACTTGGTATATTAAAATACATCTCCCCCTTGGGATACTTCATCCCCTAAATGATACTGACTTGGCTGAAATACTAAGGAAAGACTGATATGATGCACGAGAAACTTATAGACTAAATCTTGACTAAATATCTGGGATCTAAAACTTATGCATATGCATAAACTGATCTGAATTCAAATTTTGCATGAAGGTGAATTACCTCATGAATAGAATAGATGGAAAACCATAAGAACTTGTCTATCTATCTGCTAGACTGGATTGCTGGCTATACATACTGAATTATTCTAAAATCTTACACTCAACTATATATTCCACTTGTACACCACCATGACATTTAAGCCTATCTTCATTATCACACATGAACTTGTAGGTAAAAAACAACAAAAGCATCTTTCTTATTTTTCTCTTAACCTCTATCCTTAAAACTTTCATGCACTAGCCGAACAAACCTCGAACATAAAATTTCAACTAATCATGACATAAGGAGAGGTCACTGAAAGGTTAAAACATGAGGACCTAAAACATAACAGAATAACTTTGACACTCAATTGAGGCCTGGGGAATAAAGTATCAATGTTATGAATTCGCCAAAGAGGTCTGAACTGATGAAATACATGACATAAACTAAATTTCACTAATAAGTAGAGGTGTAGCATGCACACTTGGAACTTAACATACAATTAGGCATGGGCACATGAGTCATGAGCTGCATGACCTGAGTTTGGAGTTCATGATTTCATGAAACATGAGACATACTGCTGAGTGAACTATAACTCCTCATACTAGAAACTAAAAGTGCGCATGGTTTTTCTATGAAGTGCATGAATATGAGCTGTGTTGATGGAGCTGACATGTTAGGAATAAATAGATATCATGATGACTAAAAACTGTGCACTAAGATAATAATAGGTTGTGAATCGTCTTACCTTACTGCTTTTGTACACACACTAGCACTACTACTACAATCTGAGAGCCTGACGTGGTCACTTATTCTATCATCTCCCTCTTAGTTTTAAGTCATCATCTTAATTCTACGACCACTTAAATAAACTCTAAAATGAAATGCAATCACTTTACTCTAGAGTATGGAGTATAATAATACACATGAATGATAAACTCATCTACACCATCATACATAATCCGAATCAACAAACTTAAATTCTTACATATACTATTTAAGCCTACTAATTCACCTTTTGTAAAACTAACTCCATGAATATATAATTTGCCCAATCTACATAACGCTATCCCTACTCCACTACTGCTAAACTTCTAAGTTCATAATTCTAAATCTAGATCACAAATTATAAAAGGGGATCTGAAAGCACATCTAATTTTTGATTAATGCATGATTTTTATGAACATGAATAAAATATTTAAAAATTTAGGACATAAGGACACTGATGGGATACTTTCTGAGCCAACTTGCAATCCCATAACTGTTTGTAGGGACTAGTTAAGGAAACACTATCTGTAACGACTTAAGCTTCATTATTTTTTTCGCCTAAAAACTAAGGCAGAGTTAGCATAAATAGTGCAAGATAAGGATCTATATAAATTTCTTAGATAATACTTCTACTGCACGATCTAAGACTTAAAAGAAGGGAAATATTTTCTAAATGCCTTGTAGCATCTCAAATATATGTACAGATGTCTCTGTAACATTGCATAAAACTCTACTAGACATCAAATCATATACACCTTAGGACAGTTAAAGTTTTTTCTCTGATACCAAGTTTGTAACGACCTGAGACTACCCCCTAGTCTTCACAAGGTGCTTGGAGCCACAAGTGATCCCAAGCTAACTCATGAACTGGCATAGTGTTAAACAACTGAATTATAACATAATAAATAAATATTCTGCTCAGCAAAAATATAATCATACTAAAAAATTTAAAATGGATACAATACTAATAAAGCTGTATACTCTGATAAATCTGAAGGATGAAATTAGAATTACATGATTGAATCTGGCTGACATCTATGAAGCCTCTACTATACTAACTATAGATCACTGGTACATGCTCCAACAACCACTAATCAATACATATGAAATTTAATGAAGTACAAGAACTAAAACTGTTTGGAGTTCCCAAAGTAGGAGTACTCATCACCTGTTGGCTGGAATCTGCAACTGTTTGATCATGATATGTAGGCTATAACTGATACCTACATTATGAAAGAATGTACAACATAGACATATATATGGATCAATACTTCTGGAATGTACTGAATATACAGGGGTGAATGCTATAAGTAAAATTGATATCATACATTCGTAAAACATGCATGCTGAGTGTAAGAAGATTCACCAACATGCTTGAATAAACTGAAAACTAAAATAACTTAAAGCATGAGTGACAAATATTCTCTAATAAGATGGTGAATCTCTACACTTAGATTCTGTAAACTTGTTTTTATGATATAAGTATAACTGAAGCTGAAATATGATAAAACATGGATACTGTATGAATACTGGGTCTAAAACTATGTGAGGGAAACTGACATAAACTGAGGATCTGAATATACAATCACTCTGAGCACGAATGCATAAACATACTAACTTATCTGATTAACTGAATATCTGATATCTGAATATTGCGCATGTAAGACTGAACTATACGTAGTTTAAATAACTGGACTAAAACTGTAGAGTATTATGCATTTGAGGTAAGGACTAACTAAGTAACATAAGATAAATGAACATGAATTTATGAAAACTATATTATTTGATAATGCAAGACCAAGCATATAACATGATTCTGAAATAGTCTATAAAATAAGGTAATGAAATACTGATAACTGAATAACTAATAATTGTATGCTATGGTCAAGCAAACATAAAATTCAGCTGAGTTACTGATCTGATTGCTTGACTTAGACTATGATTGAGACTGTAACTAAGACACATACTAGAACTGAATACTGATCTTTCATAATTGAGTAGCTGATAGCTACGATAACTAATAACTAAGTTACTAATAACTGGGTGATTATTTATGATAGTTCTAATTCTGTAGTACTGAACTGATTTCTATACTGAGTCTTAAACTGAAATTGGGGAAGTAATCTTCAAATCGACATGCCCTTCTCTGAACTAATTAGGGTCCAACCTGTAACCCCAAGTAGAAGGGTGTCAGTACTATGGCACAGGTAAAGACTAGCAAAGGAGCCACCATTAATCTAGTAGGTGTTCTAAATAAGAATGGTGGTATCCTCAATCTGGCAGGTAAAATGCCTCATCTCTCAATCTGGTAGGTTGATGTCACAAACTATACTGGCTATGTAGTTTTGTAAGACAAGGACAACTTCTAAGGATCACACCCTCTACTGGCAGGTGAGTCCCAATCCTTAGGTTCACTCGGTGTTGAATCCTACTCCCAACTGAATAGACACTGAACTAATTTTTAAACTATACTTGGTTGGACTTAACTGTGGTTGATTGTGTTCAATGACTAAAATAGACTAAGTTCACTGAGTTCTAGTGTCTGATTGAATACACTGAGTTGTGTAATAACTAAAATACTACTAATCATGATATTTCTGAGACTATGTTGTAACTACTGTCGCTCTAGGTCAATAGCTGGATTTTCGGGTATAGAATACCCCCAGGACTCAATAGCATGAAACTTAAAGCATAGCATGATCTTGAAAAGCATAGACATAGTCAGTTGTTCATAATTCATTCTATGAGATATTTTATCAAACACTTGGAGGTTATGGACTTGTAAATGAATAAGAACACATAGTAACAATATCATAAGCATGGGAGCATAACATAATTACACAACTAAGATCACGAATTGGGGAATTCAAATATAATTTTCTTGAAATAGGACAAGAGAGTTTCATCAAAATATGTAAAGTTCATTGATTGAACGTAAGAATGTCTTAAAAATGAGGGAACAATAGAGTTACATGGTAAAGTTCACAGCTTGGGGATTGATCATGAAATTGACTTAACATGATATAGGAATTTCATCAAACATGTGGAAGACACGAATTTAAAATATGAGAATATTGCTAAACATCATGAATTTAGGATCTATCATGAAATTTACTTGAATAAAGCATGAGAATTCAAATTCATAGAATGATGAATTTAAAATCGTTCATGGAAACATACATGGGCTGAATTGAACTAAAAACATCATGAAAACATAAAATTCAATCTTTCTTGAACATACAAAATACCATAGTAATGGAAGATTTATTCTTTAATTAAAAGAAAAGAGTTTTTGGGCTCTATGGGAGAAAGAGAAATTTAAAATCTTTCATGGAATCATACATGGGCTTTAATCTTGAAAGTGAAACACAATATTGAAAGCATTCTTGAATTAGAAAACTTGAGTTCTTTCATTTCTTGAAGAAAACTTGATGATGTTCTTGGTGTTCTTGAGGAGGCTAGGGTTTTTCTTTGAGAGAAAAGATGAATAATAGAGTGTGTAAAGCTTTTGGGGGCTGAAAGTAAGTGTAATGGGCGGATTTGGGTGAGGGGAAGTTTCCAAAGTGCCCTTAGACCCTTTAAAAACTGAATTAGCATGTGAAATAGATCAGTAACGCATCACGTAGCTATCGTATCAGCTTACTACCTCAGACGGAATATGCTAAAACTTTTTGCTCGGGTATCGAATTTAGGAGAAATTGCTATCGTTGGAAAGATAATTCAATTATCTATAATTTGGTGGATCTTGAGTTGTAAAATTCTACGTATAGAAATGTTATACACATTTAAAGTAGACCCTTGTAGAATCAAATACCAAACATTGGACGAATCAAATGCTCCAAGCGCAACTTTGTTCTAATTGACTCTTATGTACATTTTTCATCTCAAAAGAAAACCAAACTTGAGAATAAAGATCATGTAACTTATATTCACATGGGAAATATTTAGATTACAGCTTATGCATGTAGGAATAACGGTTCAAAGACTAGCCCAAAAATGTGGGGTATTACATAATTGCTTCACATAAAGGGACTTTTTAGGGGTCAAGCCCATGAGAACCCAAATTTGCATTTGAAGAATTTTGTAGTAGTTTTTTCCCCCTTTTATGTTACACATGTATACCAAGAGTCCCTCCGATTATGCCTCTTCCCGTTCTCTCTAATGGGAAAGGCAGTTCTATGACTGAGATCTTTGATTGTCTGATACATCACCTCATGGGTAACTCATATAGAGGTTTTCTTATGAAAATACTTTTCACCTTTGAAGATGTTAAAACTAAGGGATAAAATTATTAATTTTTGCCAATTCCATGATTAACCATGGTATAAAGCGTTGGGAAGATTTAGGGAGAAACTCTTGAAATGGTATAACCATGAGATGCCAAAAAGAAGCTACTCCAAATTTTCTATCAGGCATAGGACCAAATAAAAAAAGACATAGTAGACAATGTATGTGGTGGATCTATCATTAAATGATCATATGGTGTTGCATCAAAGGTGTTAGATCAAGTGGTAAGTTTTTCTAGGGGTTGGGACATGAAGGATGTTGAGGTAGCTGTGGGGGATCCACCCTCATCTTTGTGTGCCTAGATAGAAAATGTCAAGAGAAGGAAAGAGATGCAAACATGATCAATTTAATGTCATATTTTGAGCTCCTTACTAAATATATGTTGAGAGTCATAATTGAAATAGTCAATGTTAGAGATCTAAGAGAAGCTAGGACATGTAAAAGTGTGGAAGAAGAGATGCTTGATTACAAGTTTAGTGTACTACCTAAGTATTCAGAGGGGTTCCACATTGCCTCTCAAGGGAAAGGCTGGAATTAAGGTCTGAAACATGAAATCCATACCATGCCAAAATGTGATAAAACGGTGGTTCAATAAAAAAATTATCTAGGATCTTGATCAGTGTTGAGGGGACCAAAAAGATTGTAATGCCTCGAGTTTGTACCTTGGACGCTACACGGTACCCATGACCCCGAAGGACCATAAGCTAACCCATGACTGAAATCTACTGTCAGCAACTAAATAATAATACTATAATAAATATGGAAAAAGAGGCTAAAATACCATAAGGTTCAAAACCTAAAATACTGATAAAGACTACCAACTGTAATAATAATTCAAACAACTGAATACTGTCTACAAGTCAAGTTTGAAAGCCTCTATCTATTTGAACATGGAGTTGATGGGACATGTCTCCAACTAAACCCGAATACTGAAATAAATGGAATACTGACATAATAAAACAATCTGATAACTTTGTCCTTAGACTATGAGGACTCACCACTAGGTCTGCTACTTATAATCTAGGCTGCTAGAATGGTCAGGGGCCCATGTGTCTGAACCTATGATATAAAACATCATAGCACAAAAGAAGAGGTATGTGCCAGTAGTTTGAATATACTGGTATGCTATGTGAGGTAGGATGATATGCAAGGGTTCATTTGCATGAAAAATAACTGATTAAATAGCATGAATACAATTAAATAAGATTACATGTATTACTGAACACTGATGAAATACTAATTATACAACACTGCACATATCTACATATACTATGTTTTGATCATAGTAACATTGGATACTGAGTTTTGATAACTGAATGACTAATATATTAATTGATTGATAACTTTATTAATAATAGCTGGGTGACTATTTTTGATAGTCCTTATTCAATAGAAATGAACTGAGTTCTATACTAAGTTGGGTGACTGTGCCTGACAGTCCTGATTATGTAGAACTGAACTGAGTTTTATACTGAAATTGAAACTGAAATTGTGGGAGGTAATCATCTAACCGACATGTCCTAAATCAGAACTAAAAGGGGTCCAAATTATGACCCCATTAGGAAGGGTGTTAATACCGTGCCATAGGTACTAACACTGGAAAACTAGGATGCCAAGCCTACCTGATGGGTGATACATAGTAGCAGTTAATCCTAATCTAACGGGTGACCCTTGGGAAGTAGTCAAGCCTAATTTGATGGGTGAATCCTTATACTGTACTGGCTACACGGTTTTGGATTACAGGGATTACTACTAATGACCTCTGCCTCTCTGAAGGGGAAGCCACCATCCCTCTACTCGCTCGGTGCTAAACCCTACTCTTAACTGAAATATACTGAACTTATTTCTAAACTGTTCTAGGCTATACTAAACTATTAGTGATTGTGTTAACTGACTGAACTTGATTGAGTTCACTGAGTACTATAACTGATTAAGTGTTATGAGTTCTGTTAG
The DNA here is from genome assembly GCA_026120095.1 of Capsicum chinense. Taxonomy (NCBI): domain Eukaryota; kingdom Viridiplantae; phylum Streptophyta; class Magnoliopsida; order Solanales; family Solanaceae; genus Capsicum; species Capsicum chinense. The sequence goes on along the minus strand of JAPEIP010000004.1, from coordinate 108,979,026 downwards.
CTGACTGAATATACTGAGTTTTGTACTGACTAGATACTACTGAGTTCTGAACTATATAGAGAACTAAGACTATAACTGAATACTAAGTACTACTATTTATCATGCTACTGAGACTATTTTGTAACTACTGTAACTCTAGGTAAGTATCTAGATTTTTGGGTATCGAATACCCCCAGGACTCGATAGCATAAAGAACTTGAAAAGCATCACAATGTTCACTTGCACACAACTCTTTTATAGAGGTATTCTATTAACCACTTGTAAGATATAAGCTTGCCCATATGCTACTATGTCATGAATTTTGCATTTAATTCACATGAGCAATTCATCAAGAACTTGGGGAACAAAATCTATGCACATGATAATAAACAACATGTAGGCATCATTATTTTAAATTCTAATTCAAAAATCAAGGGATATTAACATGAATTCACATGATACTACACATATGATAAATATTTTCACATGAAACATGGAATAAACCATGGATTAGAACATAACTAACAATATAATCATGAATACATTCAAATCTCACATGGAATTCTTGTAATAAATTAACTTGTTGTTTAAAAGAGTTTCTTGAAATTCAATAGTGGAAGGAAAACCTCAGATGAACACTTAACATACCTTGGTGGTTGAATCAGTGATGATTGAGGGTGCTTCTTAAATCCTGAATTTGAAATTAGATCCCCTAGGGTTTGTTCTTTAGGGGATGTTAAAGAGAATGAGTGTTTTAGCCCTAAGATTGACTTAATTTTGTGGTTTGGAGCTAAATAAAAGTGGGATGAAGACGCATTTACCCTTTTTGATGAGGAAATAAAAGAGAAAAAACCATAGCAGACCGATGCACCCCATGAATGGGATGATGCTATGGCTGACGCATCACGTCGAGTCCCCATCATCTCAGTGGAATTTGACACTAGGAGCTAGGAAAAATATTTATCAATGTGATAGGCACTGTGGTGCATCGATATCATATTGATCCACTGGTTTTGACTTCAAATCGTGATTTCAAATAATGTTTGAAAAATCCAACACTTGTATGAGAACACCTACTGATATACTTGATCATAAATCAACCTAAAAATCAATATTTTAAGGTCATAAGGGTCGTGAAATTAGATCGCCAACTTACGAAGGCTAAAAAGCTTCTAAATATAAACACTTAGCTGAAATTTCTAAGTCAGGGACTTCTTTTTCAAGCTTTAACAGACTGAGTTAACCTTTGAATTTTGGGGGGTCCTACAATATCTCTCCCTTGGGAACATTCATCCTCGAATGAGACTGCTAATGGTGAGGAATATTAATGGACTGAGTTTATACACTAAACATGCATATCTTATTCATGGAATACATGATTGAAAGTACTGATAAGCTGAGTTTTCATACTGAATATGCATATTTGATGCATGAGTACATGACTAAACTAATTTGTGAATACATGACTGAATTTGCAATGGTAACGGATACCAAGTTCATAACTATAACTGAACATTGAACTAAGCCAATCTAGGGAAAACTTTTACCTTAAGATGAGAATGCTGATGAACTTTAGATCATTTATTGAATAAGAATGAATGGGAATATGAGAGCATAACTAATTTAGAAACATGATACATTATTGAAATATCATGAAATGAATTGATTCCTTGGATACATGCAATGACATAGGAATGGTCATATGGCGATATTGGAATGAGAGAGTTAACTTATGAGTACTCATTACTCTAATTGGACATTTTTACGTGAAGAGTAACTGGATGGTTTTGGACATAAAAGCTCGGGGTTTATAGTGCATCTCCTCCTTGGGAAATTATTTCCCCTGAAGGATACTGACTTGGATGAGTAAACTGCGGATAGACTGGATGATGCACAGGGCACCTACGAACTAAATTATGACTGAATATCTAGTATCTAAAACTAAGGCATGGTAAATGAACTGAGTTGAACTTGTAAATACTAGAATGCTTCATTCTGGAATAATCATATTCATAAGACTTCGGAGAGGATGACTGGGTGTAAAGATGGGTAGCCATACGAGCTTGTCCGCCTGACTACTAAACTAAATTGTTCGCTTTATGGACTAACTCATACTAAAAACTTATACTCAACTTGAGCATTTCTTGACACTCTTTCTATAAAATTCTACTGATTTTAGGAAGAAGGGAAATCTTGGCATGGTCTGAATAAGACATTTGAATAATAAATCACCACATGGCTACAATTTTGCAATCTGGAGAAAGTCCTACAAAACGTCATCTAAGATAGAGTTACTAAGCCTTATGCACTCCAACTACTAACTTGCAATCTTAGCCACGTTTCTCAACTATTACCTCTACTGGAATTTCTACTTCAACACTGTATTTCACTTAAGGCTACTAAAAATATTCATATGGGAACTAAGCATGACTGCATAAACATACTAACTTATCTGATTAACTGAGTGGATGATAGCTGAATACTGGGCATGTAAGACTGAACTGTACTTAGTCTAAATAACTGGACTAAAACTGTAGAGTATTATGCATATAAGGTAAGGACTGACCGAGTAACATGAGATAACTGAGCATGAATTCGTTAAAACTGTATTATTTAAGAATGCAAGACCAAGAGTATAACATGATTCTGAAATAGTCTGTAAACTAAGGTACTAAAATATTGATAACTGAATAACTGATAGCTGTATGCTATGGTCAAGCTAACCTTAAACTGAACTAAGTTACTGATCTGATTACTGCACTAAGACTATAACTAAGATGGTATTTTAGACTGTAACTAACACAATAACTGAGACTATATTGGAACTGAATACAGAATATAGAATTTTGATAACTACGTGATGGAGACTGACATAAACTGAGGATCTGACTATACAATCACACTCGGTATTTTCTCAACTTCTCTTCTCATGAAAAATATTCTAATTTCCCTTCCTTTAACCACTAAATACAAATTCTTGCTAGCTATTTACTTAGCACAATAACCCGAAATTAAGGCCTATTTTCATAACTACAGCCTCGTGTAAAACAAGCATGCAAAAATTTTTTCTTATCATGAAACATTTTCTCCCTCCTATATAAGAAATCACTCATCACTACATAATTTCATAAGGAAAGTTCACAAAAGGGTTAAAACATGAGGACATAAAGCATGAATGAATACTATGTCAAACTCAACACTTAACTAAGGCCTGAGGAATAGAATGTCAATACCATGAATTGATGAAGATATTTAATCTGAGGATATACATGACATAATATGAATTTATCCAACCGTTAGGAGTGTTGTATGAGTCATGGGAACTTAGCATAGTGTAAAGTATGAGTACATGAGTTAAGAGCTGCATAATGTGAGTTTGGATTTTCTGTATTCATGGAACATAGATGATAATGTTGAGTGAACTTGAACTCCTTATACTAGAAACGGTAAGCGTATATGATTTTCGATTATGTGCATGAATATGAGCTATGATCATAGAGCTGATATGTAAGTAGTGAGAAGATATCATGATAGATAAAGTGCAAGACTTTAAACTGAGGTAAGGATAGGTTGGGCATCATCCCTTCCCACTGTATTTCTACACACACTGGTATTACTATAAAAATAATCTAGAAGCCTGACTTGGTTGCTTGTTTTACCATCTCCCCCTAAGCATAAAGCTGTTATTCTAAGTCTGTGAACCACTTAATAAACTTTAAAGTGAACTAGAACAACTATACTCTAGAGCTTGAGATATAAGAATACTCATAAAAACTAAACTCATTCTGAAGGACTACACATGATAATGTAAGGTCCATTGCTAGTACTTTCTTCTAATACATGATTCATAGCTTTCTACTGCCCCAACAATCAACATATAGCAATCTCAACACTGACTAACTTAGAATTCTTAACTCTTCTTTATACTGGTTTAATAAAAAAAATTCAAGCTTAAATAAACTAAAATTGAGGTACTACCCCTTTATTTAATGATTGTCCCTTTAGGAAACTTGAACAGAACGACTCTTTAATTGAAATCAACTGAATGGATTTTCTGAAATCTGTAACTGAGTAATTTATATATACTCATTTGGATAAAATAGATTTACCTAGTAGGATAGGCACTAAAAAGTTTCTATTTAGATTCCTTGTTTGACTTTAAAGTTGACTGCTATGTGAGGAGTTACCAGAGACAAATAAGCTCCAGGATCTAATAGAGCATAAACATGTAAATGAAAGATCAGTAACGTACAAGTGACCACATCAGGGGAATTTTCTTGATCATGTCTGGAATGAAGTTCATAAAGCCTATTTGAGTGTTGCCCACTGATGGCATTGGAAGTGGCACCCTACTGATTTGGGCAATCAGACTGAGCTAAGGGACGATTATAATAACCATGTGAAACTGACTAAGGACAATCTCTGACTCTATGGCTTGGCTTGCCACACCTGAAACAAACATCACTACTAGCTCTACACTCTCTCTTATGATTCTTACCACATTCTCTACAAAGAAGATAAGACGAACACCCTTCCCACTACCTTATGACTTAGATCCTGGTGCTTCACCTCGACTGTCATTCTTAGACTTAGGCACTGTTGCTCTTACTGAAGGAAAAATTGGGGCTAAGAATATCTAATGGAATTAGGAGTAGTTACTATCCCCTGATCTTAGGTTAGAATTATTTGTTCTATCCCTTTTATTCTTTCTACGCTCCCATTCGTCACTCTGCTAAGTATAAGTAAAAAACATAGATAGGAAAATAGTCTACAAATGGTTCTGAGAAACTACTAAATAAGCTAAGGTAGTGAAAGCAGCTATAAATTCAGCGTGACAGACATGCTCATTTAAGGGATCTGCCTGAATGGGCGGAGGAGCTGGCTGGTTTTAAATTCTTCTTACATTAGATTTTTAGGAAGGCAAGTTCTAGAATCATAAGGAAGAGATGAATTAGACTGAGAGTTTAACTTGAGATCATGCTCACTCACATGATATAAACACTGAAAAAGGGAAAATTTTCCTAAAACATCTCATAGCCTCCTGCCTATAAGTGTGGTGCGCTACATACCCATACACAAGACTCTACTTGATGTGGCTTTCAGACTTTATAGGATGATGTTGGAACTTAGGCTCTAATACTAAGTTTTTAATCCCCCAAGTCTATACCCTAGATGCTACACGGTGCCTATGACCCGAAAGGACCATAAGTTAATCCATGACTGATATCTGCTGTGAGTACTCAATAATAATTTTGTAATAAATAAAGAAAACAAGGGTGAAATGCCATAAGGTTCAGAACTTGAAATACTGATAAAGAATACCAACTGTAATAATAATTCGTACACCTGAATACTATCTTAAAGTCTATTCTGAAAGCCTCTATCTATCTGAATATGGATTTGATGGGACAAGTCCTTAGCTAACCATGAATATTGAAATATACTAAATACTAATATAATGAAATGACATGATAACTTTATCCTCAGACTATGAGGACTCACCACTAGGTCTGCTACCGATAATCTGGGCTGTTAAGTATGGTCAGGAGCCCATGTGTCTAAACCTATGATATAAAATAACATAGCTCAAAAGAAGAGGTATAAATTAGTACTTTGAATATACTGGTATGATAAGTGAGGTAGGATGACATACAAGGGTTCATATGCATGAATAATAATAGGCTGAATAGCATGAATACAACTTAATGAGAGTACATGTATAACTGAAAACTAATGAAACACTAATTATGTAATACTGCACATATCTACATATACCTTTTTAGATATCATAATAACACTAAATGCTGAGTGTTGATAACTGAATGAATAGTATCTGAGTTGACTGATAACTGTATTATTGATAGATGGATGACTATTTTTGACAGTCCTGATTCTATAGAGCTAAACTGAGTTCTATATAGAACTGGGTGACTGTGTTTAATAGTTCCGATTCTAAAATTAAACTGAGTTTTATACTGTGACTGAAATTGAAACTGTAGGATGTAATCATCTAACTAACATTCCCCAAATCTAAGTTGATAGGGGTCCAACCTATGACCCCAGTTGGAAGGGTGCTAGTACCATGCCATGGGTACTAAAACTGGAAAACCAGGATGCCAAGACTAATTAATGGGTCACACCTGGGTGGAGTCAAGCCTAATATAACGGGTGACCCCTAGGAGGTTATCAATCCTAGTCTAAAGGGCGACTCTTTATCCTACATTGGCTATGTAGGTCTCGAGTATAGGGATTGCTACTAACGAATCTACCTCTCTAACAGGGAAGTCGTCTTTCCTACACTTGCTCGGTGCTAAATTCTACTCCCAACTAAAAGATACTGAACTGATTTCTAAACAGTTCTAGGCTAAACTGAACAGCTACTGATCGTGTTAACTAATTGAACTTGACTGATTTCACTGAGTACTATAATTGATTGAGTGTTCTAAGTTCTAATTGTTGACAGAATATATAGAGTTTTGTATTGACTGAATACTACCGAGTTCTAAACTGTATATAGAACTAAGACTGTGACTGATTATTGAGTACTACTATTCATAATGCTACTGAGACTATTCAATAACTACTGTAACTCTACGTAAGCAGCTAGATTTTCCGATAATGAATACCCCCAGGACACGATAGCATGTAGAGTAAAGCATAGCACAAACTTGAAAAACATCACAATGTTCAGTTGCTCACAACTTATTCATAGAGGCATTCTATTAAACACTTGTAAGATAAGCTTGCACATATGCTAGTATGTCATGATTTTCGTATTTAATTCACATGAACAATTTATCAATAGCTTGGGGAACATAATTTATGCACATGATAATAAACAACACGTAGGCATCATAATTTCAAATTTCAATTCAAAAATCAAGGGCTTTTAAAATGAATTCACATAATACTAGATACACGATAAATACTTTCAAATGAAACTTGGTATAAACCATTTATTAGAACACAATTAACATCATAATCATGAATACACTCAAATCCCACATGGAGTTCTTAAAATCAATTAACTTGTAGTTTAAAAGAATTTCTTTAACTCCAAGGGTGGAAGGACACTCTTGGATGAACACCTAACATACCTTGGTTCTTGAATCCATGAAAATTGATGGTGCATTCTTAAATCTTAAATTTGAAATTAGATCCCCTAGGGTTTATTCTTAAGGGGATTTTAGAGAGAATTAGTATTTTATCCCTAAGAATGACTTAATTTCGTGTTTTGGGGGCTGAATAAATAGGGCATAAAAACCTATTTACCCCACTCGATGCAGAATTAAAAGAGCAAAAAACATACCCAGTAACGCCTAGACCGACGTGCCCCATCGATGGGATCAATGCTATGGCCGGCATGCCACGTTGAGTCCACATCAACTCAGTGTAATTTTAGACCAGGAGCTAGGAAAAACATTTATCAATGCAATCGATGATGTGGAACATCAAGATCACGTTGATCCACTAGTTTGGACTTTCAAACATGATTTCAAACAATGTTAGAAAAATCTAAAAGTTGTTCAAGATCACCTACTGACATACCTGATCATGAATAAACCTAAAAATTGATATTTTTAAGGTCATAAGGGTTATAAAATAGGATCACAAACTTAAGAAGGCTAAAATACTTCTAAGTATAACACTTAGCTTAGAACTTTTTTCAAGCTTTAATAGACTAAGTTAAGCTTAGAACTTTGTGAGGTCTTACAATGATGGTGAAAGAAATGAGAAGTTATTTCTCCATGCTCTACCAAAAGGTTGAGTCCCTCTCAACCACTATTCAATAACTATAGGTAAAGTTGAATAAAATATCGATATATCTCTTGGTGAGACATAATGAAGAAATGCCAAGCGGGAAGGTAACAAATGTAATGGTCACTCGGGATGGAAAAAGTCTTGGAAATAAAATTGATTTTTATACTTCTAGTGAAAAATAAGATGATGAGCAAACAAAGGCAAAGAGAAAGAGGCCTAATAATGATGAGCTAAAGTCAAGTGGGGTTGTTGTTTAAAAGTAAAAGATGAATAATTGTCAAATTATTTCCATACCACTATTCACTATTCCTTACCCTTTCCATAAATGGTTCACACCAAAAGGAGAAAATACAAAGTTCAGCAAGTTCTTTGATAAATTTAGCACCCTATCCATTAATATTTCTATAATTAAAGCTTTGCAAGATATTCTTGGGTATGTTAGATTTATGAAGGATTTGGTATCTAAGAAATTACTTGTGGAGGATAAAACAATACAAATAACACATTATTATGGTGTCATTATGTCAAGAATGATAGGAAAAAGAAAAAAGACCCTGATTATTTTACAATTCCATGTACCATATGATTTTTCAAGTTTGCAAAAGCATTGTGTGAACATGGAGCATGTGTAAACCTAATGCCATATGCTATATTACATAAGCTCGAATTCAGGATGACACAACCTACCATGATGAAATTGCTCATGGATGAACGATCCATGAAGAAACCAATGAGAGTTCGTCATGATGTTCTAGTCAAAGTTTACCGATTTATCTTCTCATATGATTTTGTAATCTTAGATTATGGATTGGATATTGAAGTTCCTATCATTCTTGGGAGGCCATTCTTAGCTACCGAGAATGCTTTGGTGGATGTGAATTGGTTGGATAATGAAGAGGTTTTCTTCAACGTATGTTAGTCCATGAAGAAACCAATGGACTTACAAGTCATTTTGGTGATAGGTGTAATGATGGGAGGTGACAATTATGTTGATGTAAGATTGTTGGATGATCCTTTTGTAGGATTGTTATGGAATTACAAAAGGGAAGAAATGGAAGAATTTAATGAGGTGGTTGCATCTTTAATAGGACTTGGATCTTATACCAAGAATCCAGTAAAGTTGAATGTTAATATTAAAAATCATGAGAGTCCACCCATAAAACCATCAATTCTTGAGCCGTACAAAATTAAATTAAAGTCATTGCTGCCCCATCTTAAATATCTATTCTTGGTGTATGGATATATGTTACCTATAATTATTGCAAGTGAAATTGAGCCCTATAAAGTGGAATCTTTGAAGTTGGTGGTGAAAATGGTTCATCCGAGCCATTGGATGGACAATCGTAGATATCATAGGAATAGCACCAGGCATTTTTTACCACATATTAAAACTAAAGCAAGTTCAGTTCCTAGTTTGTAACATCAAAGGAGGCTAAATCAAACCATTCAAGAAATGGTAAAGAAAGAAATCATAAAATTGCTTGACGTGGGATTAATCTATCTAATTTCCGATAACACTTGGGTATGTCTGGAGAAATGTGTTCCAAATAAAGGTGGCATCACAGTAGTTAAAAATAAAAAGAATGACCTTATCCCCTTCTGACTGGTCACTGGGTGGCAGCTATGTATGAACTACCAAAAGTTGAACTCATGGAGCAAAAAGGACTATTTTTTTATGCCCTTCATTTACCAAATATTGGATTGGTTGGCTGGGTAAGGATGCTATTATTTTCTACATAGCTACTTTGGTAATAATTAAATTTGTATCTCCCAGAAGACTAAGAGAACATGACCTTTATATTCCCTTATGGGACATTCACATTCAAGCAGATGCCCTTAGGGTTATGCAATGCACCAACAACTTTTCAATGTTTCATGCTATTAATTTTTGTGGATATGGTTGAGGATTCGATGGAAGTCTTCATGGATGATTTATCAGTGCTGGGGAACTCATTTGAATCATCTTTTGAGTACCAAAACAAGGTAATTGGGAGATGTGTGGAACGCAACCTCGTCCTATATTAGGAGAAATGCCATTTCATATCCAAAGAAGGTATTTTGTTAGGCCACAAGATCTTAAGAAGGAACGCAAGTTGATCAATCTAAAGTAGAGGTGATTGCCAAATTACCCCCACCCGTGTCTGTAAAAGGTGTATAGATTTTCCTTGGGTATGCCAGATTCTATCGATGATTTAACATAGATTTCTTCAAAATAACTCATCCAATGTGTAACTCCTTGGATCATCTTAAATAGTTATTAATTTCATCTCTAATTAATATGGCCCCAAATTGGTCATCTCGTTTTGAAGTGATGTGTGATGCAAGTGGAATTGTATTAGGTGCAGTGTTGGGTCAATGCAAGGAAAAAATCTTTCACCCTATCTTTTATGCAAGCAAGACCTTGAATGATGCTCAATAAAATAAATCGTTACCAAATAAGAGTTGTTAGCTATTATATATGCTTTTAAAAAATTTTGGGCCTTATGAAAGTGGTATAGCACACGAATCATGCCACCCTTAAGTACCTGATGGAAATAAGGAAGCAAAGTCGCACCTAATTAGATGTATTTTGCTTTTGCAAGAATTCATTTTTGTGGCAAAGGTGTGGAAGGGGTATAAAACTAAGTGGCTGACTATCTTTTGTGTCTTTAAGGTAATCACGAAAGGCATGGAGAAATTGAGATTGATAATAAAATTCTCGACAAGTTAGTCATGTCTATTACAGGAAAAAGTGCACTATGGTATATGACTATTCCAATTATATATGAAGTAGTATACTTCCCAACGGGATTAGCTGCCATCGAAAAAAGTTATTCTTATTTTATTTAATGAAATATTTTTATGATAAACCATTCTTATTTTGAGAGTGCACGGATGGTATGATTATGTGATACGTACTTTAGGTTTAGATGTATGATATCCTTGAAAATAGCCCTTCCTTCCCTGACGGTGATCACCATGAGGGAATCCAAACGGCTACTAAAATCCTTCCATGTGGGTATTATTGACCCTCCATGCATAGGCATGCCATTGAGTGGGTAAGAATATGGTACCAATGTAAAATCAAAGGTGGTATCTTGAAGTTGGAATATTTGACATGTGGGGGTTTGATTTTATAGGCCGATTTGTGACCTTATTTGGAAACAAATATATAGTGGTCATAGTTGATTATGCTTGTAAATGGGTGGAAGCTGTGAACTTCTGAATAATGAGAGAAAAAGAGGTACCTTTTTTTTTAAGAAGTACATCTTTACACGATTCGGAACGTCATGTGCTATCACTAGCGACGGAGGCTAACATTTTTGTAATTGAGTATTTTATGACCTTTTTTACAGTTATGGGTTTAAACATATGGTTGCTACCCCATATCACCTCCTAATGAGTGGCCACATCAAATTTTCATACCAATGAATCAAAGCCATACTCGAGAAAATGGTGAATATAGGTTAAACCAGCTGGGCAAGGCAATTTGATGAGGTACTTTGGACTTATAGAACGACCTAAAAACCCCCAATTGGTATGTCTCTTGAGAAATTGGTATTTTTAAAGGAATGTAACTTGCCTATTGAGTTTGATCATAAATCCTTGTGGAATTTAAAGAGGTTGACATGAATTGGGAAGAAGCCTCCATGGAGAGTGTCACAAAACTCCATGAGTTGGAAGTTTTTTGACTCAAAACAGATGAGTGTTATGAATTGTATAAGGATAAAATAAGAAAATTGCATGATGCGAAAATATTAAGATGATAATTTCATGTCAGTGAGAGTGTACTCATTTACAATTCTCATATGAAACTCTTTGTTGGAAAACTTCGTTCTAAAATTGTCGGGGCTATTTGTGATATCTAATGTTTACCATAATGGTTCCATAAAATTGGATGATCATGAAAAAAGAAAGTTTGAAGTAAATGTCCAAATGGTGAAGCAGTACAATGTGAAACGTCCCTGGGTGGCTAAGGTGGAGTTTGTTTATTTCAAAGACGCAATGTAGTGAAGAAGGATGGTTGGGTCGTAACGTTAAATTAGGCGCTTGATAGGAGGCAAGCCATCCTTGATTCATTTTTTTATTATTATTTTGTAGATATTTTAACACAAGTTTATTGTCCCAAAAAACAGGGGGAAATATAGTTGGAAAATGGCAGTTGTGCAGAAAAACAAAACAAAGCAAAAACTAGGCAATTCGGCCTAAGTTACCGCAATCGTGGAACACTTTTCCCCGATTGCGACATCCAATGGTCATTCATTTTCTTCTCAAAAGATTCCCTTCAAACCCTTGTACTTCTTTAATTAGTTGAAGTAAGGGAACTTATGGTTTCTATGTTGGGGTGTATGAGGCTACTTTTGTATTTGTGTGTTTGTTTCTTGTGCTTATACTTGGACAATCCTTTCTCTAAGATGGATGGACTGACTACATACTTAAGGGAAAATCATCTTGATTAAATTTTCGCCAAGGATGCAGGAGATGTCTGAGTACCTGTAGCATCGGGGCATTAAATACAAGGGAAGTTAGAGTACCTGTGGCTTTTTGGATTTGGGATCAGACTTGTACCAATGTCAAAGTCTAAGTATACATATGTTTTACCCATATGAAAACCAAAATATGAGTTGAAGTGTAATACCCTGAACTTTCTTTAAGTCAAATCTAGTCTCCAGAAGAGTTATTGATGACTTCCTAAATGATTAATATTTCACTCAGATAGAATTTCCCTAATTTTGACTTTTTGTCATGTGGAAAATTGAATTAGCTTTCCAATGATACAAATTTCATCCAAATCTGTTATTGGAGTAAAATGATATGGAAATAAATTTTACAAAAAGCAGTAAAAACTGCCCAAGTACAATTATGAGGGTTGATGGACAGTCGAGTTAGCGATGGACTGTAGCCCAAACCATTGCAGCAGAGGTAGTGAAACCATATCCAACCTAAGGGTGACAACTCAGGATGATGGATCATCGATCTAGCGATGAACCATCTCCCAACCCATTGTAGAAGAGGCATTGAACCCCTATTATGCCTTGGTGTGACGGTCAGGAGCGACAAACCATTGACCCAGCGACAGACCGTCGCACCCACCATCATATATTTTGTTCTGCTATTTTAAGTTGATTTTAAAAAGAGCTTTTTGGTCTTTTACCACACTTTCTAATACCTAATAATATCAGACATAGTCTCATAAGTTCATTATTTATCTTCAACAACAAATTAGTGTTTTCTCTCAAAGATAATCCCCAAGAACAAGATCCAACTCCTCCTTTAAGAAACTAACAAATTCAAGTTCTTCAAGTCCAATAACTTCAATAAACTCACAACCAAGGTATGTCACGTGTTGATTCATGGGTCCCTTTCACCTATGAAGCTCAAGAATCTCTTTTGAAAATCTAAGATTTGTGCATTTATGAATGTTCATAATTTAAATTGAATTGAAATTCATGTTCATAATATTGTGAGGTCTTGATTCATGTTTGAAATTACATATTCCATTGATTAACCCTAGGATGTCGTGATTAGCATAATAATAATGATAAAACCTTAAATTTACACGTTGAATGATATATCCATGATTATTAGATGTATTGATGATTTTATTACCAAAGCATGCTCACCATATGTTTGATTAAATGCCTATGTGAAGGAAAAGTGCCATACTAGTATGATAATATAAAATCCCTATTTATATAAAAGCTTATGCATGTCCAGTGTTTGACGAAATGTCTTAGTCAATGAATTATGGATATTTGTGTAGCCATTGTGGTTCTTTAGAACTTGTACTTATGAAATCTCCAACTTATTGTATTATGGATTGTGATATTGGTCGTCTATTCAAGAAAGTCATGCTTTGTCAGTTTCCTTCTATCGAGTCCTGGGGGTACTTGTACCCAAAAATTTAGCTGTGTACCTAGAATCAGTGTCATGTTTTCAAGATACTCTAAGTGAAGCCATGATCCATAGAATTTAGTCAGTCTCATGATGCAGGAAAACTCAATAATGTTAGTAGTTTTCCGTCAGTCAACAAAACTAAGTTCACTCAATCTAGTCAGTTCAGTTAATCATTTTCAGTTTCTATTCAGATTGGAGTAGATATTAGCATCGAGCGAACCCAAGGATGGGAACCCATCTATTATGAGGTTGTGATTCTTAGAAGTAATCCTTGCATTCCAAAACTACGTAGCCAGCATAGGTTGAGGCACATAGCCTGTTATATGAGGGTAGATGAGGTGGCTTAACTTGTTATATGAGGGTTCCTACTGTTCTCACTAGAGTTACCTATTATATGAGGGTTACTCATAGATTATCCTTACTAGTGGTGCGATATTGACACCCTTTCAACTGGGGTTACAGATTAGACTCTAACTTAACTATATTGCATTATTTGGGGCATGTTTGTTAGATAACTTCTTCCCATAGATTTAGTTATAGAATCAGGACTATTAGAATGTAGTTATTCAGTCTCAGTAATAGAACTCAGATAGTTCTACAAAATATAGGACTGTCAGATATAGTCAACTTAGAACAATAAGAAACTCAGCTAGTTCCATTAGAATCTTGACTATCATATACAGTCACTCCATATTAGTTATTTCAATTATACACTCATAGGAATCTCAAGTAATCAGTACTCTGGGTCAGTAATCATTGTATCACAAACTCAGTTACAGTTATTATGTATTCATGCATACATTCTCACATTCATGTTATCCAGTTAGTTAGTATAGTTCATGAATGTGAACCCTTTGTATTTAGCCTACCTCACATGCATATCAGTACATTCAATTGTACTAGCGCATTTGCACTATGGTGTTTTATACCATAGATTCAGAAGCACGAGCTGTAGAGCATCACTAGCATTCCAGTCTCGGCAGTCAGAGTAAGCAGTGGGTCCTCATCCTTTGGGTACATGACCATTACTTTATTATGTCACTAATTAATGTATTTTAATAGTTGGAGTTAGTTGGGGACATGTTCCATCAACTCTTTATTCGGATAACTTAGAGGCTTTCGGACTAGCATGTTCAAGCAATCATTTTAGTTGTTTTGGTATTGATATAACATATCTTCAGATGTTATTTTTTATCAGATATTTGAACCTTATGGCCTTTCAGCCTTTATTTCTGCATTTATATAGTATATTATATAGTGTACAGGTACATATATCAGTCATGGGTTAGCTTATGGTCCTTTGGGGTTATGAGTACCGTGTGGCATTCTGGGTACCAGACTCGGAGTGTTACATAAAGGCTTAGGTTGGTGACATAATTAGAAAATTGTACATAGTGAAAATAAAGAGTAAACACCCCCTCCATCCAAAAATTTTCAAAAATCAAGGGCATAGACGTGAGCGACCTTGTAACAAAACTTTTTCTCTTTTTGTTACTCCAAAATTTTGGCATGTGAAAATTTGTTGATACTCGATTTTTGTCTCTAGTGAGATGGACGATTGAGCGTCCTTGGTGAATTTCCTTGACATATGCGGTGAGCTTATTTTTTCAAATCTCATATATACGTGTACCCTCTAGAACTCTCCTTATTAGTTTCTCAAGGATAATTTTGATTGTTCTTGGATGGTGAGATGATCTTAGGTCATCTTTTTAATATTGGAAGTCCACTCTAGCCTAAAAGGCCTACCCTTGAATAGATGTTATCCCTAGTCACCCACTTTGAGCCTTTGGACCAGTCTTTGTAAAACACATTGCAAGTCATGGGCCTTTCAATTTGTATCCCTCTTTTGAACCGTACCCTCCTTGAACTTAAGAATACAACTTGATGCCCAAAAATATAAGTTGGGGATGGTGAAATTGGAAAAAGTAACTTTAGGCCACAAATTTTTATGTGGGTGCCTAAGATCTTAAGCATTGAGAACAAATGAATAAGAAAAGGAAAGAAATGAACAAAGTGTGAAAGAAAATGAAATTAAAATTAAATGGGTGAACCAAAGAAATAAAAGTAGGCACTGGTTTAAAGAGTGGAGACAAAATAAGTGTCCCACGGTCAAATGTTTTATGGAATAGTGTGATGTAAATGTTCAAGGAGGGTATAGACATGTTGTTCCTAAATGACATCCTACCCTAGCCTGAACCTATGTTACAATCTCAAAAAGCCCTTCAAGATCTCAAACAAAGTGTATTCATTATAGTGGCGGTTGAAATTAGCAGTAAGCCTATGGCATGTTACTTAATCCCTTGTTGTATATTTTATAACTTTACATGTGGAATTTTCCTTCTTATAAGGAGGCATATAAACAATTTGAGGTGGGTGATTTTGTCAACTTTCAAAAAAATGAGGTAAAAAGAGTATAATGAAGTTGAGGTCAAAAATTGAGTAACTTCTAAAGTATTAGTGATTGTTGTATGGCTGCTCTTTCAAATCACTTGCACCTTTGAACATTGCATTTCATGCTGAGAAAGGTTGTGAGAGTAGTTTTGCCTACGTTTGAATAGCTACATGTGGTAGTAACTAGGCTTGAAGTCACTATGATCACTGGTTCATGTAATTTTGGCATTAATCTACATTTAGCTTAATGGATAGAGGTAGTACTACTTGAGTACAAGAAAAGCTTTATGTTGGGTGTTGAATAGTGGTGATTTTACAACTCATTTGAACAAAAAATTCTTTCACTCTACTATGATTTAACATATAAATGAGACAAATTTGTGATTTAATGCTCTAATCTTTGCATCTTGCAGTCATACAGGAGATTAGAAGGAAAAATGTGAAATCGAGTTGAAAAAGATAAAAAAGAAAATTAGTGGAGAAAAATATAGAAAACCCTGTGCAGAAAACCAGTCTCAGAAACCATGATCACGGCCAGTCAAGCTTAGTCAAATAAACATGATCGCAATCATTAGAGGGCGAATGCAGTCACCGCAATCGCGGGAATATTGGTGTGATCCTGGTCTAGCTGGTTTAGTCACCAAAGAAAATTTAGTAAAATGACATAGCTGATTCTAAATATCATATAAGGCACAAATCTTTTCCCCTTGAGAGATGATTGACATGTCTAGATTGAAAATTAGATAGTTGGTGAACCTAGAATTTGAGGAACATTTTGTGTATTTAAAGTTTCAATTTTAGTTTAATTAAATTGAATTGTAAAGTGAAGATTCTCCTTATTTTCAATTGCCATGAATGTATCTTTTGGTATATTTCATTCTCTTTACTTCATGAGTAGCTAAGTTTTCTTGTCTTGGGATTATGTTGAACTAATGTGCAATTATGTGTGGATTGTGATATATTTATGCATATGTTAGTTATTTGATGATGAGTTTTACTATTGCTTTGTTAATGTCGTTGAGATTTACGGGTGAAAGCCCAAAAGGTCAAAAATGGGTTTGAGGGTGGAAACCCCAAACTCTTGAAAGCTCAAACCATCCTTGAAAGAGCGGTTTGGGTGAACTTTTGGAACCTTTATCATCCTTAAAAGAATGATAGGGGTATCAAAGCAATAGTAGACACTTGATGGATGTAGTTTTCTAACCTTAATCATCTTAGTCATAAAGGTAATTAGGAAGTTGACTATATTTTGGGCATTATCATAGAAATAGGGATGCCCAATTGATGAATATGTGATCGTAATTGGCACATTAGTTTGGTGCTCAAAAGGGTCAACAAATGATATTCTTTAGGGTTTGTTCACAAACTAGCCTCAAGGACCTTTGACTTAGACTACCACATCATTGAAGGCTAAAATGTACACTAAAGCTTCATGCACCAATGCACAACTTACACTTAGGTAGACATAATCCCAAGATTCTTGACATATTTATTTAAAATTACAACTATTGGTTTTACTCATTGGTTTGAGTTTTTATTGAAAAAAACTTTCGAAAACCAACCCCCCCCCCCACCTTTATTCATGAGCTTTGTTTTTATTACATTGCAGGTAACATATTTGTAGCCTTTGACACCCATAGGTTTAGAAATCTAATATTACTCCTCATGGATTCCACATCAACATAAGTTCAGCAATTGACAATGACCGTCCTCTACAAATCACCTTACCCCAAAATGAGAGAAAGAGTGTCACCTTATTCTTGAACAAACATATATTCTTGAGGTCTGGCACTCCTGAGGTATCATTAAAAATAGTGGATCTCATTTTTTGAAATCATGTGGTTGGTGCATTACTAGAGAAGCGTAGAGTTAAGAATAAGTTTACTATACTATCACTGCCAATATAGTGGGCAAATAGAGGCATCAAATAAGGAGATCTAGGGAATCTTTGAAAAATTGGTGAATATGAGTAGAACATATTGGGCTAGGCAATTAGCTAATTCGCTTTAGGTGTATTAAACCAGTTTAAACACCTATTAAAATGTCTTCCTACCAATTAGTTTTTGTAAAAGCTTTCCATCTATCGGTTGGGCTTGAGTATCATGATCTTTGGGACTATAAGAAACTAAAGATGAAATAGGATGATGGATCTAGGTCAAGAGTGGAGCAATTGGAAGAGATTGATGAATTTGTCTTTAGTTATAAAAATCTCTGCTCCTTACAAGTAGATAGTGAAAAGGTGGTATGATGCCAAAATATTGAAGAGAGAACTTAGAGTTAGAGATGATGTGTCATTTTTTAATTTTAGACTCGAACTACCTACAGTGAAGAGCATGCCAAAATTACAATTGCCATTAAAAGTTGTGTAGGTTTATCTTAGCGAAGTGGTTGAATTGGAAGATTATAACATGTCAAGGTTCACTGTGAAAGGCCAATGTTTGAAATGCGTTTATATTGGATACCAAAGGGTTACCATAATTGAGGCGTTTCACCTCAATAATGCTGGACATGAATGAATATACCATCGTGCCTCAACGTTAACAAAGGCACTTCATGGGAGGCAACCTATGTTTTAGTTTATGTCTATTTGAATAACTTTTGTTGTGTGGTACCAGTGTATGATTGGTTTGGAATGTTGAAAACAAGTCACAACCTGATTTAAAGGAAGTAACTACTAGCAAGTCACTTTGGAAAATCATCATTAACTTGAGCGTATTGCCTAGATGCTTGCCAGAAGTAACAGATGGTATACCCCGACCCTAGATCGGGGGGAGGCACTTTGTCGGACTACCAAAATGTTTTCCATATTGCCAAATTCCTCCACCAAAATCGAATTCTTAAGGTAGTGATACTAGTAAATTTGGCATATAAAAATGTAGTTTAGTGACTCGCCGACCCTTTGTCTAGGTAACTTAACAGTGCTAAACTTCAAACTGAAGAATGTCAAACATTTTGACTACTGACTTTTTCTCTTCCTCTTAAACATTTGATATACCTAATCTTTGATTTCCCACACACACACACCATCTTAACAACATATATGTGCACATATACTCATTTGCACCACCATTGCGCACAAGTTGTCATAACCGCTCCACTGTGTTGGAACTTTAGTGTGGTAGTCTCTTACCTTATCCCTTCCCTATTTGTGAAATTCTTAATATTAAAGGTTAGACATTGATGACTCGTCTTTACTTTTTTGTATTCTAAGATATGGTGTGCCACATTTTGTTCCTTGTTGTGAAAACTCATTATGATTAATATTGTTCAATAGATTAATTAAACTTGATAATGTTTTTTAGGATTTCTATTTTTTGAACTCGCCTGGGGTAGATTTTATGGTAGATTTGTCATCTATCTTCTATGAATTCCATTATTGTGTAATTATTTGTTGATACAGGGTGAGATAAGTTTAATTGGTGTTTTCGTTTGCATATTGCTTAGTTGTTATTTCTTGTCACGACCCAACCCTGAGCCTAATCAAGATGGTTATCCAAAGTCCACCAAGGATTGGAGACCATCCCCTTTACCTAACCAACTAGAACACAATATGAATAACAGTGGAAGATAACCAATCATTTAAGCAAGATAGAAAAGATAACCAAAAGGGAAATTAAGAGTCCAAAACAATAACCATTCCCACTCTTTGTCCACAAAACCTCTAAACCGAATACCAAGTTTGGTCGGGACATGCCCTCCTCATGGCCAAGAAGGAAATAATAAATAAGAAAAGAAACTGATGGGATTTCGATACTCATAAGGAAATAATTTAATTTCTGGCCTTCAAAAAGATGGAGGCTCACCACTACAACGCAGACCAACCAATGAACCGTAAGCAATGAACACTAAACACCACAATAAAAGAACCCCTAGGACCCAAAATCATGAAATGATACACCATCTTGAGACTGTTAGCAGGGTGAATGCTAGCACGTAACACAAGGAATGGCTAAAATAATGCAATAATTCAATCAGTCCAAAACCATATACACACATTCATATATATAATAT
>JAPEIP010000004.1:108929377-108958814 GCA_026120095.1 Capsicum chinense | reverse complement strand
ATATTGAGATAGGGAAAAATGTTTGGCATGGGATTTCAAGCCATTAACCTTGACTATGTACCACTAACTATACTAAGGGCACCCACGGGCTTAATTGGCTCAGCTCCCCTTGCTAAAAGCATCCCAGCGTGTGTTAGTCGCATGAATCAAGAAATTCCAAGGAAGGGCCAAAGCCACCATGGGTCTGACCATTCAAAAATATATATTTAATGTGTTAACTATGCACACGGTCACCAAGAACCCCATGCTGAAAAATGTAGTTTTTTGTATCGATTCCCCTCGGACCTCCACCTTCAATGACGAGTTACACAACCCCCTTTAAGCCTAAATTAAAACCATTTTCAAATTACCATTGATTAACCAACGTGTCTTTTAATTAGGCATTACCGTTGGTATCCTCATACCAAATTAGTTATGCTTGCATAAAAATCCCATTATTCCATATCAAAACCATTTAAAACAATTTGTCTCCCTAATTTAAGTTTGTAAAAAAACCATGGCCACCAAGGCCTTTCAAACTTTTTTTTATATTCCATTTAACTTTACAATGCAAGGTTCCAAAAGAGGATTAAATCATGTAAATTTTCCATGTTCAAAACCAATTTCACAAGTTCGATTGAGGTTAAAGCCAATTCAAAAAAATTAAAGTCGTAGAATTTTGGGAAACCCATGTTCCCTTTCTAATTCCCACATCCAAGCATTTACCCAATCCAAAATCCGTAATATAAAACATAAATCATAATCAAATCATTGGGGAATACAGTTCGTGAAATAAACATTCCAAATACCCAATCCATAATCAAAACTAAATAATTTAAACCACATGGATAATAGTTAAACAAATGGTTTTGTACATAATTAATTTAGGGAAGAGACACATGCCTGAAGACACCAACAAATTAGGAGAAGAAACCACAGTTTGATCCTAGGTGGTTATTCTCTTAAAACTATGTCTTGCTCTTAATTAAGGTTTTAGAGAGGATAAGTAGTGTTTATCTTATATTAACTGATGGAAATACGGACCCTTAGGGTGTTTAAATTGGTGGAAAGTATTGGGATGGGAATAAAAGACCATAATGACATTAATGAAAATGGGTAGGAAATTTAGTGCTTAGTTGCTATGAGTCAGGTGATGACTCGTAATGACTAGATATGAGTCGCTTACTTAAATCATAGACTAGGCAGTGGCTCAAGGCAACCTTACTATTATGGTCACGATTCCCTTCCTACGACTCGTGAACAACCATAAAGACTTGTAGGGTCTTAGTCATGATCAAGACACAAACATGAGTAATCCCCACAGGTTATGAAACAACTTGCTCTATATGACTCAAGACGAGTGATAATGATTCGGGACGTGAGTCATTGCCTAGACATTGAGCTCAACACACCAGAAATTTTTAGAGGCCATAACCTAGGGAATTACATTACCCCACATAGGATCAGTCGTCCCTGAATGAAGATTCAAGGCAACCATTATCATAATAAAAAGAAAGAATGCTCACATATCTAAACGACAAATTTGAAAGGCCATAAGAAATAGAACGAGGATCATACGCCAAACATTTTAATCCAACATGGTGAATAAGAATAGATATTTGGACTTCATGTCCTCTTCATCTTCCCACGTAACTTCTTCCAGTTTTTTATTCCTCTAAAGCACTTTTACCAAAGGCACTTCCTTAGTTTAAAATCTACGGAAATGCATATTCAAGATCTTGATCTTGACCAGGACTCTCTCATATAAAAAGGAATCCAAATACTGGCATTCTCCACAGGGAAAACCAAAGAAGGACGATCTAAAAACTACTTCAATATCGACATATGGAAAAAAAGATGAATTGAACCCAAACTCAGAGGCAAATCTAACTCATAAGCAACATTTCCAACTCACCTAACAATCTTATACAGACCAACATAATGGGGTGTATGCTTCCCATACTTCCAAAACCCCATTACTCCTTGAATAGGAGAGACTTTAAAGAACACACAATCATCTGCTCCAAACTCCAAATCCCTTAGACTGACGTTCCCATAGGACTTTTGGCAACTTTGGGAAGTCTGAAGCCTCTTTCTAATTAGTTTCACCTTTTCTATGGCCTGATAAACCAAGTCAAGACCAAATAACCTAGTCTCACCAACCTAAAAACCCAATACAAAACATACACCTCATACCATATAGGGACTTGAAAGGATCCTTTAGTATACTTGAATGGTAACTATTGTTATATTCAAATTCAATAAAAGGCAAGTGATCCACCCAAGTACATCGAAAATCAATCTCACATTGCCTTAGCATATATTTCACAATTTCCATAATCTATTCTGCTTGTCCTACTAACTGAGGATGGAAAGTGGTGCTAAGGTTCACCTTAGTACTCAAACATATATAAAATGAAATCCACAAGTGAGAATAGAACTACATACCTCAGTCTAAATTAATAGAAATCTGTGTTCCATGCATCTTGACAACCTCGGCAATAAATAGCTTAGCATAATCCTCTCAAGATTAGTTAGTCCTCACAGGAAAAATATGGGAAAACTAAGTCATCCTATCAATAATGCCCCAAATCGAATCAGACTGATTGCAGACCATGAAAGAACCATAATGAAATCCATATTGATCATCTCCTATTTCTCCATAGGCAACTATATCTCTTGAGACATGCCGCTAGGCATCAAGTACTCAACCTTAACTTGCGGACAAACCATACTCTTAGCCACAAAATTTACTACATCTCTCTTCATATTGTTCCACCAATAGATCTCCTTCAAGTCAAGGTACATCTTAGTAGAGCGTAGGTGAACTGTATATTGGGAATCATGAGCCTCAGTCAGAATCATTTCCCACAGCCTATCAACATTAGGACCACATAATTTGCCTTTGTACCACAAAATACTATCTCCCCCAATATCAAAAACCATAACCTTTTGCCGACCCACATTATTCTTAATCTGTATTAAGTATGGGATCCAAAGCCTGCTTCTCCTTCACCTCTACACCAATAGATGTTTAGACAACCTCCTAATAATAACTCACGCATTTTAGAGTCCAAAAAATGGACTCCAAAGTTAGCCAACCGGTGAATATCCTTTAAAAATCCTTACTTTTCCTAAATCACAAAAAATATGCTCTTTATAGATAGAATAGTGAGAGAATCAACAACCACATTAGAATGGTAAGAGAATCAACAACCACATTTGCTTTACCTTGATAGTAGTGAAAACTCATATCATATTTCTTGATCAGTTCAAGCCATCGCCTCTGCCAGAGATTCAACTACTTCTAAGTAAACACATGTTACAAACTTTTATGGTCTGAATAGATGTCTACATGCACTCCACATAAATAATGGTGCTAAATCTTCAAATAAAAAAAAAGAGCTGCCAACTCTAAATACACCAAATTATAGTTAACTAATACAAAAAAAGTCCAAAACTACCTGAAAATCGATTCATAAGATCCATAAAGATAGTTAGAGTATTTTCCAATCCAAATGACATAACCCAAAACTCATAATGGCCATAGCAAGTTAGGAAAGCAGTATTGGGAAATATTAATTTCCCGAAGCTTTAACTGATGATAGCCTAACAAGAGATCAATCTTAGAGAAACATCTAGCACCTTGAAGCTGGTCATAAAGATCATCGATGTAAGAAACAGGATACTTATTATTCACAATAACCTTTTTCAACTATCGATAATCTATACACATCAAAAGAGACCCATCATTCCTATGCATGAAGAGCATGGGTGAACCTCACGGAGAAACATTAGGATAGATGAAGCCCTTATTAAGGAGATTCTTTAATTGCTTTAGCTCTGTTAAATCCGTCAGAACAAATCTATAAAGAGTAACAGAGATAGGATGGGCATCTAGTAGAAGATCAATCCTAAAATAAATTTCCCTATCAAGAGGAATTCGAAAATGATCTTCGGGAAACACTTCAGGAAACTCATAGATAACAGGGACCAGTTACAAAGAGGGAACCACAAAATTAGAGTACTTAACCCGAACTAGGTGATATAGATACCCCTTTGAGATTAACTGTTGGGCTTTAAGATAAGAGATAAACCTCTCTTTGGGCACTAAGGAACTTCCCTCCCATTCAAATACTATTTAATTTTGAAATTTAAACTAACCTTATGGGTCCTACAATCCCAAGAAGAATAACATGAATAGACACAATCAATCCCCTAGATTACATTAAAATCTACCAAATCAAGCTCTACCAAATCTTCCAATGTCTCCCTATTGAAGATAGAAACCACAAAACCCTTATAGATGCTTTTAGCAACTATAGAATTACCCACTGGTGTAGAATTAGAAAAGGGGCAGAAAATAATTTTAGGACTAAAACCAAAATGCACAACCATATAAGGGGTTACATAAAAAAGTGCATACCCCGAATCAAGAAAATAATACACAGTTTGAGATAAAAGCTATAACATTCCAGTGATAACATCGGGATATGCCTCAAATTCTTGATGGGTGGAAAGAACATAAAGACAACGCAGGCTAGTGACGATACCAAAAATAGTACCCTTTGGTGCAAAAGATGAAGAAGTGGTGACCGAAACTTTATTAGCTTCAGTGGCTAACATAGCTATAGGACATTGTTGCTCTATTTGACTAAGCTGACCATAATTAAAGAATTAATTTCTCCCCTCATCACAATAACCCAATGACGCTAACCAAAAAACCTATATGGAGGATATGGTTGGTTGACTAAGATCCATTAGCTAGAGACATAGAATCATGTGACTTAGGACCACCGCTACCCCTAAAATGATGATCACTAGGTGACTTAAGATATGGGGCACTAACCGAAGAATATGAATCAGAATTTCTCTAAGTTTTCTTGTTGCTCCACTGTATGGCATCTCTCCTAGTAGCTTGCTAATCTCTACCCTACTCTATATACTTGGATATCTCTCCCATCTCATCCTGCCTTTTCTTTTAATCCTAAACCTGCGGCATATAAACCATAAGTTAGTAGATATCTATCTCATTAATCAACATTGCATCCTTGCATTCCATTACCAAGTCATAAGATATCCCAGAATCGTACTACCTCATCTTACATATCTAGATGGACACAAAATCTATAGCATAATGGGATAACTATTGAAATTTCAAGGCATACCCCTTCACACTCATCTTGCTCTGTGTTAGATTAAAAAAATCTCTACCTTAGCTTTTCTCAATTCTAGAGGAAATAAATGATAGAAGAAGTCACTTGAGAATTCATCCCACCCGTTCATCTCAGTATCATCACCTCTCAATAGGTCCCACTTCTCATACCTCTAACAAGCTACATCCTTTAGCTAGTGTGCAGCAAACTCCATGTCCTCAAAATTCATAAAATGAATCACTAATATCTTATCTGTTTCATCAACAAACCCTTAAAGATCCTCCTCAACCTTAGCGACAATAATGTTTGGGGGATTTAAAATCATGAATTGGCGCACCCTAGTTCCCTCTGATAATAGAGAAAAGGGCTAACACAGTTGGTCTAACATAACCAAGATATCATAAACTATGTAGGTAAATTAATGGCCTGATGAATCTCTGCATTAGAGATGTTGTAATGAGGCGGCTGATCAAAAGTATCACCATATCCATAAGCCCAAAGAGGACTAGTGGGGATTACTGGAACTCCATGTGAGGTATTCTAATCAAGAGTAAGGACTCAATACTAGGTCTACAGTTCATATAGAAGGAGAGTTTAATTCATATCATCCTCATGAGGGATAGAGGTTCTAGAAAATTTTCTACAACTATTAGATATTTGGTAAAGCATGATCTAAATTGTGAGTAAGTCAGTGATTAGAGGAATTTCAAGAAAACAGACTCTATAGCCTAAAATAGAACTCAAGAGAGATTCTTATAGCCTCCTTCTTATAAGTATGATGTGTTACAGACCCATAAAAGTAACTATACTCGACACATATTTGTGGGCACACAATGGTCCTGAACTTGTGCTTTGATACATATCTTGTCATGATTTGATCCCTGGATTTATCATGACTGGTATCCTAACTCCAATTAAGATGTAAGACTACCCCATTTTCTTAAATAGCCAGAACACAATATGAATAGAAGTGGAAGATAACCATCCAAATAAGCAAGATATATAGGATAACCAAAAGGGATATAAGGAATAAAAAAAATAATCACTCCCCCTCTTTGTCCATAAAGCCTCTAATTTGATTACAAAGTTAGGTCGGGACGTGTCCTCGACCGTGGAAAAAAAGGAAATACAAAGTATGAAAAAAAGTTGATGGGATTTCGATACTCATAAAGAAAGTAATGGAATGCCTGGCCTCTCTAAAGATAGTGGCTCACCTTTAGAGGCTCACCACTACAACACAAACCAGTAAGATGAACCAGAAGCACCCAAAACTACACACAAAAATAGAAGAACCTTTAAGACTTTACATCATTAAATAATGTAGTATCTATGGATGGTTAGCAGGGTAAGATTTTGCAAATAACTTAGGGAAATGATAAAATCATGCCATGATAAACTTTGTCTAAAACCATTTAAAACAATATGCACACATTCTAATATATATATATATATATATATATATATATGAAGTTAGGATATAAAATAAGGATTAACATGCAATTTAAAACTATTAACGTAGATTGTGTAGCTCTAACTATTGTAAAGGAACCCATGGGCTATATGGGTTCAGCTTTCCCTACTAAAAGGGTCCCAACACGTGTTCGTCGCATGAACCAGGAAAATCGAAGAAAGGGCCAAATCTATTGAGGCTCCGGCCATTCCAAATTATATATGTAATGTGTGAATTAGGAGCATAATTACCAAGACCCCCATGTTGGCAAATGTGGTTTCTAGAAGCAATTCCCACAGGACATCCACCTTTTATGGCATGCTACACAACACACTTTAAGCCCAAATTAAAACCATTTTCAGATTCCCATCCATTAAAAAAGGAATCTTTTAATTAAATACTACCATTGGTTTCATCATACCAAATTAATTATTCTTGCAAGACAATCCCATTATGCCATATTCAAACTATTTAAACCAATTTGACTCGCCAATTCTAATTTAAAATGAAACAAAGGACACCAAGGCCTTTCAAACCATTTTTTATATTCCATTTACCTTATTATGCAATATAAGGCTCCAAAAGTGGATTAAATCATGTGTATTTTCCTTGTTTAAAACAAATTTCATAAGTTGGGTTAAGTTTAAGGCTAATTCCAAACTATTAAAGCCATAGAATTTGGGGGAACCCATGTTCCTATTCCCATTCCCACACTCATGCAATTATCCAATCCAAAACCCATCATTAAAAGCATAAATATAAAAATCATAACATAGGGTAAGCAGTTCAGGAAATGACCATACTGAATCTCTCGACCCATCATACAAACCTAATAATATAAACCACATGGACAAATGTCAAACACACACTTTTGTATAATTTAATTTAGGAAAGAGATACATGCCTGAAGACACCAAGAATTTGTAGAGGGAAGCACAATTTGATCCTTAGGTGCTTAGTCTCTTGAAACCCTATCTTTTTCTTGATTATGGATTTAGAGAGGAAAATTAGTATTTATGTTATGTTAACTAATGGAATAGGGACCCTATAGGATTTTTAAGTCATGGAAAGTACTGGGATGTAAAGAAATGACAATAATTCGCTTGCAGGAAATTTAATGCCCAATCGCTATAGGTCAGGTGATGACTCATAAAGACTAGCTACGAGTCGTTGCCTTTTGTCATAGTATGAGAAGTATCTCAAGCAAAACTTACTATTATAGTCATGATTCCCTCACACTGACTTGGGACCACCCATTATGACTCATAGGATCATAGTAGTTACCAGGACAGAAGCAAGGGAAATCCTTGCTAGTTATGCTACGACTAGATTTATACAACACATGATGAGTGATAACATCTCGTAAACTTAGTCGTTTCATGGACAATAATCTCAACACATATGAAATTTTTAGAGGCCAAAACCTGGGGTATTATATTTCTATTGAAAATTAAATCTCTTGTTTCACTAATTTTTTCCAATAATAGATTGGGTGACATTATTCTTAAGCTAAAATATTTGTTTTGTTTGTAGTTTATGATGAAGTCTGGTAAAGTTTGAGTTACAAGTTCACATTATAATTATGAAGAATCCATTAAGTTTTTCTGTTTAAGATTGGGGAAGACGACCATTTTTGTTGAAGGGTTGAGAAGTGCAGCAAAGCATCAAACATCATGGAGAATTTTCATATTGCTCTCCATGTTACCAAAATGGATAGTTTAGAATGGGGACTTTTGGTTAAAGTTTTGTCAGGATTAATAAGTTGGTCTATGCTCAATAGAGATTAGAAAACTATTTGTCGGTCTGCCAAACTGTCATCCTAGCTCGCCAAAATTATTCCTACATCATGGATTAAACGATTCCTTTTAGAGATGAATAATTTGAATTTCAAACTTTCTAGATATGTGCTATTGTACATTAGTGACAACATAACTACACTTTGTGTTTTCAAACCCTCTTATTGTACGTTGTTTCCTTTTCTATGCAGATATAGGTAAGAAAAAGCACACTTCCAAAGTAAAAAAATCACCCCTTAGTCCAAGTACAAAATTTAATCGTGGTGCGCCATTCAAAAAATAAAAATGTAAAAAAAGTAAAATTTGGCTATTGAAAAGACTACAGAAAGAGCCAAAGCATAGTATTATGTCTTTGATAATGAGGAGTCTAACTCTGAATTTTATACCAACTCTTTAAGATATCAATTAACTGCATTTGATAGGGGAGAAGAAGTTGGGAAGAACACCCTTATTCATAAACCACTACCAAATCTAGTGGTTACACCAGCTAAGAAGAACAGTGATGACCAGTGCTACAAATTAGCCGTAGAACCTCACCTTTTTATAATTATCAAATTGATAAAAGACTGAATGTTGAAGGTGGGTGCACAGTTCTTAAAGAGGAGAGGTTGTTAATGAAAAGATAGCTAATAAATATCTATATTACTTATATACCATTTGGTACCATAGTTTTGAAATCCTCACTAAACCCCAACTATTTTATATCCGAACTAGGGTTCTAGAGTTCTATACTACTTATGGTGAGTTATTACCCCCATAAGGACTTAAGGCAAGACACAAGAGGTGGAAGATAGTGTACAAGTGTGTGGAAATCATATGCTATGTAATAAAGGAACTATGAATAAAATCTTGGGCTACAAAACATGTGATCAAAATCATTTGGATAGCAGATAGGTGACTTCTTTAAATGATCAAAGGGATTGGTTGGCACCCTATAGAATTACAAGTCTCCTCCATGGATTAAGTTGGGGGTGGACATTAAAATAATGCATATTTATATCCTTTCATGTTTTTGTTTGAGTTTTATATGTAGTAATCTCATGCCATCTCAAAATGAGTCAATCCTTCATCATCCAAAAGCGGTATTATTCAGGTTAGTCTTATATTGAGAAAAGTTAAATCTTGGAATGATCATTGCCTATAAAATTGGGATGCAAGAGCAATAAGCTACTACTTAATTCTCTTTCATGTGTTTAATCACGAAGATGTGCAAACAAGAAAAGGTCAATTTTAGACCAAACATTTAATTTAAATTCATCCCAAAATCTACTTGTGATATTCTCTGAATTGAGCATGATTACAAAGAAGAAGAGAGGAAAAGGAAAAAAAAGTTGATACCACTCCTGTTATTGATGTTGAGAGGTTAAACACTGGTATTAAAAAGTGATATCACCTAAAAGTACAGCTCCTTAGAAGTATAAAGCAGTCAATGGCAAAATATAGTACCCCAAGTAGGTTGGGATCGAACCCACAAGGAATAGGTCAGAACTATTTCTCAAATATGCTAAAAGTAATAGGCAGTGAAGATAAATAAATGGGGGAATTTATATAATCCATAAAAAGTTAAAAAAACTTGAAAGATTTTGGTTTGTAAACAATTTGAAATGAACTCAAGGATCGTGTTCCTATGTCTTCCTAACCCTATAGGTTTAACGTGCTCCATTGAACTAACCCCATATCTTACCTGCAGAATTTGATAAGTTATGTATCACTAACCATCTTATGAATGCCTTTAGTCTATTTTACTCTTTGCCTTTTGAGTCTCAGTGTGTTACCTTATTAACCATTTTCCTAGATCCTCAATTAACTACTACGTTTTGAGTCTCTAGTTAATTAGATAAAATGGAAAAATTAGATTGAAGTGAATCTTAAATTATTGTCGTGATCTTCTTTTCCGAATCATTACCTCTCTTTTACATTAAGTAGTTAATGTAGATGGGTTCTTAACATTTTCAACCGCTAAGAAATCTATTAGACTGAAGATGATCATAATTCATGCAAGAATATTAGATGGAAACAATGTTGCACTTACCCTACTTGTTATTCAGCCAGGGTTCTCACAACCCTAGATAAGGCTATTAGTCACTCATATTTATGACACAAGCCATAGAAGTCATAAGTTAAAAAATAGAACCACTCACAATAATATAAGAAAAAAATTCAAAGTCTCAAATCAATAAATCAACTAAAAACTAAGAAAACAAGAAATCCAAAACAAAAATCCAATCTCAGAATTAAAATATATGTTTTTGAATAGTATGAGTGTGTAAACTAACTAAAAACTATCAAAAGAGTGTTTATAGATTAAATTGAAACCCTAGGAAATCTTCCCAAACAAAAGAGGAAAACTGGAGTTGGTGGCCAGCTACGGTGCAATTTATGGGTTATAGGTGGAACCTACGATCCATAGGTGGTTGACCATAGGTGCTAGACTCCCAAAACATCTGCAATATCTCTCTAAACTTTATCTTTTATCATATGTACTAGCACCTACGGGTTTTAGCAGGTACCTAAGGTCCATAGTTTCCCCGTCATAGGTAGAAGGGCAAAAATTTCAACTTTTAAATCCTTGAAAATCAACTCCCTAACTTATCTTCTAGCACCTACGCCACGTAGGTAGTATCTACGGGCCGTAGGTTCCCATGTAGGTGGTCCAAATCATTTGTTTTCACTTCTTTTCTTATCTTTATATCCCAAAAATTGGTTTCTTGCAAAAAACAACATAAAATACATCATATCGAACAGAATGGCCTACTTAACTGCATATTTTTGTAGTTTTAAGCGTGGAAGTGCTATGAAACCATAACGCATCAACACCCTTAACTTAGAATATTTGTATGTCCTCAGGCAATAAAATACAATAAATAGCACAACAACATTCATCCAGGAGAAACCCAAGAAACCTATGGCAGTCAATCATCAAATTCAAGATCAAGAAGATTACCCTCTCCATAAACCAATTTTGTTTATCTATGAAGCACAACCAAGAAATAAAATGGAATCAAGCTATGACATTACATTAGAAACAAATAATAATTCATATATAAAAGTTACATAACCCAAATAAATAAGCAGCTCGAAACACAACCATGGACCATCATATAAAGAAAGTCTCACTCATTCAATAAAATAATGATTGTTAATGGAGGGACGATCATAAGACACACACACTCACAAAAGAAGTTACAAGAATGTGAAAAGAATGCCATAGTATTTACGTTATTTTCTTTAACTTAGCTTTTAGACTGTCGGGTTAGGATCACTATAGGGATTTACTCGGCTTCTAATGTAGGCTTCGGCTCTGGTATAGTATAGATGGGAATTTAATGACTAAGCCTCCTCGTCACTACACTTACATTGGGGGGTCCACTTATCAACAAATTTTCTTTTATTCCCACCTTGTTTCTCTATTTTTATTGTTTTACAGCTCATTTTAGTTGGGTGTGGTTTTCTTTCTTTCATTATTATTTTTTCTTTTATTTTTATATAATACGCCACAAGATTCTAAGAATGATTCAGCTTATAGGTTCATGCTTATGGGGTCCAAGGCATAAATTTTCACAAGGTGTTGACGACTTAGTCATTCATAAACCCCAAGACTTTACAGATTATATTTTTGGCCTTCCCAACCCGAGATGTTGGTTTTTGAGTTGAAACATGTTTAATAAGGTTAAAGTCATATCTCAAAAAAGTTTGGGAATTTTCAAACAGGATTCAGGGATGTTTCCAACCTAAAGGTAGTGAACCTCCGTGATAGGGTTGCGTCGTGAGGGATACTCCATCGGACTAGGGGTCGCAGTTTGAGGGCTACTCACAAGGACTAAGGATTGAATTGATAATGCTCAACTTAGTTCCATATTTTAGGGGTAAGACGGTCGTTGTCAATATTCCAACTCGTGTTGGGGGCTAATCCACAAGGAGTGAAATATCAATTCTAAGTCCTATGGGTGCTCTTGCTAATAAAAGGATACCCAGAATGAAACCTATAATATAAAGTGGGGTTTTTGTATGTATCAATTTTTGAGTCACAACAAGTTAATATAACATATTTGGTTCAAAAATCATGTTTGGGAGAATCTTAGTATTATATCTTCCTAAAGGTATCAAGTGTGTAGGTTAGAGATGGTTCACATGATATCTAGTTATTGAGTAAGATATAGGTTAGGTCTAAAGTCTTTGTGGCCATTTTTTTAACTAAACCTCAATGATTTCACCAATAGGCTCTTTCGAGCACCTAAAAAGTGTCATTTATAGTGACCTAATACCTCAATCAGGTATCCCTATTTCTAGGAAGATGCCCATGACATAACTTACACTCCATTTACACTTATTTCTAAGATTGCAAAAGTTTGTAAACCACATAGTTAATTTTTTACCATAGTTTTGTCCCCTTATACCCATTTTTCATGGATGCTATGGGTTCCCATGGGTTCACCTTCAACCCTTTTTCAAGGATGATGAAGTTTTCCTAGAGTTTGGGTTTTTTACCTATCAAACCTATTTGGAGATTTTGGGTTTTCAACCAGAAAATTCCAACTATTAAACTCAAGCAATGGTGAAATCCATACTCAACAACTAGAAATTACGTAAACACATCAACACCCACAAACAAATACACTTTAGTTCAACATAATCCCAAGACAATTATTTATCTACTCATGAAGAAAGTGCATAAATATATACCATAAGGATTATCCAATTCATCCATCATTCACAAAACATTAAAAATTCAAGTCTCCAAAATTAGTTACAATCTTTCCCAATTACAGTTCTTGTTTTTAGATTAAAAAGTGTCTATGAGTTAAGAAATTCCCAAACAAGAAAGTGTTTTTGCCTATATAAGGTTTTGGATTCAGCTAAATGAAATGATAAAACTACCCTAGAAACATTCCCACTTAGCTACGATCAAATGAGGTTGTTCGTAGTCACGGTGGCTGCAACAGGAGTATGGTTTCGCGATCGTGTTCTATTAACTATATTTAATAAAATTGATTGCGTCCTTTAGCTCTCGATCGTGGAAACTTGGGCTGATGAGTACTCTAGGTCTTCAGTTGCACTTATTAACTTCCACTTGATCTCTTTTATCTTTTATCCATATCTTTCAATCTTACTAACTCTATGCCTACAACATATGGATATTAGCGCATTCAATCACAAATATGTCTCATTTATTTATTCAAAACATGGTAGTGTGCATGAAATTTTAGTGCAAATTAATGGTAAAATCACCACTCATCAGCACCTCAACTTAAAATCTTGCTTGTCCTTTAGCAGCAACACCCTTTATTATAAGACAATTTCACATGTATGTCGATTTTCTATTACCCAATGATCACGGTGCCTTTAACATGATAACTACCCTAAAAAGATCTTAGCACATGGCAAAAAAGATTTTGACTACACCCCTCAACATAAAATGGAGTATTGAAGGACACAATAGACTTTAAGGAGGAACAATGTGGCAACTACTAAAACTCTAGGAATGACTCAGTTCTTGACCTCAACCACATTATACTCCCATTTGTCTCATTTTTCAGAAGATGAAAAATCACCCACCTTAACTTGTTCACATACCTTCTCATAAGAAAGACAATTTTACACACCAAGTTATCAACCATGCAATAAGAAATTTTAAGTGCAAATACACACTCTCCCAAGAACACTAAATGCTAACACGTACCATGCCATAGGCTTGGCCTTATTTTTCTATTTCCACTATAACGACCATGTTTAGATGGGAATCACAAAGGACTTTTTGCTCTCGTAATGTAGGTTTGGGGTATGGTAGGATATAAATTTAGGAAAACAAGGCTAAACCCTTATTTAACCTCTACATCACACTTTTTTCACTTTTAATATTGGGCCACTTCTTTTGTTTCACTATTGTGCCAACTTTTCCTTTCTTGGTTTATCCACTTTTTTTCACTTCTCTCTCTCTTTTTTATGCATAATTCAAGTTCATTCTTTTGTTGGATCCTTTCTTTACTCTAATTATTTTAATTTACTTGCTTAAGCTCGTAGTCACTTTCTATTGACTACATGGCCTAACAACACCTCTTTCAATTTTCACCACCCCAACTTAGGATATTATCCTCAATTTGATTCTATAACAAATTGGAGGCAGTTAAAAGAAGCTTTTCTATAAAAGTTCTTTCTGCCTTCCAGGATGTTACAGTTGAGGAACGAGTTTAACAACTTCAGGCAGTTACCAAATGAGGCACTCCATGAGACTTAGATGAGATTTAAGAAGAAGTTGACACAGTTCCCTAAACACAAGATGAATGATGTGAATTTCATGGAGACATTCTACAAAGTTTTAAACTCTATCACTAAACCAACCGTAGACAATGCTGAAGGGGGAGAATTCATGGAGCTTACTTTCAATGAAGTTAAAGATATGTTGAAGCGATCGACTAAGATAAGTAGATCTTGGCATACCAGGGATTCTATGGTAATAATATTTAATATGTCTAGTTGTATATCCATAAAGCAGCGATGGAAATAGGAAGAGCAAGACCAAGATGTGGCATATATGAAGACCAAGATAAATCTGCTCATAAAGCATTTACAATCAGGGAAGACTGAAATAGTAAAAGTCATTGGGTTACAAGGTAGAATTGATTCTGATTCTGAGGAGGAAGCTAATTATCTGAATAACCAGGGGGTTCTTAAGGCAATAACTAAGGGAATCAAGGTCGAACATATTATGATAAATCTGGTTACAGATATGTTGACAAAGGAGCTGTAAAAATAAGAATGATGGGAGTGGATTATATGTGCCTCCTGGAAATCATGATAATGCTGCTACTAGTTTGGGTAAGATGTCCATGAAAGACATGATGGAGAAGTTATTGAAAGGGGTGGATTCGACTTATAACGGTGTGAAAATGATAAAGGGTGACTTTTCCTCTATGATTTTGTTGGTCGATTCACATTTATCTTTAATAAAGTAGTTGGAGCAGTAGATAAACCATCTTTTAGCTATACTTATTCAGATAAAGAGTGGTACTTTTTTGAGTGACATAGTATAAAACCCTCAAAATTGTGTGTCTTGTAAGGCGATTTCTATCCACAGTGGTAATGTATTATTGGTCCCTTTTGTGGAAAAGATTGTGATTGATGATGTGGTAGAATTGGCTGATAAAGGTGAAGATGAACATCTAGTAGAGTCCAACAAACTGGATATTGTTGACATTCAATCTAACCATCAGAAGACCGATTAGTTAGAAAAAGATAAGGGAAAGAAGGAAGAAGCAGTGGTTAAAGTAATGCCAAAAACACTCCCTCCATTTCCTCATCGATTAAAGAAAAAAATGGATGACATAAAATTTAACAAGTTTATGGCAATGCTAAAACAGTTGACTGTGACTGTGCCTTTCGTGAAGACAATGGAACAAATGCCTGGTTGTTCTAAATTCATGAAGGATTTTGTAACAAAGAAGATGATAGTGAGATATGAACCGGTGGACAATCTTCGCCATTATAGTGCCATTTTAATAAGATCCTTAGTGCAAAAGGCCCTGTGTGATCTTGGGGCGACTATTAATCTGATTCCACTAGTATTTTATTAGAAGTTGGGGTTGGGATATCCCATTCCCAATAACATGAGACTTGTGATGGCAGAAAAATATGTGAAATATCCAGTTGGTATATTATATGATGTGCTTATGAAAGTGGCCATTTTTATTTTTCCCACCACCTTTGTGATCCTAGATTGTGAGGTGCATATAATCTTGGGTAGGCCTGTCCTCACAATTGGGAGTATGTTGATTGAATTGCGGGCAAATAAACTGTAGTTTAGGCTCAATGATGAGGTTGTTCAATTTGATGTTTGCCAGTCAATGAAGCAACAGAAAAAAATTAGTGTATTCTCTATTGCAGATGTCTATGATGAAGATGAGCAAGAGGTGCTGATTGAGGAGAAATTTATTGTTAAAACTTTGTCTCAGTGTGGATAAACTTTTAAAAAGAAGGTATTAAAGAATTTGAGGAGATAGTATGTGCCCTGATGGGAATGGGGTCATATTTATATTCTCCCCAGAAGCTAGATTTAGACCTCAAAAATCACCCAACATCACTGACTAAGCCATCTATTAAAGAGCCACTGGTGTTGCAGTAGAAATTGTTGCCCTGGCTTATAATGAAGGTAAGAGTGTGTTTGCTTTTCTGAAAAGGAACATCTTCTCTCGCTTTGGAGTACCACGTACTATCATAAGCGATGGAGGATATAATTTTAACAACAATGTGTTTCGGGATGCCTTTTCAAAATATGGAGTAAAACAACATAAATTTGCAACTTTATACCAAACATAGACTAGTGGGCAAGTAGAGATTTTGAATAAGGTGATAAAGGCCATCGAAGCCAAAATGATGAATGCAAGTAGGCAAGATTGGTCTCGAAAGCTTGATGATGTCTTGTTGGCATATTATACTGGTTTCTAAACAACCATTAGGATGTTGTCGTACCATCTGGTCTATAGAAAAGTATGTCATTTGTTTATAGAGCTTGAACACAAGGCTTTATAGGCACGTAAAAGATTAAATATGAATTGGACGGAGGAAATAGAGCTAAGACTTGGGCAGCTAAATGATATTGATGAATTTCATCTTGAGGCTTATGAAAGAGCAAACATGTACAATGAAAGAATTAAGAAATATCATGATCGAAGGATTGAGATGCGGGATTTTTTGAAAGTCGATTGGGAATTAGTCTTCAACTCCAGACTGAAGCTCTTTCCAGGTAAACTTAGGTCTAAATGGTCTAGCCCATTTAAAGTTACACACATCTACTCATATAGAGTAGTTGAGTTTATGAATGAAGATGGAAGAATCTTCAAAGTCAATGGGCAATAAGTAATTATATATATCGGTCCAATGGACTCAATTAAATCCTTAAGTATAGTTTATCTTGATGAAGTCTGAGTAATCAAGATAACTGAGTCATGCCATGACAATAAATCAAGCACTAGTGGAAGGCAATCCACAATGTGTTCTTGTAAGTGTAGTTAGAGTTATTTATTTATTTTAGTGCAATTTGATGTGTTTATGAAGTGTGAAGGGATAAAAATATAGGAAAACAGGATTTGATCAAGTTGAGGGAGGTTGACGAGAGTGTTGACGGACCGTTAAGGTCCTGACAAACCATTAGTAAAACCGTCATAGCCATCGCAAAATAATTGTCATTCTAGGTAAGGCTTGATGGCTAAGTTGATGGACCATCACAGTACCAATGGACCATCAGAGACATCATCAACATGGAGCTAGAAATGTCTAGGTTCTGGATAAGAGCTACGGAAACCATGATGGACCATTAACCATCTGACAGAATGTCACATTTACCATTTCTGGAGGGAAAAATGAATCATGACCTACTAAGGACGGAAACTACAACCGATGGACCATTAGACACTTGACGGACTGTCAGCTTACCCACCATTTGAGCCTTAGCTTTTAAACAAGTGGATAGGTCTCTAAAAGGATACTTAGTCATTTTTCTCTAACCCAAATGTCATTTAATGGCTAATGGGAGTCAGTTACTCACTCGTTCCCAACTCTTTAACTCCCATAATTGTTAAATCCCTGTATATTCATTGTAGGATTCAAATTTATCCCCTCTTAGGACTCTTTACCTCTTTACTACTCCTATTTAAACCATATCTTTTCTTATTAATTTCATCAAAACCAAAGTTAATCACTCACTGAGAAATTCATTAGTCTAGTCTGTTTTAAATTTTTTAAGTCAGAGCATTGAGGAATACTTAAAGAACAAGGACGACCAAAACTCTACTTTTCTTTCTAGAATGAAGAACATGCATAATATGAGTGCGATAATGAATGAAAGAACTTTTTGTTTTCTTGTTGTTGATTTTGTGTTTCTAATCAAACTCTAGTAAATAGTGTACTGGGTGAAGTTTCAGTAACCGATAGCAAAAAATTTGTGCAATTAGCTTTCAAAGGTTGAAATTAATACTGTAAATATGTTCTTAATAATTGAATGCATACCAGATGTTTTTAAAATTGTCAAAGAGAAAGAGAAAAGTAGAAATTACAGTTGAAAGCCACACCGATGGACTGTCAGACCCCTGACAGGCCGTCAGCCTGACCATTAATTGGCTTGAGATTGAATGTCTCACTGACTAAGCTGTGATGGACATCTTGATGCACCTTTCGATCCTTGATAGACTATCAGCTTGACCGTCAAAAGGTTCATGAACAAATGCTTTACTGATTAAGCTATGACGAATGTCTTAACGAATCGTAAAACCCCTAACGGATCGTCAGATTGCCCGTCAATATAACTCTTTACCTAATTTCTTCTTACTTCTAATTTAACATGATTTGTTTTTTTTTTTCTGGAAAAATAGAAAGAAAATTACCCCCACACTGAGGCGGTGGCAGAGCTCAACAAACAAGGGGTAGATGTGAACTGGCATGTATTAAGGAAGGACTTACTTTCAACACTTAGAAGCGGTCAACGTAAGTAGTCTCCCAGTCTGATATGGCGAGTGAAAGTGATAGTAGTAGTAGTAGTACAACTTTTAGCCCCAGTGAGGTAGGGGTTAACACATCAAACCCCAACCAAGTTGAGGTATATAGAGTTAAGGATGCCAATATGGTTAAAAGAAAAGATACTCAAACACGAGAAACAATTAGGTGGCATATTGAAGGAGCACGGGATAAATATCTTGATGGGCTTAAACTAGTAGAAAACAGGCAGATAAAGAGGCCCATCTCAGAGGAGCATCAAATTTTCAGCTTCGAGTTGTAGGAATACCCAAACTTGAGCAGCGTTTTAATGAGTATGAGTTAAGTTGGATTAGTAGACCTCAGGGACTTACTACCCCAATATCATATAGATTTTTTTTGCCAATTACTTGGAACTGGTAGAGAAGTACTGTCCCAGGGGTACAAAAGTTTTAGATTTTCCTAAAAGGGAGTCAGTTTTGGTAAGATGGGTCACCATTGATATCTTTGCTCCCACACTGAGCATGATGTTATTTGGACTCGATTATGAGGAATCGGATGTTGTACCAGAACTTTAACATCATCTAACTATGGCCTCCACCCAACTACCTTGGATATCTAGACTTCTCACTAACAATGGTAACCCATCATGGGTGCTTAATCCAAAAGAGCGCATCGCTAAGTTATCTCTCAATTTCTAGGTTATGTTTTGGTGGGCTATTATAAAACTACAATCTATGCCGATAGGGGAGATGCTAAATTAGACAGTCATAGAGTGGTGTTGGTTTCTAGTATGATTGTTGGGATGAATATTGACTTTGGTCAAATTATTATTGATGAGTTATTCGTTTGGGCACACAAATTGGCAAGCATTTTTCCATTCCCATATTCGATCACACCATTTGGATACATAATATACAACCACTAAGATATATTTCAACCCATAGGAACTGATGAAGGGACCCATGAAATCAATACCACAAACGTTGAACAATTCAACCTCTAGAATTTTTGTCATGGGCATTTCATAGTGCTTCTAAATTGAACCTTTCCTCTGACTGGTCACATCTATTCAAAAATTCATATGTATCCTTGAACAAGGTTGGACAATAATTTACACTTTCCAGCACTTTCCTTGCGATACAATCACCTACATGGTAACCCCTAACTGGGGAATCATGGCAGGCTTCAAAAATTTTCAACACATCAACTTATGGGATGCTTCTTCTAATAATATTATCAGCACAATTCCTAAATAGATATGGCTCATCCCAAAAGTAAATTTTGGCCTCATGAAGGAATTTCCTTTTCTGATGGAAGGAAAGATCTTTAGGAATAAGATCGCATACCACATATTTGGCAAAGTCTGTGTACCGAGGCACTCTTTCAAGCACAACAGCAAGGATTTGATGATCAGGGAAAACATCATCAATTTCACACTTATCAATGATTTCCTAATCTTCCTCAAGCCTAGATAGATGGTCTATGACTTGATTTTCACATCACTTCTTGTCTTTGACCTCAAATTCAAACTCGTATAGAAGAAGCACCCATCTAATTAACCTTTGTTTATCATCATTTTTTTAGATTAAATATCTCAAGGAAGTATGGTTGGTATGAACTACTAACTTGGTTCCTAACAAATAAGCACAAAACTTCTCATAAGCATTGACAACCATGAGAAGTTCCTTCTCAGTAATAGTGTAATTCTTCTACGCCCTATTCAATGCCTTTCTCCAATAGTAAATAAGGTGAAATTATTATTCTTTATTTTGGCCAAGAACAACCCTATATGATACTCCACTTGTATCAGACATGATTTGGAATGGCTTAGACCAGTCAGGAGCAATAATAACTAGGGCAACCACTAGTTTTTCTTTAAGGCATTTTAATGCCTTCCTGCAATCATCATCAAATACAAACTTTGCCTCCTTCTCCAACAATTTTCATAGTGTATTTGCAATTTTGGAGAAGTCCTTAATAAATAGGTGGTAGAATCCAGCATTCCCCAAGAAACTATGAACTCCATTAATAGAGATAGAAGATGGTAATTTCTCTATTACCTCTACTTTTTCACGATCAAATTCAATCCCCCTGGATGAAATTTGATGTCCAAGAACAATGTCCTCCTTAACCATGAAGTGGAATTTCTTCTAGTACAGCACGAGATTGAATTCCTTGTATCTCTATAACACTCAACTCAAATTTACCAGATATATCTCAAACGAGTGATCCACTTCAGAAAAATCATCAATGAACACCTCTAAGGTGTCCTACACCATGTCGGAGAAAATAGACATCATGCACCATTAAAATGTAATAGGTGCATTACATAAAATGAACGACATCCTATTGAAAGCAAATTTACCCTTAATTAGGGCATTTGATAATGAGTTTCAAACAAATCACATGCAGGACATTAAGTAAATGAAGGACAACTCAAAACTTGTACTTTATTTTGAAGCATTTCAGGTAACACATTAATTTTTAGTGGGGGTGGTTAACTTGTACTTGGTATGTTTCAGTCACCGCAGGGTTTTTATTGCCTATGTTCTTTTCCCCTGTACGCTATCTAGTACAACCGACATGTTTAAGTTATATATTTGTTTTTCCTTTATTATCGTGATGTACATATTATTCAGTGATTATATTTATGTATTTTTTTTTCTTTTAGCACCTTTTTATTGGTATGTATGATAAAATTAATGTGGAAAAGTACTTTGAACATATTTGTATGACTATTCCTTCATGTCACTTAGTATATGTTGAACAACCATTTGTGATTTTGACATTGGCATTGAGATGCAGATATAAAGTGAGCATGATCCTGATAGAAAACCTAAGAGTTGGTACAATAAGTGTTAACTTAGTGTATGCGTGAGTGACTGATTTTTGTAGTTCTTTCATAGCGTGTACAACTAGAACTTGCCCGATTCATTGATACTGCTTTGTGATTGATTCAATAAGATAGGATAGCAGACCTCCTTCAATTACTCACTTAACCATAAAAAATGACCTATAAAAACTATTATTCTCTTTTCGAACCCTTTTTGAGCTTGTGTTAGTATCTATTCATTCCCAACAACTCTAATTCACTCTCTTTAGGATGTTACCAAATCCTTATCACGCTCATGGTCCATCCAACCATGATTACCACCTTGTCTATGATAGGTGGTACGAGAACACCCCAAATAGTTTTCTAAATATGGGATCTCTTCATCCAACTTCTTGGCCTCCTCATCATCCTTATAGGCATTCGATTCTGTGGTGTTTACCACTTTCATGGGTACACCCATAAAATTCTTTTTCAAGAGCTCATATTGGGTCATCATCTTTGATATTCTCTTCTATCTTCTTCCTCATACTTTCTTTATTATTTGTCAACCATGGATATAGAGGGAGAGATTTTGGGAGACTCGGTATCTCGGATATGCCAACCTCAATTTTGCTTTGAGACCTCTCAAAATAATTAAATTATCGCATGGTAGTGCATCTTTACTAGAGAACCTACCACTTGTTGTCCACCATGATTTTGTTAAGCAAATCAAGGTCCCGATCGAAGATTCGGTAAAGCATCATCTCAAGGACCTCATGCTTTGGGAATTTTTCCAATTTTTCGCTGGATCTTTCCAATACATCAAATAATGGTTCCCCATTCAATTGCCTAAAATTTATGATCTCATCCCGCATATGCAACATTTTGGATGTTGGGAAATATTGACCAAGAAAAACTGTGGTAAGCTCTTCCAAAGTATTGATCGAACCGGGTGGGAGTGAACGTAGTCACAATATCACTTGCCCATTAAAGAGAATTGAAAAAGGCAAGATGAATAGACTCTTGAGTGATGTTTACGATGTTGAAAGGTGCACAGACCTCTACTAAATTCTTCAAGTGAACAATGGGGTCGTCATATTCTTGAAAATCATATATCCCCTTCATTTTCAACATATGTAACATAACACTAATTACATGAAAAACTCCATTCCCATTACTTTATGGGTTACGGATTACACTCGTTTGGCCCGCATCATTGAGTTGTCCTTTATTATGGAGAGAAACATCAAAGGGACCCATGTTACTAGTGTTTTCACTCATTGATACATTAAAACTATGATCACATACAAAAATAAAAAACAACAAAGAAAGTAAATCACACCACCCCAGGCATACCCAAGTAAAAATCACACCGCTCAAGTGAAATCTATATTCCACTCCCTGGCAATGATTCCATTATGATAAAGCTCAACTTACTCCCATGTCTAAGGGATAAGGTTGTCCTTGTCAATGTTCGAACTCGCATTAGGGTCAAAACCATAAGGAGTGAAATACAACTTCAAAGTCCTATGGGTTCTCTAGTTACTAAAAGGATTCCCGGAATACAAACAAAGACATCCAAAAATATAAAGTGGGGGGTTTAGTTTGTATTAATTTTTTAGTCACAACAAGATACAATGACCCTTTTGGTTCAAAAATAAAGTTTGGGGGGA
The DNA here is from genome assembly GCA_026120095.1 of Capsicum chinense. NCBI lineage: Eukaryota > Viridiplantae > Streptophyta > Magnoliopsida > Solanales > Solanaceae > Capsicum > Capsicum chinense. The sequence continues at coordinate 108,935,481 of JAPEIP010000004.1, read as the reverse complement.
ATCTCTGGATTATGTCTTCCTAAAGGTATCAAATGTGTAGGTTAGAGATGGTTCAACATGATATCTAGTTGTTGAGTGAGACATAGGCTAAGTCGAATGTCTTTATAGCTATTTTTTCAACTAAACCTCAAATATTTAACCCATTGCTTCTATCAAGCACCTAACAAGTGTGCAATTTATAGTTACCCAATACCTCAATTCAGCATTCCTTTTTCTAGGAAGATATCTATGACAGGACTTACACTTTATTTTAAGTTATTTCAAAGATATCAAAAGGCAATAAACCAAATACTTAATTGCCCACCATTGCTTTGTCCTCTTATAGCCCTTTTTTAAGGATGTTATATGTTCCCATGGGTTCAAATTCATCCTTCTTTCAAGGATGATGAAGGCTTTCTATAGTTTGGGGTTTTCACCCATCAAAACCCTTTAGATATTTGGGGTTTTCACCCATAAAATTCCAGCTATTAAACTCTACAAAAGGTGAAATCCATTCTCAACATCTAGAAATCATGTAAAAACATCAACACCCACACCCAAATATACTTTAGTTCAACATAATCCCAAAACTAAATTACTTAGCTACTCACAAAAAAAGTAGAGAAAGATATACCATAAGGATTATCCAAAGAATCTATCCTTTATAAAACTCTAACAATTCAAGTCTTCAAAATTAGTTACAATCTTGCCCAATTAGGGTTCTTGTTTTTAGGTTCAAAAAAGTCTATGAGATAAGTAATGCACAAAGAAGAAAGAGTTTGTTTTCCTATATAACATTAGGGATATGGATAAGTGAAATTATAAAACTGCCCTAGAAAACATTCCTGCTTAGTCGCGACCGTGAATAATGTGATTGTGGTATGGCTCCACGATCACGTTCTATTGACCATCTTGACTAACCGTGATAGCGACCTTTGGCTTGCGATCGTGGTAACTGGGGCTGATGACTACTTTAGGTTTTCAGCTAGACTTCTTTTTATCCACTTGATCTCCTTTATCTTTAATCCACATCTTTCCATCTCACCAACTCTATGCCTTCAAAATATGGATATTAGTGCATTCAATCATGATTATGTCTCATTTATTTATACAAAACTTGGTAGTGTGCAGAAACTTTGAGTGCAAATAAGTGGTAAAATGACCACTCATCATGAATCACAAGGGCTATTCCCTCTGACTAGGGGTCACACCATAAGGGCTATTCCCACAAAAAAGGGGAGCCAAGGGGCAATTTTCTTCTTTCCCCTCAAACCCCAATCATACAAAACAAGACTTATAACAATAAAATGGAAATTACTTGCCCATTAACCACAAAATTACTCACTAATAAGATATCTTATTCCAAAGAAAAAATTATAGCTTATTCTCTCAAGAACACAATGATTTAAGTTTTGATTTCAAGATTTCTTCAAGAATTCATTCAATTATGGTAGGTGGGGTTTTGAATAAGGTTAATATTTTATCCTTGAGCCCAAATGTATGATTTTAAAGTTAAATTTACATGTTTTAAGTTAGGTTTTATTTTCGAATCCTCATGTGTTTAAAGCATAACATTATCATGTAATTTAAGGGACTAAAGAGCATAATAGTTGTACTTAGTCATGTTTTAAACAACAAGTTTGATATTTGTGTAAAATTTCATTATTTTGGTAAGAAAGTGTAATTCTCCTAAATTTAATACAGCCCTATGCTAAAATTTATGTATTATACTCATGTATTGAACTGTCCAATATTTTGAGTCCCTGAACCCTGACCTCATATTACCATTTTAATAGTTGTTATCATATTTTTGTAATGATTTAGTGCTAGATAGTTATGAACACCTGATACCTATGTGTTTAGTTTCTATTTCAAACATTTCAAATTAAAAGTTAGTCAGACCATGATTTCATTACTATGTTCAAGTTCAAGTTGATTCTTATCAGAGCATTACCATGTCATGTTGAGACATTAATAACACCAATGTCATTCAATTAGGAGTAGGATTTAGCACAGAGAGGGAAGTTTGGATTTAGGACATCCTATTTCCCAGAAACTATATTTCCCTGTAGGATTTAGGGACACGCCAAAGTGCATTTCCCCTTTTGACCAAATTATGCTCAGTTTAGTTATCACTCAAGTTTAGGTTCCACTCCTATGGCAAGGATTGAGTAGCCCTTCTCAATGCAGGTCAGACATTGGACTCTATGGTAACATCCATGGTTTATATCGGTTAGATGAGAGCTCCCAAAGTTTTAACCAATATTGGTCGTCTATTTTAGTTTAGTTTTGCTAGACCAAGTAATCAATTTTTAGCATTTATTTAGTCAGTTATACATATTTCATAAGTTATTCGAATAATGTTAATGTATTTAAATACTTGGTCGTGCATATTCAGTTTTACATATTGCATTCAGTTTTTGCATCTATTTCACTTAGTCCATACCTCACATACTAGTGCATTCAAAGTACTGATCATATATTTTTCTCTTGCACCATGTTCTCTTATAACATTGGTTTAGACGCACAGTTTTTTATCATCCTAAACAGCTTAGCAGTTCCCTACAACAGTATTAGTGAGTCCTTATTCATAGAGAACGTATCATTTTACTATAGTTGTTTTTGTATTTCCTTATGTTCAGTTCAATTGGAATTAGTTGGGAGTTTATCCTATCAACTTTGTAAGTTTAGAGGCTTTTAGATAGAAAATTTAGTTTCTAGTATTTATCAGATATTTCAGACATGATATTTTATATATTTTCATATACAAAATTTATAGTACCTTATTGGTTTATCTTCCACACATGTTATTTTACTTTAATTTTATTCAGTGCTCACAACAAGTACCAGACCATTGGTTAGCTTGGGGTAACTTATGGCTTTATGTACCATGTTGTGACTAGAGGGTAACTTCGGGTCATGAAAAAAATTAGTTTCAGGATGTAAGGTTTTAAAGTGTCCTATTGTGTCAAAAAGCTACATTGAGTAGAGTTCTGTGCCTGGGTATGAAGCATTCCACACTTATAGACAAGAGGCTACAAGACCTTTTAGGAAACATTCCCTTTTGTCAATATTCATATTGCAAAAGAGCATAAGCTTTTTAAAATTTCTCTTTGACTTATCCTATATTCCGTTTACAGATAATTCCTCCCAGAAGAAACAACAAAAAAAGGAATGAGGATCATCCTATACCATCACGCATTCAGGAAGATCCCCTAAATGACTATGTCAGTATTTAGGGATGCTTTCATAGCCTTGGCCTATTGTTTAGCTACTCAAAATAATCAGCAAGGTCTTACCCAAGCCAATCCAATTAAAAATACAGTTTCAGTTAGGATTTGGAATTTTACTCAGATAAATACCCCTTTATTTTCTGGGTGCAAGTCTGTGGAGGATCCGCAAGAGTTTTTTGATATGGTACAGAAGGTGACAGGCATCATGGGTGTCACTTTGAATGAGATTGCTGAATTGCCTGCATATCAGTTATAGGGAGTAGCTTACACCTAGAGTAAGTAGTGGAAGGATAATAAGGGTATGGAAGCAGAGCCTATGGAGTTGAAGGAGTTTGCCACGACCTTCCTAGACATGCTCTTCCCATTATAGTTAAGTAAAGATGAGGTTCAATAGCTCATAAACTTAAAGCATTGAAGTATGAGTGTGAAGGAGTATTCACTCAAGGCACTTAGTTGGCGCGGTATGCTCTTACTATGCTTGCTAAAAATAGGTCCAAACTGAGTAAGTTCATATCTGGTGTATCTGATAGTCTGGTTAAAGAGTGTAGGACCGTGATGTTGATTAAGTAGATGGACCTATATAGACTTATGGTTCATGCTCATTAGATTGAGAAGTAGAAAAATAAGGAAAAAAAGAGAGATAATAATAGGGCCAGAATAGGTAGTTTAAACTTTTCTTAGCCCAGGTCGAAAGGCGGTAACCGTTCTCAATTCTGCCAAAAATTTTTGACCCCAACTCCATCTTCAGCTAGTGTACTAGTTCCCAAGTTCAAACAGGAAAGTTGAGATAGAGCCTCAAGATCTAAGACCCAGGTTAGTGTAAACAGTGGTTGTACCAGCCTATTATACAAGATGTATGGTAGGAACCATAAAGGTGAATATCGTGTAGGCAGTAATGTAAGCTTTGGGTTTGGTAATCTAGGCCACAAAATCAAGAAGTGTAATATGATACCCCCGAAGGGAGATAATTCTCGCCAACAGGGCCATTATAATATTTTATCAACTCAGTAGATCACTCAACTTGACAGGGTGCCACTTTTAAAAAAATATGTGGGCATTGTAAGAATAGACTATATGTTCTCCAAACTCAGCATGATCAAAAAAGATCTCCTGATATGGTTACAGGTATATTACAAGACTTCTATCTTCATCTTTATGCATTGATAGATCCTAGAGTTTCATTTTCTTTTATGACTCCTTACATAGTTGTGGACTTTTGTTTCAGTTCAAAAATGCTGGTAGAGCCTTTCTCAGCATCTACCCTAGTAGGTAATTTCATTATAGCCATACATGATATAAAAATTATCTTATCACAACGTGTTAGAAAGTTACTTCAGCTGATCTTATGGAGTTAAAGATGACTGATTTTAATGTCATTCTCAGCATGGATTGGATCTACTCATGTTATGCCTCAGTCGATTGCAAAAATCGAACTGTATAGTTACAAATTCCTAATGAGCCAGTTATCAAATTCAGGTATAGTACTTTAGTTCTTAAGGGTTAGTTTGTTTGCTATCTTAAGGAAAGAAAAATTGTTTCTAAGGGATTTATTTATCATCTCGTCCGAGTAAAGGACTTAAATTTTCAAACTCCGAGTATTAAGTCAGTTTTAGTAGTGATGGAATTTCCATATGTATTTCCTAAATATCTTCCTAGAATTCCTATCGAAAGGGAAATTTTCTTTGGAATAGATCTTCTTCCAAATACCCAGTCTATATCTATTCAATCCTAAAGAATGGCTCTAACTGAGCTTAAGGAATTGAAGGATCTCTTAGATAAGGGTTTCATCGGGCCTAGTTTTCCCCTATGGGGTGATTCAGTACTATTCATACACAAGAAATGGTTCTCTTAGAAAATGCATTAACTATCTTTTATTGAATAATGTCACCATAAATAATAAGTATCCACTTCCCTGAGTTGATGACTTGTTCGCCCTACTTCAGGGTGAAAGTTATTTCTTTAAGATAAACCTTAGATCCAGCTATTGTCAGCTCATATTCAAAGAATTTTACATTCTAAAGACTACCTTATAAAATCAGTATGGTCACTTCAAATTCTTATTTATGTCTTTTGTACAAATGAATGCCCCGACAACTTTCATGGACCTGATGAACAGGGTGTTCAAGAAATACTTGGACATGTTCATCATAGTCTTCATTGATTATATCCTTGTTTATTCCAATAGTGAGAATAATCATGCAGACCATCTAAGAGTTCTATGGTAGACCCTTAGAGATCATACGTTGTTCGATAATTTTAGTACGTGAAAATTTTAATTGAAATTAGTATCTTTCCTTGGTCATATCTTTTCGGTTGATGGTATTCCAGTTAATCCAAAAATAGAAAAACAGTGAGAAACTGGCCTAGAATCGTCTCTTAATCAAATATCAGGAGTTTCTTATGTTTAGCTGGCTATTAAAGACGATTTATTAAAGTAATTCCCTATTGCTTCTATTATATCGAGGCTAACCGAAAATAAAGTTAAATTTTCATGGTCGAATTCCAGCAAGAAGAGTTTTCAGGAGTTAAGCACTCAACTTACTTCTTCTCCAGTCTTGACTTTTCTATATGGCACATATGGGTTCGTAGTGTATTGTGATGCTTCTAGAGTTGGTCTATGTTGTGTATTGATGCAGAGAGGCAAGGTCACTGCCTACTCCTATAGACAGCTTAAGCCCTATAAAAGAATTATTCGATCCATGATCTTGAATTGGAAACTGTTGTTTTTTCCTTTATAATTTTGAGGCACTATCTTTATGTGGTTCATGTTGATATATTCACAGATTAGAAGAGTTTAATAATCTTCTCCGAGAAAGGAACACCTCTCACAACCTCATACAAAGAGTCCCAAAACCACATCTTCTCCTCCCCATCCTAGCCAACCTGTGGCGC
>JAPEIP010000004.1:108874550-108929277 GCA_026120095.1 Capsicum chinense | reverse complement strand
TAAAGAATGGCTCTAACTGAGCTTAAGGAATTGAAGGATCTCTTAGATAAGGGTTTCATCGGGCCTAGTTTTCCCCTATGGGGTGATTCAGTACTATTCATACACAAGAAATGGTTCTCTTAGAAAATGCATTAACTATCTTTTATTGAATAATGTCACCATAAATAATAAGTATCCACTTCCCTGAGTTGATGACTTGTTCGCCCTACTTCAGGGTGAAAGTTATTTCTTTAAGATAAACCTTAGATCCAGCTATTGTCAGCTCATATTCAAAGAATTTTACATTCTAAAGACTACCTTATAAAATCAGTATGGTCACTTCAAATTCTTATTTATGTCTTTTGTACAAATGAATGCCCCGACAACTTTCATGGACCTGATGAACAGGGTGTTCAAGAAATACTTGGACATGTTCATCATAGTCTTCATTGATTATATCCTTGTTTATTCCAATAGTGAGAATAATCATGCAGACCATCTAAGAGTTCTATGGTAGACCCTTAGAGATCATACGTTGTTCGATAATTTTAGTACGTGAAAATTTTAATTGAAATTAGTATCTTTCCTTGGTCATATCTTTTCGGTTGATGGTATTCCAGTTAATCCAAAAATAGAAAAACAGTGAGAAACTGGCCTAGAATCGTCTCTTAATCAAATATCAGGAGTTTCTTATGTTTAGCTGGCTATTAAAGACGATTTATTAAAGTAATTCCCTATTGCTTCTATTATATCGAGGCTAACCGAAAATAAAGTTAAATTTTCATGGTCGAATTCCAGCAAGAAGAGTTTTCAGGAGTTAAGCACTCAACTTACTTCTTCTCCAGTCTTGACTTTTCTATATGGCACATATGGGTTCGTAGTGTATTGTGATGCTTCTAGAGTTGGTCTATGTTGTGTATTGATGCAGAGAGGCAAGGTCACTGCCTACTCCTATAGACAGCTTAAGCCCTATAAAAGAATTATTCGATCCATGATCTTGAATTGGAAACTGTTGTTTTTTCCTTTATAATTTTGAGGCACTATCTTTATGTGGTTCATGTTGATATATTCACAGATTAGAAGAGTTTACAGCACATGTTCACATAGAAAGACCTAAATCTTTTTCAAAGGAGATAGTTTGATTTGTTGAAAGACTATGATATAAGTGTGTTCTATCATCTAGGCAAGGCCAATGTAGTGGCAGCTACCCTCAGTAGATTATCTATGGGTAGTGTTACCATTGTCGAAGTTAATAAGGAGTTAGTTCATGAGGTTCATTAACTTTCTAAGTTTGGAGCTTGGTTGGTAGATTCGGATGAAGGAAGTATATAGGTTCAGAATGAATCAGAATTTTCATTGATTGACGAAGTAAAAGAAAAAGCAAGACAGGGATCCTAGTTTTGGTAAGTTGAAGGAAGTGGTTAGTTATAACAAGGTGGAGGTTTTCTTCCAAGGGATATATGGTGTGCTTCATTGTAAGGAAAGGTTATGTGTTTCATGTGTTGATGGTTTTAGACAACGAATATTAAAATAGGTGCATAGTGCGTGGTATTCCATTCACCCCGGAGCCACTAAGATGTATCATAACTTTCTAGAAACCTATTGGTAGAGTGGTATGAAGAAATATATTTCAGATTTTATGGCTATGTGGTTTAACTGTATACAGGTTAAGGTTTAGCACCAAAGGCGTATTAGTAAACTTCAAGAGTTTAGCATCCCCACTTTTAAGTAGGAAGTCGTGAATATGAATTTTGTGATAGGATAGCTTCGTATGCATTTCCAGCATAATTTGATTTAGGTCATTATAGATAGAATGACCAAGTCATCCCATTTCTTGTCGGTTCATACTTTATACACAGCCGAGGATTATGTTAAACTCTATCTTAGGGAGTTGGTAAAATTTCATGGGGTTTTATTTTCTACAATTTCTTATTGAGGTACTCAGTTTACCTCTCATATTTTGAAGACTTTTCAGAAGGATCTTGGTACCCAAGTTCCCTCAGCACAATATTTTATCCCCAAATATATGGTAAGGTAGAGTGGAACATTCATACCTTAAAGGAAATGTTAAGGGTGTGTGTTTTGACTTCAAATATTGTTGGGATAACCACTTATCTTTGATCAAGTTTGTCTATAACAATTTTAATCACTTCATTATTTAGATGGCCCTAATTAAGTCTGTCTATGGGAGGAGATGTATATCTTTTATTGGTTTGTATGAAGCAAGTGAGGCTACTTTTAAAGGGCCAGATGTAGTGTTTAAGGCAATGAAAAAGGTTTAGTTAATTTGAGAGAGGCTAAAGACAACCCAAATTTGTTATAAATATTATACTGATATGAGAAGAAGGGATTTTGAGTTTAATGTTGGAAGGGATTTTGAGTTTAATGTTGATGATTTGGTCTATTTAGAAATTTCACCTATAAAAGGAGTGAAGAGATTTACCAAGAAGGAAAAGCTCAGTCACCGCTATGTTGGCCCATATATAATTTTGTTCCACTTTATGAAGGTATCTTATGAGTTAGAGTTACCTGCGATTTGGCCTCATTACACTTCATATTCTATGTTTTTTTGTTAAAGAAATGCATTGGTGATTCAACTTCTGTTGTTCGCTTGGAAAGTATGGATATTAAGGATAGCCTTTCCTATGAAGAAGACTCTATTCAGATTCTTGATCATCAGATTCGTAGGCTAAGGAATAAAGAAGTTTCCTTGGTTAAGGTTCTATGGAGGAATCAGTCTATTGAGGCAGCTACTTAGGAAATGGAAGCGGATATGCGAGCCCAACATCCTTATCTTTTCTCAAAAAATTCAGAATCATCTTGAGGTAATGGTTTTCTTTAGGTTAACTCTTTCCTTTCTTACTTTTATCTATATAACCATTCTCATGTCACAACATGCATTCATGAAATCAAGTTCAGCCCGTATAGCATGTATACTATTTCCAACCCAGTTAATTGATCATGTTTCAGCTTCTAAGTATTTATAATTATCTCTTAGTCCTTGTAACATCTTAGTTTGTCATGTCTCATTAGAGGATGAACAGTCCCAAGGGGGGAGATATAGTAATACCCCTTAAGATTCTAAGTTTGATTCAGCTTATAGTTGCATCCTTCAACGGTCCAAGTCTTGAAATTTTCACTAAGTGTTGAGAACTTAATCATTATAAAAACCCAAGACATTATGCATTTTATTTTCATCTTTCCCTACCTCGAGACGTTGGTTTTTTATTTTAAATATGTCTAGGGATATTAAAGGCATGTCTTTAAAGATTTTTGGAATTTTTAAACGAGATTCAGGGCATGTTTGAACCCTAGAGGCAATGAACCTTTGCGATAGAGCTGTTCCACTAGGGCTAATACCTTGGACTAGGGGTTTCATTCCAAAGGGTACTCCTTTAGAGTAGGGGCCACATCACTAGGGCTGTTACCTCGGACTAGAGGTTGTACCACAAAGGCTATTCTCACTGAATATGGGAGCCAAGGTGTAATTCGGTCCTTTCCCCTCAACCCCCAGTCATCCAAAACATGATTTATAACACTCAACAGATAATTATTTGCCAATTAACCTCAAAATCCTTCCTCTTCCTAAGAATAAATTTAAAGCTTATTCTATTAATAACACAAGGATTTATGTTTTGATTTCAAGATTTCTTAAAGAATTCATTCAATTAAGGTATGTGGGGTTTTTAACAAGGTTAATCATTCATCCTTGTGCCCAAATGTTGATTTTCAAGTTGAATTTATATTTTTTAAGTTAATGTTCATACCCAAATCCTCATGTGTTGAAAGCATAGCATTATCATGTAATATAAGGGACTGAAGAGCATAATAGTTGTACTTACTCATGTTTTAAACAACAAGCTTGATATTTTATCTTGAATTTAGTTATTTTGATGAAAAAGTGTTGTTCTCCTAAGTTTAATGCATCCCCATGCTTAAATATATGTTTTACACACAATTATTGAACTCTTCAATATTTTGAGTCCCTGAACAATGACCTCATATTATTATTTTAACAGTTGTTATCATTTTATTCTAATCTTTCAGTGTTGGTGGGTTTTGACCACCCAATACCTATGTGTTTACTTGCTATTTATCACCTTTCATATTACAAGTCAGACCATGATTTCATTACTATGTTCAAGTTCAAGATGATCTTTGTCTTTATTGTACCGTGTTGTGTTGAACCGTGAGTAACTCCAGTGTCATTAAGTTGAGAGTAGAATTTTATACCAGGAAGGAAATATGGGTCCAGCGCGTCCTACTTCCTACAAACTATATGCCCCCTATAGGATTTAGGGGCTCTCCAATGAGCATTTCCCCTTTTGTCCAAATTAGGCTCATTTTAGTGATCAATCTAGTTTAGGTCCCACTCCGATGGAGATGAGTGAAAAATTCTCCTCAACGTTAGTCAGACGTTGGACTCTATGGTAATATCCATGGTTTATGTCCGTTACATGATAGCTCCCATAGTTTCAGTTAGTATTGATAGTCTATTTAAGTTTAATTTTTCTAGAGCAAGTAATTTGTTTTAAGCATTTATTTAGTTAGTTATTCAAATTGCCCCAGTTATTAAGATAATGTTAGTGTATTAAAATACTTGGTCTTGGATATTATGTTTTACATGTTTGTGTAATTGCATTAAATTTCTGCATGTACTTCAGTTAGTCCTTACCTCACATACTAGTACATTCAAAGTACTGATTACATACTTTTCTCTTGTGATATGTTGTCTTATAACATAGGTTTAGACGCATAGTTTCCCGATCATCCCTGGATAGCTTATCCGCTCCCCACAATAGTATTGGTGAGTCCTCAACCATCGAGGATGTGTCATGTTATTCTAGTTATTTGTAATTCCCCGAGTCTAGTACCTTGGACTCTACTCGGTGCTCGTAATTCCAAAAGACCGTAAGCTAACCCTTATCTGATACCGGTAACTAAGCACTACATAATATACTATAAAAATTCAAAAAACTGGCGAAAACTTGCCATAAGCTTAAAAAAAAATACAACTTGATACAGTTTAACCGTATGAAAACTTAAACATCTGTCTGAACAAATAGTTTGAAAAACACTATAATTTGAGAGCCTCTAAACTGTATGAATAAGGAGTTGATGGGACAATCCCCCAACTAACTCCATCTACCAAAATACTGAATCGGATGAATTAAAGAAATAAGGGACATCCTAGAATGATGAGGAGTCACTGCTAAGTCTACTACGGCTGGATAAATCTGAACTGCTAAGGGTGCTCTGGATCCCATTCTTTTGAACCTATGGTATAAAACACCATAGCGCAAGAGAAAAGTATGCGTCATTACGTGAGAATGTACTAGTATGATAGATGAGGTAAAGCTGAATGCAAGGGTTTACATACATGAAAAATGCTGACTAAATATCATGAGACTACTGAATGAGGACACATGCATGAATGCCTAAACTATAGCTAACGTCATGGAAATACTAAATACTGAATTCTACTAATTGGACTTCTGATAACTGATTCTACTGATACTGATATCTCATTGATTGAGGTTGAGATCAGTCCTATCTAGTAGGTGATCTCTGGATATATTAATTATGAAAATGATTTATTAAATCTGAGATCAGCCCTATCTAGCGGGTGATCTCTGAATCTACTAATATTGAAGATAATTGATTAAGCCTGAGATCAGTCCTATCTAGTGGGTGATCTCTGAATCTATTGATAATGATATTGATCGACTGTATCTAATAGTCCTGAATTTGTTCTATTAAACTGAATGCTATGATAGACACTAATTCAGAAACTAAGACTGTGGGAGGTAGTCATCTAACTGACATGCTCCAAATATAAACTACTAGGTCCAACCTGTAACCCCAGCTGAAAGGGTGTTAGTACCGTGCCATGGGTAAAGACAACTTTTGTGCAGTTAGCCTATCGAACAGGTGACCCTTGAGATCAGTCCAATCTAACGGGTAACCCCTGAGTATGTCAGTCCTATGTAAAGGGTGACATCTCGTACCTACGCTGGCTACGTAGTTATAGAACTTAGGGATTTCTTCTAAGGATATCAGTCCTATCTAATGGGTGAGCCCCCATCCCTAGGCTCACTCGATTCTAAATTCTACTCCCAACTAAAATACTCTGAACTAATTCTTAGACTATACTAGGCTAAGCTGAATATGTTACTGATCGTACTGATTAATTGAGCTACGTTGAGTTCACTGAGTTATGTTGACTAACAGAATACTACTGAGTTTTTAATTGATTACTAAATTGAAGCTGGATTACTACTATTACTTAGATTACTGAGATTTCCTAAGTTCAGTAACTGACTGAGAGTACTATTGATTGTGGCATGACTGAGGTTATCATGAAACTGACACTGGCTCTAGACAATCAACTAAGTGGTTGGGTGTTAAATATCCCCAGGACTCGATAACATAATTAATCTAAGATAGGACAACTCGTAAATAACATGTCAATAGTCCATTATTCACAATACAATCAATGAGGCATCTCTTCAAGCACTTAGAAATCATAACCATGTAATTGTATAGGGAGGCATGCTATTTTTTCATAACTCATTCAATAAGGAATACACATGAATAGGAATGCATTTAACAATTAATAATTCATTCACTAAGGCTTTTTAACAAATACTTGGAATGTATGAACTTATACATAATTGAGGTTTCTTGTCAACATGCTATAATGATCTTATTTCCTTCACACAATCATTTTATCAAACTTATGGGGAGCATACTTTGGTCATACAACCTTCAATGCATCTTTTAGGATTTATTATGAATATTATAAAATTCACCTCAAACTAGGACCAATGTTTGGAACATTGTAATCAAAACATGAATTGAAACTCAACAACATCATAAACTTCAATCTCAACTTACATAAATGGTAAAAACTCATAGATAACAATATTTATAATTTAAAAAGGGATTCTTGAACTTCTTGGATGGAAGGAACCCAAGAATCAACATCTAAATTACTTGGAAATCTAGATTCTTGAAGACTTTTAAAGGGATTCTTCAGATTTCATAGAAACTTAAGGGCTAGGGTTTTCTATTTTTTAGAGAGAATGTTTTTGTTATTGAGGAATAGTGAAAATAAATGAGCAATTTTTACTATTAAGGGTTTAAATCCCGTAGATAGATTGATTAGGGGCTTTAGGAAATTACCAATTCGTCCTTGGTATTAAATAATAGTATCTCAAAATCTTGATTTTTCATGCTGGCGCGACAAGGTGAAATCACGCCAGCTCACTGGAAACTGGATGACTTGAAAATTGGTTGGTGGCGCAATGCATGGAAATCAGGTTGCCACCTTGGTTGTGAATTGGAAAGGCACCGCGATATTGTGAAATCGTGTTGATGCACTAGAAATTGACAACTCTTAAATTGAGACTTGGCGCAATGCGCCATAATCGCGGAGGCTCACTGGATTTTGACGATTGCCATTTTGGCTTGCTCCGCAATGTGCTAACGTACCAGGTGGTACATTGTCTTACAAAAATAGTTGTAACTCTTTGCCCGAGTGTCAGATTTGGGAGAATTTAGTATCTATGGAAAGGTTATTCAATTTCACACATGATAAAAAGTCAAAATCTTAAAAACACCATAAGGAATAAAAAGGTATTCACCTATGAAGCAAGATCTTTGATGTTCTAGCGATGAATCGAAGCTAGGTAGAAGTATGGGGTATTACAATATTTTAGTATTTTTGTTTGTTATGTTCAGTTGGAGATAGTTAGTGGTTTGTCCCATCCACTGAATAAGTTTAGAGGCTTTCAGATAGACAGTCTAGTTTCAATTGTTTATAAGATATTTCAAATATGTCATTTTATATATTTCACTATTCAAATTGACAGAACAGTATTGGTTTATCTTCCGCACATGTTTTACTTTTATTTTATAGAGTGCTCACAACAGGTGCTACAACATAAATACCATCCCATTACAAGAACCTCTAGAAATAGAAATACAACCCAAGTATCCCGAATAGTCTATGCATTTATCCCAAAACCAAGGATTGAGTATAGAAAGATTGAGGAAATAGGCGACTTGGACTCTAAGAGCTTACCCTATCTTCGAATATCAATAGCGCATAAACACAAATTAATGGTTGCAACTAATACTCAGATCTGCATAAAAAAAGTATAGAGGTGTATTATGAGAACCAAAATAATGGGTAATCAATAGGCATCATCATCCAACTAAGATAAATCATTCTATAAGAATCATAGAATACAAAATAACATAACTAAGTCAAGGTAAGGAAACAAACCTGATATATCTCCAACATCGCAACATATGAATAAATGGATAACTAGAATATCAGTATAACATAACAATAAGTATCAACATATGTAATCATAACTATGAAATTGGCTCCCATATGGCAATTGTTGCAAAAAAGTAGGTAACCCATCACAAGCCCCCATAAGCCTGTAAGGTACGGATAAGATTGCAGAACACACCACTATTTTTTATAAACTCTCACAATACAATTGGAATTCATCAAAGTCACAACACACTATAACCATCGAATGTCCATATCCATAATTTGTAAATATGTCAACACTTACCAACATCTATTGTGTATTAACTAATCCTCATGTATCAATAAATCATCCTTTATCAACTAAACTTCACTTATCCGCTAATCATTAATTATCAACTAACCAATATCTAGCAACTAGCCTATATTTATCAAATTACTAATATTTGGGACCTATCTAATATTTATCAACTAATTAATATTTAGCGACTAGATAATATTTAGAAACTAATCAAAATTTAGAAACTAGGCATTATATCACTAGAGACTATTCATATCATACAACTATATAACTATTTCTTTATTTTAGACTTAGCTAGTTGTCAAGATCACACCCCAATGTCATCATATCATAATAAGTATATCATCAAAGTATAATACATATATTCAGACTTAAAATGGTATAGATATTCTACAATATCCTTATAATATCATCATAATCACCTTACGATCTTCTCAAGCATGTATAAATCATTATAATCATCCTCAAACCTTGCCGAGTACATATAGTCATAACCATCCTCTAGCCTTGTTGGGTATATATTATGATAACCATCCTCCATCCTTGATTGGTATATAACATCATAATGTCTTCATAAATATCATTAATAGCATAGTCATCCTCCAAATTTCTACTGGATATAGATAATCAATATCATCATAAATATGGCCAATAGCATAATCATAAGTGTATTTTACAACATAACCTTGAACCTAATATATTAACATGATCAATAATCATTATAAAAATCGTGAATTAAAGCATAACCAATAGCATGATTGCCAACATATTAAATAAGCAGAATCTTTGGCATAATCAATAGCATATTACATAATATCATAAATAAGCATGCTATTTATCATAATCCATAAGTTTTTGTCAATATTGTTATTAATCATGGCCTATAACATAATCAATATGTACTATTAAGCATAGGCAATAACTTGTAAATAGACTAATTAATGGCTTATCATTATCATACAAGACAACTTATCATTAGCTTGATCGATATGTATACATAATATATAGCTTATTCATAGTATAATTACTAGCTTAATTTATTGCTTAGTCAATATCATACTTAAGGGCTCATTCAGTAGTATATTCGGTAGCAAATCAATAGCTAAATCAACAATATACTTAATGGCTCATTAATAATATAAGCTTAATCGATAACTCATTTATAGCCTAATAATTAAGCATTACCTTTAACATCATTAATCATAACTAAAAGTACCACGGCATCTAAATATCACCAAAATAACCACCATCTTAGATTTATACAAGTGTATCAAGGATATTTAGTCACTATCATAAGTCTTGGCCTAAGGGGGGTCAAAGTGCCCACTTCTAAATTCTTAATATTATTTATTAAGCAATATCTACCCCCGAACTAGGCTAAGATATCTAAATTCACTTTTAGATGTTAAACAAGCCATAACTAGTCCTAGGGTAGAAATTCGTCCTAATATATAGCAGACAGTTAAATTTCACCTATGGTAAGTAAATTTGAGTAAGTTTCAACCTAAACATAAGCAACAAACAAAATCTTTTCATTAATTAAGTAACTAAGGTATTTCCATCCTAACAAAATCCTACAATGTCAATTTCTCCTATGAAAGGAAACTAGGCTAATTATGCCAAAAGTAGTATTCAAAATAGCCTAAATAATCCAATTAATTCCAAGTATTTTAATTTATCAGTTCAGTGCCTAAAACCCATCCTAAATCTAACATAATATCATAAAAATACTATTAAAAATCTCAACCTAAAAAGGGGTAAAACCTAGCCTACCTGTACATCAAACAAAGTTCACAAGATCCACTAAATCATAACTTTTCCTTTTCAAGAAGCTTCTGTATGATGCCAAGCTATCAAACTAACATTCTACTCATTAATATGAGAATAATGATACCCATATTTCACTATTTCTCTTTGGGTCCAAAAATTACATCAAAACCCCATGCAGGTCCTACTTAAGGAAATCACAATTCTAAAGTGAAGTTAAATTAGGGATTTTGAACCCGAGAAAAATCTAAGATAAATTAGGGCTAAGATCAAGTCGTTAAAGTTTTAGGGGTTTTAAACGAGAAGGAAAGAAAGTTTACAAACACAAGGGTAAATTCTTACCTCAAATAGGAATATAATCATGTAAAAAAGTGTTAGACAAGCTCGCAATCTGCCCATAATCACCAATATTAATCTATATCTCTAGTTAGGGTTTTAGTCTCAGTAGATTTGGTGAAGAATAAACAAAATTGATTTAAAATGGCCTATTTATGCCTATCCTTGGTACTTGGGTTTCGCAATCAAGACTTAACCTTCACTTTCGTAGGATACTAGGGCTGCACCTATGAAATATGATCATGACACACCAGCACAATTGCGACACTTGTGTTATGCCAAGGGAATCTAAATGATGACCCTTGTCTTATAATTGCAATGCACCAAATTAAGACAGTAGACTAGGAATTTTAAAAGTCTCCGCCAAGCCCTCAATATTCATTTCGAATCCCATATAATCAAATGGACTATGTAATCACACCACATTTAATATTTTTGACTCGATGGAATAGTTAAAATTCTAATTAGAGGTTGTTTTGACAAAATATGGGTCCCACACCTATATTCCATCTTCTTTACTTTCTAACCAATAGGTCAAAATGAGCATGGGTGCCTTGGGACCAAAAACAAAGGCCTACCTAGCTTAAAATTGACATTTTAAGCCTACTGGAATTGTTAGAATTTGTATTCGGTGTAGCTTCACTAAATTTTTTACCTGGAGGCCATTTGGCACCATCAATGACTTCCAAATAGAAAATGGCTCTAAGAATACAATGAACTATTTGGTAACCAAATTGTTAGTTCCAATAAGTTATAAATGACTTGTGAAGATATAGAGAATCTCTAACAATGAAAATAAGTAGAAGTATAAAAATGACCTGAAGGGTCATTACAAGACTAGGATAGTGTGGGGGTGAAGTCCCAGTCGACTTATCCTTAGCCTAGGAACTAGTATGGATGTAGGTATTTGGGATCTAGCATATTTAGATGTGGGATGAGTTCTCCACTATGTTCATTCTAGTAGTTGATTCCCCAGGGTGACTGCAACAATGAACTCAACTATAACCTATCTTTAGCCCCAAGTACATGAGGTTACTGGTCTGTCCAAAATGATAGACTACTCCTCCATTGATCCATTGTGCTTATGTGATTCATCCCCATGTATCGACTTCCCTGCCATCATTATCGAAGCCTTTAGTGCCATAGTACCTATAAAAGGAAGTGTTAGTGCATAGAGGAAGATAAGGGAGTGCCAAATTAAAAAAAAATCAAAATTTTCAAACATAGAAATTTTCCCAAATATTACATCCCTATGTAGTATAATCAGTCTATTCTAGTCAAATATTGCACTCACAACTTGTAAATTTAAGGAACATAAGTCTTTTGGGATTCATCAACATTTTCAACTTCTAATTCCATTTTGGCCATGATCAGAGAGTTTAAATTTAAGAATAATGCACCAATTTCAACTTGTTGTCTATTAAAGGTTCCGAAATATAAGTTTGTTGATTTTTATATAATTCATAAACAAATAAGCAAACAACTAACTTATTTTTATTAAGCTCAAGAATTTACTAATGGGAGCCAAGAAATTTACCATTTATTTTAAGATATGGATGTAGAAACTTGAAAATTGTAGAAAACCTGGCCTTGGAAAGTATTTACGCACATGAGTGATGGATGGATGGATGTTTCTTGTCTTTAATAGAATTTGAGAGAAAGTTAGAGAGATTAAATTTGAGACAGATTTAGAAATTTGAGATTATTAGGCTAATGAACCAACTTCTAAACTTTTAAATAGAGTGGTCGGCCAGTTTTGGGTAGGGTTAGGCTCAAAATCATTAAAAAAAAGTTGGCCTCAAAAAAATCTTCCACTAATAGAGACACTTAAGGCTAGTAGGTGTTGACTACGGCTTAAAGTTAACAGGTCGTACGAGCAAGCCTTTTTTGTGGCCCTCTAAACTTTGTGTTCTAAAATCTAAAAAACCACTTTTGAGGTTATAAGTTTTATTTAGAACACTGTAAGTAGGGTCGCATGTAAACGTTTAGAAATCTAAAAAAATTATCCAAAATTTCTTCTAACATTTATTTCACAACTTACCTTTCCTAAGTGGAACTTATGACACCATAAATTGGTCAATAAGTCCCCATACTTGGAATTTTTTGAATTTTGCAATATGTAATGACGTTTTGGATAGTTCCTCATTCTATGATCCTATAAAAAAAAAAGAAAAAACAATGTGAACATCAAAATAGTAGCTTTCCAACAACTCAATGCTTGATTTAACATCTCGGCACAACGTGGCTTTGTTGGTTACTCAGACTGTACCAACAAGTCCATGGGTTTCTTCCCTTGAAATTCTTGATTTAATGTCATAGCCTAATACGAGTACCTTGAATACTTTGACTTTATCAAGTTAACCATATAAGTCGCCTCTAGGGTCATTTAAACAATTTATTACCAATATCACAATCATTTCCTTCGAATTTCTCATGGTTCTGCGAACATTAAAGGTGATATTATCATCATTGAACCTGAACTTAATCACCCCTTTTCTATTCCCACTAAATCTCTGTCCGTGGCAAAAATGGACTCCCTAATATTATGGGCATCTCAATGTCACCTTCAAAATCCAAAGAACCAATGTTGGCCGAAAAGATAAAATTGTCAAATTTTACCATCATATCAAATGGTAACACCATGGGCTACTTCACCAGCTGTCTGCCATCAACAACCTAAATTTTTAGTTCAAGAGGTCCCAAGACCAACTATTTAAGCACTGCCAACATCATCAAATTAATGTTGACACCCAAGTCACAGACCACTATAGAAAACCTAGATGTCCCAATTGTGCTTGGGATAATGAATGCCCAAGATCATTTTTATTTTATGCCACAGATCGAGAAGTGATTGCACTATAATGATACAACCCACCAATATCCTTATAACTGAAAACTCTCTTGTTTTTACCAAATCATTCATAAATTTTGCATACTCAGGCATCTGCTGGAGATCTTTAAGAAGTGGGATATTCAAACTCAACTCTTTCAGCATAACAATGAGCTTTTTAAACTTTCCATCTTCTTTGTTTTTCTTAAACCTTTTTGAACAAGTTGAGGAGGTGGGATTGTCTTTATAATCAGCTAATTGATCTTTCCCTTACCATTGTTATCCTCAATACTATGCTCAACAGATGATGATAGTTGTGATCACTTAGCATTCATGATGAACATCTCTAATCTCTTCCAGGTGTCTCCTCAATATCAAAACTATCATTTCTTGGTTCTTTAACTAAAACCATTCTGAAAGATACTGAGACTAAGTAAGTAGCTATGTTTTGGGTATTCATAACCCCCAACACTTAATAGAAGTATCAATAAGGACATATATGGTTTTACAATTAATAATAGTGATCATTGTTAAAAATTCATCTGTTAGGCATTTCATCAAACACACGAGGTTCATGAGTTAAAGAATGGGAATAGTTAAAACACGTGATAATAGAATAATAGCAATATTAAAATCATTGGTTAAGGATTTAACATGTCAATAATCATAAGTCAAATGGTTCAAGGGATAGTTTTAATGAAATCACATGGTAAACATGTTTTGAAATCAAAGTTCACATGAGCTTCATGGATATAATTCATAATAACATGTGAAAACCATAATTTAAATCTTAAAAATGGATTCTTGGACTCCATGGGTGAAAAGGGCCCATGGATGAACGTCACACATAGCTTCAAGCTTTAATTATGAAAGAGAATTATCTTGTCTTAGAGGTTCTTGGATTGAGAAGGACAGTTTCTTAGTTTTTTTTAAGGGAAGATGCTTAAACATGATGATCTTGGGGAAGGGTTAGGGAGAGATAAATTAAGGAATTTGGGCATATAATGCCTTAACTGAAGGTTAATCCTGTGTTTTTTTACTAATTAGGGTAATGGGAAAAGAGAAGACTGCCCCTCTGGGATTAAAATTTTTAATTAGAACACCGAATTGAGCATCACCTCTACGCAATGAACCGCTCATACCTATACCCACCATGACACGATGCATTCGTGTTGAGTTTTTGTAAACGAAATCCAAACATGCCTCAATCTTTATCCAAAAAATCTGAAACATCTCCGACACATACTTTTTACACCCCTGAAGATGAATTAACACAAAAACATAAATTTCGGGGTTAGGAAGGTCACTTTAAAAATCATCAAAGTTAAGAGGCCAAAAATAAAACTATATACCCAACATTTATCTAAATTTTTAGGTTCTAAGCCTCTTATGAATTAGTATGAGCTGAACTAAGGTAAGATAAATACAGAGTATTGCATTAATAGTTGTTGCTGAAAAATAGAGAAGAGCAGTTGAAGAGGCCTAATTAGCTGAAGAGGCTGGGTTAGCTCAGCAAGGTAGACTAGCTAGACCACATCAAGTAGCTGAACATTGAGACTGAGTTCTGAGAGAAAAAGCTCCTTTGATTCCTGTATATCAACACTTCCACCAATATAATGATGAAGAGTATATGGGTTATGTTTAACCTACTGAGATAAGAGTCAACATTCTTTTTTCTTTACCACCCAATGTGAAGTTTAATATTTCAAACGCTATGATCCAATTATTTAATTTCAAGGGTGTGTTTTCAGCATCAGCTACTAATGATGCAAATATGCATCTTGCTGATTTTACTGGGATTCATATGTCATACACTATTTTTGGGGTGGATCAGGAAGCCTTGAGTTTGAGGTCGTTCCCATTTTCATTGATAGGTAAAGCATCACTATGGTTAGAGACACTTCTAAAAGGTTCAATCACTACTTGGCGTAAGTTACATAAACTGTTTTTGAATAGATTTCTCCCTCCTACAAGGATGCTATAGTTTAAAGATAAAATTTATAACTTTTGATAGTTACCTATAGAATCCTAGAATGAGACTTCATTTTGGATCAAGAAGAACCTGAGCATGGTACCTATCCATAAAATTAGAGGGTTAATTTTTAGAAAATCTTCTATAGATCATTGAATGTCAGTTCTAGTGCAATGGCAAATAAGATTTTGGGAGGTTCATTCATGCGTCTTCACTGGAATGCTGCATAGGATATGCTCAATGATATTTCCATGACCAATAGAAATTGGCATACTAGATATGCTGAACATGGTACAGATACAGATGTAATTAGAAAAACTAATGATTATGGAGCTGTTCAAGATTCTATAGCATAAGAGGTTACATAGATTAAGACATATATTGGGTTTATTACAAAACAATTTGCAACGATGAGTGTTTAGAAAGAAAATGTAGTTATGGCACAGGGATCTACTTCTAGAATTTTTTAGATTGAATCTAAAGAGGAAGCAAAGTATCTTGATCGTAGTTTGGCGGATTTTCTAGCCCATGGGCAAGGTTTTTTAGGTAGGAAATATTATATAGATAGATAAAGAGATGAAAGTAGAGAGAGATAGTGATTGGTGGCAAAAATATAACCATAAGGAGAAAAATTAAGTTCCACTAAGTAGCTGAGATATTGAGTCTAGACTGGAGGAAATATTATTGAAATTGGTCATAGGGAAAAAAATTCAAGAGAGTTGTCTTTAGGAGATTAAGGCAGAACTTTTAGGGTTGAATCTGAAAGTTGAGTCACATGCTAGCACAATCAAATAATTGGACGAGCAGTATGGCCAGATGTTAGCCATATTGAATAAAAGGCAACCTGTCAAACTTCCTAGTAAAATAGTTGCAAATCCAAAAAATAATGGTCATTGCCATGTCATTACCACTCGGAATGGTAAAAGAACTATAGATTTGTCTGTACCAACAATTAATAAACAAAAGAATAATGATGATTTTGTTTTGGTAGAGACTAGTAGCAAGAAAGATATTGAAGAAGACAAGGTTGAGGATCCTATTTTTAAGCCTATCACGAGGCCTCATCCTTGTTTTCCTCAAAGGCTAATAAAGAAACAAAAAGAGGGGATGTATCAGAAGTTTGTCTATGTTGAAGCAGCTATCAGTAAACATCCCACTTGTAGAGGCATTAAAGAAAATGCAACGGTATGCAAAATTTATTAAAGATTTGATTACCATGAAGAGGTCAATTAGTTATGACACAGTCAACAATATTCATCATTACATCATTGTAGCTATGCAATCATTGGTGGAGAAGAAGGAGGACCTTGGTACTTTTACCATACCTTGCACTATTAGATCTTTCAAATTCACTCGTGAATGATATGATTTGGGTTCTAGCTTTAAACTCATACCATATGCAATGTTTAAACAATTAGGGTTGGGAGCTCCCAAACCAACCATGATGAGACTAATAATGGCAGACAGAATTATTAAAAAAACAATTGGGATTCTATATGATCCATTGGTGAAGGTGGCTTCTTATATTTTTCCTACTGATTTTTTGATGTTAGACTCTGAAGTGGACTTTCAAGTCCTAATTATCCTTGGAAAACTACTCATGTTTATAGGAAGGAGGTTGATTGATTTGGAGATAGGACATTTGATATGAGACTCACTGATGAACAGGTGATATTCAATGTATGCAAATCCATGAAGTAGCCTAATGAGTTAAGAGTGGTTTTCATGATAGTTGTGTATGATGATTTAATGAATTCGTTCTATGATATTGATTAAGTTTATCTTTGGGATGATGGTTAAGATACAACTGTTCCTATTAAAGAGAGGTTAGGTGTTAAAGCTCTTACAGCCGTGATCATAAAATTTAACAATGATGGCATTGATGAGTATGATAAGATGGTGTGTACACTTTATGGGTGTGTTTCATACACTTATGCACCAAAGAAGCTAGATTTGCATTTGAAGAAAAGAACTACTCCACTTGATCCTCCATTAATTAAAAAGCCACTAGTCTTAGAGTATAGGCCCTTCATTGACATTTACAAAATACATTTTTGGGGGACAACAACACTTTGCCGGTAATTATTGCAACTGATTTGATTGATACAGAAGTGGTATCATTGTTATAAGTATTATAAAGATTCAAATGGGTAATTGGTTGGTCCATTGAAGATACTATGGATATCCTGCCTAGGTTATACTCATAAAATTCAACTTGAACCAAAGAGTATTCCAAGTATAGAACATTAGTTTCAACTCAATACTCTTATGAAGGAGGTGGTGAAGAAGAAGATAATAAAGTGGTTGGATGCTGGTGTAGTGTATCCCATTGTTGATAGCAAGTGGGTCAGTATGGTATAATGTGTTTCAAAGAAAGGTAGGATTATTGTTGTTCCTAATGAGAATAATGAGCTAGTTCCAATGAGTCCACTTACAGGATGGAGACTATCCATGGATTATAGAAAATTTAATGCATGGACTCAGAAAGACCATTTTTCCATGCCCTTCTAATTATTGATGATTTTATCACTCATTCCCACTCGTCATTCATGCACATTACCATGTTATGAAGGAATAAATAAGACATAATTGTAATTAAATGCATTAATATCCATATTTTACGTAAACATTGTTGATGAGATGGAAAGACAGGGATTGGAGCTACAAGAATCAAAAGAAAGTAAAGAAGTACAATTAAAGACATGGAGCAGACATAGCCTTAGTTATAACAATCAAAGGCCCTATGCCATGATTGTGGTTAGTCAAAATGGTCAATATACAAGTATCACATAGCATTAACTGATGTTATGATAGGTGTAATCATTGCAAAACTTACGTGATTGCGCCCTAGAAAAATAATAGCCCAAGGGCAAAGCTATAAGTATACAAAGTTGTTCCCAAATTTTCCCTAAAGAAGAATCAAACCATATCATTCCAATAATATTCATCTTTCCAATTCCCAATTATTGAACATTGTTCTTGCTCTTAGCCTCCATACTTGGAGAAGAAAATATTGTATTAATTTTTGGTGAAGAATACATTAGAGTGGTTTCCAAGTGAAGGATTTGGTAACTCCCATTGGAGATTTATGGAGATTCAAAGTTTGAAGTAACATTCACTTTGTATTCCATAGATTTAATTAATGGAGATTATTGGGTATATCTTGGTTACTATTTCTATGAGTAACTAGTTTTTCCTCTTCGGGTTATGCTAGAGTGTGGTGCAAATATGTGTGAAATGTGATTTACTTGTGCATTTACTAGTTTGTGATTTAGATTTTATTATTTTTGACTAAATTGGTTGGGATTGATTGGTGAAAACCTCAAATACCCAACTAGGGTTTGTGGGTGGAAATCCCATGCTCTTTAAAGACTAAACCATCCTTGAAAAGAGGGTTTAAATGAACTGTAGGTACACATATCATCCTTGAAAGAGGGATGTGGGAACCAAGGCAATAATAGAAAATTTATGAGCATGGTTGACTATTTTTCACTATTTTATACATAAGCTTGATTGTGAAGATGACTATACTTAGGGCACCATCCTAGAAATAGGTATGTCTAATTGAGGTATTAGGTACTCGAAAGTGTCAATGAGTGACACCCTTGAGTTTTTGTTGACATAGAAGCCTCAAGGATTTATAACCTAGCCTACCACATCTCCAATATTTAGAATTTGCATCAATTCATCACACACTCATGCATATGTAATAGCAGTAGTTTGCACAAGGGACTATATTTCTATCGCTTGCCTTGCCTTTGACTCTCATTTTCCCCCTAGGAAAACATAATCCCAAGGTTCGTGCCAAATTGATTAGACTCTAATTATTTATATGTCCAAATTAATGTTAGAAGATTTCTAAAATAAATATTAGTTGTGACATTTCACAAGCCCCCACCCTATATTTATCTTCTTGTATTCTAGTTTTGAATTTATCAAATATCTATTGTTTCGAGCTAATTTGATCGCCACTCATATTGTTCCTCGTGGAATCAACCCCAACTCCAAAGTTTGGTAAATATATTGACGAAAACCGGCTTGTACTTAAATTAACGTGTAAGTTGAGTGTTACCAAGAAAATGGTGCAATTACCGAGGAATAATTTGGTATATTCAGTTAGTTTAGAATTTTAGCTTACTTGCTTAAATTGACGCATGTACATATGTGTTTGTGATTTTATTTTGTTCCTTGTGTTAAGTAGATTTTTATTTTAATTTACTTTTCTCTATAGAATCTAGGGATTACTATGATTTTGGTAGTCGGAAGTCTTATCTTGATGATCCTTGTCAACATTGTGACGAACCTCACTTTTTGAGAGTTGTAGATATGCTCCCTGGAGAGAGATGGAATCACCATCTTGATCCTATTGGGAGTATGTTTGTTCTTTATGTGGTGGTAGAGATAGACATTAGAGTGATTGTCCAAATTCCCCCTCCCCTATTATGCTAACCTAATTTCTAGTTCTTCTTATAAGTTTGACATGTATAATGATCCAATTAGGGAAGAACAACAGGACAAGTCCAATATTTTTTAAGCAATACTTCAAACTATTTTTGACCGGGTAAATACAATGGGGGAGATTGGGTAAGACATACATCAATCCATGGGGGCATGTAAAGATGATATCACCAAGATAGGGGAAATTGACAAGGAAACAAATCGTGTAATTACAATAAACTTGTCCACTTCTCAAGAGTAGGTGAATCAAGAAGAGAAACCAAGCTATGTATTCAATGATGAGCTTGTTAGCGAAGAATCTTCAATATTTTTTTAACCAACCGAATAACATATTGTAGAAGATGCCAAAACTTATTAAATGGTACTAGAGTCAAAAGTAAAAGCCAAAAAAATCTCTTAAGAAGACTCTATCCCATTCTGAGGTGAGAATGCTAAGATGGATATAATTTTCCATTTAAGGAATCGACCCCATTCAAACCATTTTGTAACATTATGCTTTGTAGATTTTATGAAAGTTTATCACCCCCAAGCAAATGATGGATTTTAGAGATAAGGGGCTTCATCCCTATAATTTGGAGATCAACTACTGATGTTCAACAAATGGCCTATTGATATTCCAACCCTTTACCAAAGAGCAAAATTGAAAAATTTTATCTGAAGTTGGGTAAAAGGTTCAAGTCTTCAAAGTGATAAGATAGAAGCTTCATTGTCATGACTACACTTCTATCTAGATTCAACTTGGAAGATTTGAATCTTCTGTCCCTCTGCTGTTCTGCTTATAGTGAGCGAAAGTTGGGATGGAGATTCAAATCTTCTAAGTGGAAACAAAAATGTTAGTAGGAGGGCTACCTTACCACAAAAGATGGAAAAGAACTTATCATACCATGAAGAGTGCTCTGTATCCTTTTATTTATGCATGATAGAGTAGGTTTTATTTTTCTATTTGTTCATGCATAATCTATCAAAATGTGGTGCTATAAAGAGTGTTGGTTGAAATTCAAAAAGGGAACGTGTGAAATTGCAATATTTGGATTGAAGAAGAGAGTGCAGGGGACATAAATTTTGGTCTTAACTACCGCGACTGCTACCTGTGCCACCACGATCTTAGAGGCCATGTGTCTACGATCGTGGTCGAATCAGTTTAAAAGTCCATCCAACTTCCATTCTCCCTAAATGTACATCTCTTAAAATTCTCTCAAATTTGATCTAATTTTTAAATTTTGTGTTGAGGTTCCAATTGTGCATTCATATCTATTTACATCATCTTATTCGATATGTTGTCTCAAATCCTTTGTTTGTATGTTTATTTTAAGTATGAGACTTGTTTTTAGGAATAGGCCTGGGATAGTGTTCATAATGCCAAATCTTTGCTTGTTTGTGACGATTATTGTGGTTAGTTGTTGTAGTGGGATTGCACGTCATTTGGGAAGTATTGAGTACCGAGATTTAGGCCTAAAACTGTTCAAATAAACATGCACACCATGTGTTCGATTTAATGCCCCAACAAATCATTGTCAATATATTTGAGTTTTGAGGATATAATCACTCATTTTAAGTAAGTTCCTTCAGCATAATGATTATATGACTAGTTAGAACACAAATTTTGTGTTAAAATATGGTGTTTAGAGTGATGTTGCAGAACTATCAACAGTGGTCTTAGATACCACGATCTCGGCACCGAGATCACAATCAAGGCCACGCAATTGCCATACCTGAGAGTAGTTGTCTTCTTAAACCAAAAATCATGCACACCCATTTCTCACCCCAAAACACTCTATACCAGTACCACATAGGTTTATCTATGTACTAGGCCACGAAATGGGAAACTTTGACAATACCAGGTTCATGGTCGTTGAATGTCAAAACCTCAACTATGGTGACCTGCCTAGGACAAAATTACTCCCGTAAAAGTGTATTTGCCTAGATAAAGTATAGGAGAAACTCCTACTATTTCATGCCAGACTCATTGTGCACCGGCGATGTGTTTGGCCTAAGATCTCTGCTATGCTAATGAGCAATGGGTGCATAAATTTTACGCTAACCTTAGTGTAGTCTCCCTCATAAACCTAATGATGACTATTTGAGAAAAGGAAGTACATTTCAAAAAATAGAAGATCAATGAGGTATATGGGCTCCCAGATGCGGCATGGATCAGTTCAAGGAAAAAGAATGCAAGCTAGAGACCTGGATGGCAAAAGTATTTTGACATGCCCCGATATTGAGCCATGTCATGTTGGAATTTATAACTCAAGTTTGACCAAAGATCGCCTCGTCAACCCAACCTAACCATCTATTAAATTCATAAGTGTTAGATGAACTCCGAACAAATATCAAAGTAACGGAAAACAAGGCTAATAGTTAATACTTAGAAAATATCTAATATTTCATTAGTGACAAAAATCTAGCCAATATACCCAAGTCCAAAGTCATCCACAAAGCCTCTAATAAACTGATGTCAATAATATGTTGAGACATGCTCCCGACAATGGCCAAATACCAAGTCTATGACTTAAAGTGAAAAACTATGAAATGTATTCCTTCTGGAGAACGGAAGCTCACCAATTTGATGTCAACACACAATCTGCTCTAACACTTGGTTACTGCGTAAAAAAAGAAGAAGATCCGAAACCTATGTCGCGTAGGGACATAGAATTTGGATATGGTTAGCGGTTGGAGCACTAGCATGCATCTCGAGGATAACGATAAAATAACACATTAGTTCAATCTAAATCAAACTGCCATATGAAAGCACATTTACCTTAACATAGGCATATATGAAGGTACACATACATATGTTTATTTATAGCATATCAAGTCATGGAAAGGATCACAACAAGCATTCTTAAAGCATTCATTCATAAAACATGGAGTGAAGAACTTTCAACCTTTCACCATACAAATTTTAGAACCTTAAACTTCTCTGTTACATTAGTCAAGGGGATCAGAACCTCAAACTAACTCAACGACTTAAAATAGGTGAGGGACTCCAACCATAAGCCATTTCATTGGGTTAGGGACTCCAACCATAAGCCATTTCATTAACTGAGGGACTCCAACCACAAGCCATTTTAATTGGCGAGGGACTCCAACCACAAGTCATTTCATTAGGCGAGGTACTCCAACCATAAGCCATTTAATTGGGAGAGGGACTCTAACGACAAGTCATTTCATTGGGAGAGGGACTCTAACGACAAGCCATTTCATTGCTATTATTGGACGACATTTGAACTCTTAACCCATTTAAGTTCATGCATTAACATCCATTCAATCCATTTGACAATTAAGGGCTTGAACTATAAACCCACATTAAAACCATAATGGACCATAAGGTCTTCATGGGAGTATTCATAAATTAACCATTTTATTAGGCCAATTCCTTCATTTAAATCATCATTTAATTCAAATTATAACCATGATCACCCTTTCAAGTAATTCAAGCTTCAATAGCCTTTCTATATCACACTTTAGTTCAATACACAATTCAAGTTCATGTTTAGGGAAATAAAGCCCTTTCTTAGCCATCAACAAACATGGTCATAATTTAATTAATTACATGGCTAATGATGAGGGGTTAATTTACCACTCATTTGTACTAAACATTCATGCACACTACTATGATTTGAATGTAAAAGTGAGACATATTTAGGGTTAAATTTATTAATTCCCATATTTTGTAGGTGAACATGTGGTGAGAAGAAAAGAAGCAAATTTGAGCTGGAAATGATCAAAAAGGGAATTGAAGTGCAAGAGATGGAAAAGCTGGAGTGGGATCAGGATCTAGCCCTCAGTAGATTAACAAATCAAGAAGATTAACACATACCTCGATTATGAGTTACGGGTTATCTCTACTAAAGAAATACATCAAATTAGGAAGATTAACACATACCTCGATTACGAGTTTCCAGAATGGAAAATGAATCCAATACTTGGACTTATGTCCTCTTTCGACTCCCATATAGCTTCCTCATACTATTGATTCCTCTATATAACCTTTACCCAAGACACTTCTTTTGTTCACAAACAGCAAACTATCCGATCTAGGATCCTCACTAGGATCTCCTCAGAGAACATAGAGTCTAAAATTCCAACATCCTCTAAGGTAACAACTAAGAAAGGGTCACCCACACACCTTCGCAACATAGACGCATGGAAAACTGAGTGAATAGGGTTTAAACTAGAAAGAAATTCCTACTAATAGGCAATCTTTCCAACCCTTTTCAAAATTAAATAGGGACCAACATAATAGAGACTAAGCATCCCTGTTTTACCAAATTGTATCACTCCATTCATGGGAGAAACCTTCAAGAATACCCAATCACCACCACTAGACCCTAAATTTCTTTGCCTCACGTCTGCATAGGACTTTTGGAGACCTTGAGCGGTTTTTGACCTTTTATAAATCACCTTCACCTTTTCTATGGATTGGTGAACTAAATTAAGGTCGAGCAACTTACCCTTACCAACTTCATACCACCCAGTAAGAGATCAGCACCTCCTACCATACAACGCCTTAAAAGGGGCCATGCCAACACTAGAGAGCAAGTCCAATTCAACTAATAGCTTTCTAGAGACACACCACTATCAGCCTGAGTCTACCCATAGACAACTTCTATATTCAAACCTATCTAAAATTTAGAAGGAGTTAGCTTAAGACACTGGGCTATATTCCCTACACCTATCCCGAAGAATACTCTACTCCATTACCATTAACATATGTAAACCACAAGTAGACGGCATTGGGAAACTATAACTAACTATTATAGCAAAAATCATCAACATAGGATTGAAAATCCAAAACCATAACACAACTATGCCATACAACAATTCATACACATACCTTCCCAAACATCTTAAGCACCCAACACAACTATTGGTATATCTACCAACCGTAGCACTTAAGACTACTGCTTTATACACGCGATACGATCTATCCTTCCCAGGATCATGCAACCTTTACCATTTTATAAAGATTTTAACCATCCACTTTTTTCCCAAAACCTTAGTTCTAAAGTTGTCCTAGAATCTCCCCCACTTAGACTTTTACATTTCCCTATTTCAAGACATCACCAAGTTTTCCAAGAAACAACCATCCTAGAATAAGAAAATTATTAAGGTACAAAAGTAAAAAAATTATCCATGCCACCCAAGGCAAGACAAAGATTACAAAAATAAGACACGACTCCATAGGAATTAAGGGTTTCATAGCAACCACCTAGGTCATAACTGAGACCCATCCTAACACAACATACCAAAGGAGGAGTTTTTTGGACTTAAATCAAATGGCACACCATCGTATATACCATTAGTAATGCAATGTATGGTCAAGACTCATATCCTAGGAACCAAACATATGTAAGATACAAACCATAGATGTAAGTACTAATAGAATGCATTCAACGCTAGTAAAGCAACTTCTTGACCAAGATAGGAGAGAATCACTAGAGTATGCAACCTAACTTCCTTAGGGCACCATTACTAGAAGAAAATTTTAATATCAACCTTTGACCTTCCTCTGATTATGCCATCGAGCACAACACTCTACTCTAATGGGTACCACCGGCGAGGTACACTAGGGATACTTGATCTTCCTATACCTAAAAGCATTCTACAAAAGAGGAATAAGAGATGGACAAACATCCGACATAAGATCAATCCCAGACCCAACCTTTCTACTCATCAAATCAAAGAATGGCACAAGGTTATTAGTCAACCAAAAGGATATCACTACGAACTCGTAGTGACCATACCAATTTCAAAAAGTGACCTTAGGAATATCCACTTACCCCAACCTTAAGTGGATGATAACCCAACCTAAGATAAATTTTAAAGAAATACATCGCACCCTGAATTAGATCAAACAAATCATTGATTCTGGGGAGAGGATACTTATTTCTTATGGTTTCTTTTTCGCATAGAAAATTATCAGTGCACATATAAAGGAAGCCATCCTTCTTGTGCACAAACGACATGGGAACACTAAAGAAATACATACTAGGACGAGTTTATGGAACAAAATCAACCCTAAAAAATTAATTCCTGTATTAGAAGGGTTACTGGACGGATTATCAGGGAAAATATCATGAATCTTACTAACCATAGGAACGGGCTCTATGGAACAACCTTCTGAGTAGAACCTTTAATTCAGACCAAACTATATAAATGCCCTTTTGAAATTAACTCATGAACTCTAAGATATGAAATAAATCTCCCCTTCTACATAAAACAACCATCTTCACATGCAATGATTGGCTCATTAGGGATTATGAACAAGACCCTATGGGTCCAAAAATCTAAGGAAGCACCACATAAATGTAACCAATCTATCCTTAGGACAATATCAAAATAAATCACGCCCAACTCTATTAAGTCTATAAGAGCTTTCCTACCACTAGTAGATGTCACACACCCCTTAATTGACTTTCTTAACAACCATAGAGCCTCATACTAGGGTAGGAAAAAAAAGGAACTAAAAGTCTCTCAGGACTAAAAACCAACATGCACTGTCACATGTGGGGTCACATAAGAAATAGTAAAGCCTAGGTAAAGAAAATAATACATATCTCGAGAGAAAAGTTTAAACATACCCGCGTTATTATCAGAAGGTGCCTCAACCTCCCAAGGGACAGTAAAAGTATTCAAATGGTCTCGACTAATGTCAAAGCTAGATGTAACACCCTTAGGTATAGAAGATAGAGAAGTGGCAACTGGTACCCTTTTTGCTCAAGTGGAAATCCTTATGGGACACTCCCGTTATATGTGATGCAATTTACCATATTTAAAATATTGATGCTTTCCTTTCTCACAACAAACACAGTATGATCGACTACAAAACCAATAAGGAGGATAGGTGAGTAAGGATTGGGCCCCTTGGACCTGATGTTAGGCATGATGTGCCCTATAATAAATAGCAATTTAAAAATGCTTGCCTACCAATGGACTCGAGTTGGGAGCACTAGCCATAGAAGGGAGACTATGATCCACCCAATACTTCCTCTTGGACCACTTTCCACCAACCTAATTTAACAGAGCAAAGGAGTGACAGAACCCATTATTTTAAGGTGACTAAAAAAAAGTGTCACCCCCAAAAGTAGGGTTAGTGGGAATAGGTGGAACCCCTCAAGGACAATCAAATATCATGACCCTTGATTGGGTCTGAATCTCAAAAATTGGATTAGCTTTGTCCATATTGCCCTTAATTAGGATAGAAGAGTTCGCCTGAATATCAAATCTATTTGGATATATAATTTGAAAGATTAGAAAGCAAAAATCAGAGAAAGTTAATACCTTAGACTCTATATTACATGAGATCAAAACACAAGAAATTTAAACATTCCTAAATGTCTCATAGCCCCTCTTTTATAAGTGTGGTGCATTACACAACCATAAAAGTCATTCTACTTTACACGGCTTTGTGGACTCCCAACTGACCATGAACCTAAGCTCTGATACTAAATTGGCATGCTCCAAAATTGGAACATGTCATATGGGAATCTCATGCCCAACTTGGACCAAAGATCGCCCCATCAACCCAACATAACAATATATTTAATTCATAAGTGTCAAATGAACTCTGACCAAATATCGAAGTAGCTAAAAATAAGGCTAATAGTCAATACTTAGACAATATCTAACATTTCATTAGTGACAATAATCTAGCCAATATACCCAAGTACACAGTCATCTACAAAGCCTATAACAAATCGATGTCAAAAATATATCGGGATATGACCCCGACAATAACTAAATACCAAGTTTATACAATTCTATGACTTAAAGTAAAAGACTATGAAATGTATGCCTTTCAAAGAATGGAAGATCAACACTTCAATGTCAACAAATGATCTGCCCAAACACTTGGTCACTGGATAGAAAAAAGAAAAAGCTCTAGAACCTATGTCAAGTGGGGACATAGCATCCGAATATGGTTAGGGTGCATCTCAAGGATAAAGATAAAATGGCGCATTAGTTCAATCCAAGACAAATTTTCATATGAAAGCACATTTACCTTAACATAGGAATATAAGAAGATACACATACATATGTTTGTATATAGCATACCAAGTCATGAAAAGGGTCATACCAATCATTCTAAAAGCTTTCATGAGACATGGAGTAAAGAACTTTAACCTTTTACCTTACAAATTTAAACTTCTATGTTACAATAGCCAAGGGGATCCAAACTTCAAACCAACTAAACCACTTCAACCAAGGTGAGGGACTCCAACCATAATCTATTTCATTGCGCAAGGACTCCAACCACAAGCAATTTTATTGGATGACGTACTCTAACAACAAGCCTTTCATTAGGTGAGGGACTCAAACCAAAAGAAATTTTACTAAGAATTTTGACTTTAATTTGTATTTTAAGATCTCTTGAAACCCTAGCCTCTATTTCTTCAAGGATAAGTTGGAGAAAGTATTTAGGGTATTTAATCCATCAAAAATGTATTTTAGAAGGCCATAGACACTTATGTAGTGTAGGGACATAGAGATTTAGGTGAAGTAAATTATCATAAGGTCCTCAACTAAAATCTTAAAAGTGAGCATGATGTTGGGTACGACTTACTTGAGTCAATCATACCCTAGGGTACGAGTGATACCCTAACTCATACACTAGGATTTTATTAGGTCATCTATACTAGTTAGGGTGTGACTAACCCTCAATGAGTCATATCCAAAGGGTAAGACTCATTCCCTAATTTGTATCTATCAATTATACAAAAAATAGCCCAAACCAAGCTAAGACGACACTTTATGTGATTTTTCTTGGTACTAATCATACCTTAAGGTATGATTGGTTAGAGTCTCACTCATACTAAGGATAGTAAGTGACCCTCACCAAACTATCTAAGGTATGATAGGGGAGGGAGAGGAGGATACGACTCTTAAAAAAGGGGTATAACTCATACCCTTAGTCGTACCTAGTTCAGAGACACCAAATGAGGTAAATTTTCAATAGTTCAAAGTCTAAGTGTTTCATATTATGTCTTGGCAAGGATGTTCCATGGGTTACGAGCAAAAGAGGCATTTTTATAAATGACTTCATAATAGAGGCCAGACTTTTGTTCAGTATCATCAGCAGTTAGGGTTTGCCATACACACATATGACTGCTACCACATATTTGGGAGCCCGTATAATAGCTTTTAATTTAGGTGGCATTAAGCATAACGTGGGGGATATTGTAATTTCAAAGTGGTGGCACTTGAAGAATCAATGGGGTACCTTTTTATTTTTCCTTTACTTATTACAGAGCTATGTAGGAAGGCAGAGATGGAGGAGTAAATTACATATACTTGGGTGCACCCAGGCCCCTACATCTTTCTACTCAAAATCTAGGTGAGGGTGAACCTGGTCAAAGTAAGAAAATAAAATTTGACTTTGGTAAGTCGACAACTAAAGTGATAGAGTCATGTTGACCATCCACTGCAAATCTTTTGGAGTACATCGGCATATACATCAAGGCCATCATGGAGATTGTATAAGGTTTGCCTTAGGGGCCAGGAGAACCATCCACCAGGCGTCATTTCTATATTTCCCACACTAATTTTTAGATGTATCAGGAAGAGGAGTAGAAGTAGGAGGCCACAGTTTCTAAACTTGAACGATCATATTCAACACTAGAAGAGTCTTACAAGGAACTTCATAACTCCTATGAGAGATGAAGAAGAGGGAGTTGAATAGAGATAAATTTTTTAAAAAAATATGGAAAGAGGTCAACCTAAAATGCAATGACAAGTTACCTTCTCATAAGGTTGAGCGTGATAATGAGGCCCCTGTTAACTTGTCAGATGTTGATGCTCATTGAGTTGATACGAGTCTGCATGAGAGAGAAATTCTTGAGACAGATTCATGGACCATCCTTTTTCCTTTGCCTTATTTTTTAAGCAGTGCGAACACTACTATCCTTTAAGTTAGGGTGCCCCTGGGTTTGAATTGTTTTCATGTATTTTTGGATGATGTTTTATTGTTGTTTTTGGGATGTAACTTTTGGGCACTTTGATGGTACCCACATTTTCATAGATTTGTCATTTGGTTTTATTTTTATGCTTCTATATTACCTTAGTTTTAATTTGATATCGGTGATTCATGATGAGCTTTTCCCTATGATAGATTGAGTGACAACATTCTTGAGGGAAAGAGTCATTTTTTGGGTTTTGAGTTTAGATGTAGGGGAATTCTCATTACCCGTGGCATCAAGAGCACAAATTTAAGGGAAGTATCAGTACCTGTGGCATTGTCAATTTGGGATTACAGTCATGTCGTTGGCTAAGTTTTAGTAGCCATATGGTTGGCTTGCCCATATTGAGCCAAAATATGAGACTAAGATTTCATTTGTTTCCATAAGTTAGCAAATTCTGCATGGTGCAAGTGCAAAATAAGCAACCCCCCCTTCCAAACTTTTTCAATAATTGAGAGAGTGGATGTGAGCAACATTGTAACAAAACTTATTATATTTTTGTGACTCGTCAAATTTTTGACATATGAATATTGATAGATAATTTATTTTGTCTTTAATGGGATGGGCAATTTAGTCTCATTTGAGAGTTCACATGCCATGAGCGGTGAGTTTGTTTGTTTAAATATCATGAATACTTCTGACTTCTAGGACTTGCCCCCGTAGTCTCGCAAGGCTAGTTTTTATTATTTTTTGGTTAGAGAAATAAAGTTAGGTCATCATTGTGATTTTTGAAGCCACTTTATCCTAAAAGGCATACCCATGCATAATTTTATCCCTAGTCACACACTTTGAGCCTTTGGACCTCTCTTTGGCTAACACATTACAAGTCGTGAGCCATTCAATTTTTATCCATCTTTTGAACCATATTTTCCTTGAACTTGAAAATGCAACTTGAGGCTAAGAGCCTATGTTGGGGGTGGTGAATATTAAAGGAAGTATGCTTTGAAGCACAAAATTATAAACGAGTGTCTATGAGATTAAGCTTTGAAAGAAAATTAATGAGAAAAAAATGGTCCAACAAAGAAAATTTTTGCATGAAATATGCAAGAAAATAAATGGATGAAAATGGGTGAAACAAAAAACTAATAGTATGCATGTGAAAAGAGATAAAATAAAAGAAGTGGACTATAGTAAAAATTGGATTAATTACTGTGATGTATATATTAAAGAAGAGTATAAGCCATTATGTTCGTAAATGATATCCAACCCTAACTCAAAACTATGTTACAATCTTGAAAAGTCCTTTGAAATCTTATTCCATTTATTTTTAACATAGAGAGTTCTAATGAGGGAGAGGGTTTTTCACTTAAATTACTTGTTTCAAATTTGGTGACTTGGTAAGTGGAGTTTTCTTTCGTGTAAGGAGGCATGCAAACAAGTTAAGGTTAGTAATTTTTTCATTTTCTAAGAATTGAGGAAAAAGGGACTATGGTTTGGTGTTGGTCAAAAGTAAGTCACCTCTAGAGTACTAGTCGTTGTTGCATTGTTTCTCTCTAAAGTCTTTTGCATCCTTAGATATTGCATTTTTTCTTTTAGAGGTGTAGTGCAAGTAACTTAACCCATGTGTAAAGACCTATTTATAGTAGTGACTAAGCTTGAAGTCATTTTGAACTTTGAGGCATCTAATTTGGGCATAAATA
This sequence comes from Capsicum chinense, assembly GCA_026120095.1. Lineage (NCBI taxonomy): Eukaryota > Viridiplantae > Streptophyta > Magnoliopsida > Solanales > Solanaceae > Capsicum > Capsicum chinense. Next base: position 108,897,751 of record JAPEIP010000004.1, on the reverse strand, counting down.
TGTATTGTCTCATTGTTAGAGATAGTTTTACTTGAGAACAAGCAAAGCTTTAAGTTAGGGGTGTTGATAAGTGGTTATTTTATTACTCATTTGCACTCATTGTTTGTGCATATTACCCTGTTATGAATTAATAAATAAGGCATAATTTTGATTAAATGCATTAATGTTTGCATTTTGTAGGCATATTATTGATGAGAAGGAAAGATGGGGATTAGAGCTAAGAAGGATCAAAAAGAAGCAAAGTAGTGCAGCTAAAGACCTAGAGTAGACATAGCCTTAGCTACTGCAACCACATTCAATCTAGATGGTCAAGATACCACTATTGGGTGGCATTAACCACAAACGTGGTAGGCATGATCATGACAAAATAGACGTGGTCGTAGCCTAGTGGAAAATCAGCCCAGGGGCAAAGCCATAAATGAACATAGTTATTCCCAAATTTGACCTAAATATGAAGCAAACCCTATCATTCCTATAATATTATTCTCTTCAATTCCCAATTATTGAACATTGTTCTAGCTCTTAGCCTCCATACTTGGAGAAGAAAATATTGTATAAATTTTGGGTAAAGAATACATTAGAGTGGTTTCCATGTGAATGATTAGCTCACTCTCTCTGGAAATTTGTGGAGATTCAATATTTGAAGTAATATTCACTTAGTCTTCCATAGATCTAATCAATGAAGGTTAATGGATATATCTTGTTTACTATTTCTATGAGTTGCTAGTTTTTCCTCTTGGGTTTATGATAGAGTATCGCGCAAATATGTGTGAGATGTGATTTACTTGTGCATTTAGTAGTTTGTGATGTTAGGTTTTATTATTGCTTTAGTAAATTGGTTGGGATTTATGGGTGAAAACCTAAAATACCCAATTAGGGTTTGTGGATAAAAATCCCAAGCTCTTGAAAGCCTAAACTATCATTGAATTAGTGGCTTAAATAAACTGGAGGAACCCACTTCATCCTTGACATAAGGATATGGGAACCAAGGCAATGATGAATAGTTTACGAGCATGGTTGAATAGTTTTCCCTATCTTAGACATAAGGCTAATGGTGAAGTTGACTATACTTAGGCCACCATCCAAGAAATAAGGGTGTCTAATTAAGGTATTACTTTGTTTTGATTGAAGCACTCATTAGGTACTTGATAGGGTCAATAAGTGACATCCTTGAGGTTCTGTTAACCAACTAGCCTCAAGGATTTCTATCCTATCCTACCACATCACTAACATTTAGAATTTGCATCAAGTCATCATATGTTCATGCATATATCGCCCCTAGGAAAGCATAATCCCAAGGTCAGTTCCTAATTTATTAGACTCTAATTATTCTTACCCCCAAATTAATGCTATAAAATTCAAGAAAAAAATATTAGTTGTGACATTTCATAAGGCCCCCCCCCCCATTTTTTTCTTCTTGTATTCTAGTTTTGAATTTAGCAAGTATTCATTATTTTGAGATAATTTGGTCACCACTCAAATTGGTACTCTAAAGTTGGGTAAATATATTAATGATTATCACTTTGCACTTGAATTGACATGTAAGTTAAGTGTTATCATCTTCATGGACAAGATAATTGATAGACTTGTGAGTAGAGGATGATACCAATTTCTTGATGGTACTCAAGCTACAACTAAATCGTTGCACCTAAGGATCTAGAGAAGATGAGTTTTATATGTCCTTATTGGACCTTTACATTAAGACATATGACATATAGATTGTGTAATGCTCCGGCCATATTTCATTGATGTATGATGTCAATTTTCTCTTACATAGTATAAGATACCATCAAAGTGTTTATCGATGACTTTTCAGTTGTTGGTGATTCTTTAGATAACTGCTTAGTTGACTTGGCAACTGCTCTTAAAACATGAGAGGAATGCAACTTGGAACTTAATTGGGAGAAGATTTATTTTATGGTAAAAGAAGGTATTGTTCTTGGTCTTAAGATTTTTAAAAGGGGCATAGAGGGTGACAGTAACACCCCGAATCTGGTACCCAGAATGATACACAATGCTCATGACCCCGAAGGACCACAAGCTAACCCATGATTGATATTTGTACCTGAACACTACATAAGATACGTATATAAATATGGTAACATAAGCTAAAAGGCCATAAGGTTCAAATCTGAAACATAAAATCTGATAAAACAATGTTTAAACAGGGTATAGAAATACCTAAAATTGCAATAAATTATTTGAATATACTATAGTCTGAAAGTCTCTAAACTATCTGAATAAGGACTTGATGGGACATGTAACCAACTAACTCCAACTACTAAAATGAACTAAGTACTGAAATGATAAAGTAATGATCATGTCCTCGAATGATGGGGACTCACTGCTAACTTGGACTGCTGGATACTGTAATGCTACTGATGCTCTGGAGCTTGTGCTTCTAAACCTATGGCGTAAATTAAAACACCAGAGCATAAATGTATTAGTATGATTGAATGTACTGGTATGTATGTGAGGTAGGCTGAATGCAATGGTTCATATGCATGAACAATACTAAATGACTATATAACATGAATGTGAGAATACAAGCATAAACAAGTAACTGTAACTGAGACCATACCGACACTGGGTACTGAGTTCTGAGTACTGATTTACTAACATCTGGGTTTACTGATACTGATAACTTATTCTATTGAATACTGGGGAACTGATGGTATAGTACTGATATAGGAATGATTGTTTCTAACAATTTTGATTATGAAGAACCGGTTTGATTAACTGTATCTGATAGTCCTAAAATTGATTACTGGTAACATGAGTTACTGATAACTGACATAACTAATATAACTGAGATAACTAGTATAACTGATATAATTGAATTGAATGTTTTAAATTCAATGATGTTATTTGAGATTCATGAATCTTCATACGGGAGTTTGTGATTAGGAAAAGAGGATTAAGATAGTTATTTAAGATTCACTTCCATCTTACTATTACATCATATAAACTAATCAACTTGAAACTCAAAAGGTGAAAGTTGAACTGAAGTCATAGACAAGGAGCAATAAGGAGATTCCCTGAGACCCACAAGGTAGAGGGTGTGATTTATCAACAAGTTCACAAGACAGTTAATAATACATATAATTTTGACTTTACATGTAGAACAGAAAAATAGGTGGGTTAAACACAAGAAATTTATTGAGTTGAGAAGCTAGGGGGGACACAGTCTTATTGTTTGTATTCTATTGTTTACAACTCAAAAAATCAAGATTCGGTATCTATTTATGATTTATTTCCAAATCCACCAATTTACTTTTACACACTTCTTGTGGATTACGTCAACTTAAGCAATTGTTCAACGTTTTCCCTATGGGATCGACCCAAACCTAGTTGGGCTACTATATTTGGCATCAATCGCGTCATACTTCTTTTTTAGGTTAGTTTGGGAGATATAAAACATACATAAGTATAAGAAAGAAGCACAAATATACATGTATAGCTGATAAAAGTATAATAAAGAAGTACAAAAAGAAAAATATCACAACATAGAAAATAATACAACAAAGAATAAGCACAAAATATATATAAGAAATCTAATAAAGATGATAATGATGATGATGATAGGGTGATGCTCCAGATTATCAAACAACCTCCGTATACACCTATCAAGCTATGATTTCTGGTAGGACCCATAGGGTTTGTAACCTATATACAATCCAATATCAAATATCCAAAAACATATATGTATATCCCCTCTCTTGCACATTCATCAGTAGAGGGTTCTTAAAGATGCCACATATTCTACTAGAAAAGCTAGTGTTTAACATATTTCCATGGTGTTACAAAAGTTTTGTGAATGTAAATGATAAGAGAATGTAATGCACAACCAAAAAAAATGTGAATGTCCAAATCCAACAAATATACTAACCATATGAGCCATAATCCACATAATAATCCAATAATTCATGAATCCAAATGTATTTCATATGTCAATAGAGTAAAATACACAATAATATGCCATTACTACCACATAGACTCCATTTAGTCCTTTTTATAAAAATAGATATAATCAAATATGCATACATGAGCGAAAAACATCATACAAGACCTCACATGGCAGATATAGCTAATAATGTCTCAAAACCTCTAATTAACAATAATATAGGCCTTGAAATAAGAATAAAAAAGTATTATAGCCATTTTCATGATTGGTTCCCATACCCTTAACTTGATTTTAGATTCATATCATGTACCCAACCCAGTCATAAGAAAGTTAAGCCAAAACCTACCTCAATTGTCGAATATTGATCCAAAAAGGCCTTTACCATGGAGATTTCACCTCATGAATGGAGCCAAAACCAAATAAAACATCCAAATATGACAATTATATGTTAAAAGAAAGCCAATGATATCTATGTTTCCCATTTCTACATTGGGGTCAGAATGGACCCCTAAAATGGGTTTTTGAAAAAGAATAAAATCAAAATTTGAGTCTAAAAACATATTCTTTCTCATGATTAATCGAACTTATATAAGAAAACACTAGTGAAAATGAGTTGAAATCAGAGTTTAAATTGAGAAAATATATATTTGACATTTTAAGCCAAAATTCCCAAATTCCACTTGGAAATTTTCCTTTTAAAAGGATTAAAAAGATACAAAAAATAAAGAAAAGTAGTTCAAATAGGACTTTGGAGCCTACCAAAGTTTAGAAATGGAAAAAATCACCATAAAAACTAAAAACCCCAAGCTCCAAGTCTAAAAAATTGTGAAATGTTTCCAAAAATAGGGAGTTTGTATCACCTAGGCATCGCTTAATCGATCACTGGATCTCTTAAGTAGCTATCGCTTAAGAAACCAGGTATTACTTGCGTGATAAAAACTGGCTCTACATATGTTGCATAAGTAACTCAGATGTTTCTTATACGATGTGAAATTTTCTTATGCGACATCCCTGACTACCTACCAGGTCATTTAAACAACCAAAATATCATTTAAGCGGTGCACCAACTGGAGAATTGGAGAACTCCAAATCTTTACTCATTATTTAGGATTCATTGGCAATCTAAAGAATTTAAATGAACGATGCTACATTATCAAATTTGATGCTCCAGACTCAATGGCGATATAAGATTTTTGAAAAAAATGTTGTTTTGACAAAGTTAAACCCCGAACCCAATAACTTTCTAAACTAAGGGTCAAATTGAGATATAAAAGTCATATGTTCCAGATCAACCATGTTACCAACCTAAAATTTATGTTCCATATCACTTGGAGAAGTTCATTTTTCCAACCAATGAACAAATCAATAAATGTTGATCGAGTTTGACTAATAAGTCTTTTTAATCACATAAAATTGCAATCTCTCACATAATATCAATCATCCCCACAACCTAGAAATATCATTATACAAGCATGGAGAATGATAAATTTGTCCAATTACGCAGAAATAAATAATTCACATAAGTCACCAAAAAGTAGGTCGTTGAACAAATATATTTGATCCCTTTATAGGGTTTAAAGTGAGATTTCTTTTCAAATATAAAACAACCAGATTTTAGATAATTCACTCCTTTCTTTGTGTGATAATATCTTGATTGTAATATAATTTGAGTTGATTAGATACTAAGTTGTACCTTTCTATTTCTAATGTGTATAGAATTGTTTTATATATTGGGTTCAAATTTAAGAAGGCATCACGTGGAAGCTGTTTAGTTTGAAAACCATGGAGACGATAAATAAAGTAACAAAGAAAATCGTACTAACAACATATTATTAATAAAATTTCTAGCCTACATATGGATAGTTAATTCAAAAAACATATAACAAATTAGGAGAAAATCTTCCCTCTAAACCATACTATTTTAAGGACTACATTGTAGATTTTATTGTATTATGATATGAGATGAGGGGTATTCTATTTATAGAATTCCAAAACCTTTCCTCTAAGAAAGAAGTTAGTCAAATATTGAAGAGTTTTATATTTTCTATTTAGGAAAAGTAAAATTAATTATAGTAATACTTTTATTTTTCTTCTAAGAAAAGTAGAACTCAATTTGGTAAGAAAATCATGGCAAAAACCCTATCAAATCTCTCCTTTTAAATTTGAAATTTATGACAAAACTTGATTCGTCTTCTTCAAATGATTTATCTTTGTTCTTCATATCATATTTATATTTGTTGTTTGGCATGCTAAAAAAACCAGCCTTTTTGTGTTAAAAATATATGATCCCTTTCAGGTTAAAATACATTAGATCTCTTTACAATATTAAATATGAGATTTATTTTGAAATACTTTGGTTTCTGGACCATAGAAAATTTCTTGAAATTCTGATCCTTGGTCCCAATACAAATCCTGGGTACAAGCCGTATGTTAGGTTACTGATAGAATAGTCTAGTCATATGCCAACCAGTGTTGGTTGGTAGGATGGATTTTAGTTACTGAAATAGGTAAGACTAAGCGGTACAAGACATATTGGTGGGTACAGGTCATTTGGTTCCTTAACTTAACTTAGACTTAGTTACTTGGGTTGTATCTAAGTACGAGTGGCTTATCATGAGTCATAAGTAAGGGTATGAGTCATACTATAGACTCCTATGATGGATAGTGTCTAAATCTTACTAGGGTTTGAATATTCCAAGGGTACATATAAAGGGTACAGATCGTAACATTTTAATATGACTTAGTTAGATGAGTCTTATTTTGTACAATATTTGATCCAAGAGCTAAGACCAGGATATGAGTGGAGGATACCAATCATATCGGAGGGTATGAATCATGTGAGGCGGTTCGTATCCCTGTGATAGGATTTTGGTACAACTTAAGTAGGGGTATTCTAGATATTTTCCCACTTATCCTAATGAGGCCCTACGACTTCTATCCTACTTGGGAGGTTATTTACATAATTATTATATTCATTACTACTTACAAACTTTTCTAAAATGCTCTATAATTCTCTCAGAAGCTTTTGGGGAAGGAAAGATAGGGTTAAACTAAAGGATCAATTTGGGGCTTTTATTGGTTATTTCATTCTGTCATCATCTTTATTTAAGGCATGTTCTCTTTCCTTATTGTTAATTATAACCAAAGGCATTGTTTTTATAATTTTTTTCATGATTTGATTAATTGTATGATTTTGGTTTTCAAATTTGATTTAGGTTTTTGATGTAAAATAGTTTGTTACGACTTTCTATGGTTTTAATTATTCTTTTATATGCATTAATGACGTTTTTGGATAATTGGATTAAATGTGAATGGTTTATTGGTAATTGGAATTGATTATTGTCATATTATGCCCCCAATCTGTTTGACAAAATGGTTATAAAGATATGTTCATTGTATTGTTTACTTCTAATCAAACTTTTACCCGTTTTAAAACTTAGTAAAAGAACTATGAATGGTTTAACTATCTTGGAATGGTAAATGGATAATGGTTATACTTGAGCGGCATATGTTATCCCCCAAGCGGTTTAACATGGTAAATGGAAGGGCACTTGAAAGTCCCCTTAAACCTATAAATACTTGGCTATGGACTACACTTTTAAGTTAATATTAGTATGATGATACCAATATTAATGGCCATGATTAATTAATGGAAAATGGTTTGGTTATATGGAATTTGGTTTTAGTTGGGAAATAATGGCAGGAGGTATAGCTAAGCTGTGGAAGGTGGAGGTCTCAGGGAGCCCCAAACTGGAAACTTATATTTACCGATATGAGGTTGGTCTTGGTGACTATGTGTATGATGTCACACTATATTTTGGCAATGTAATAGTCATCCCAAGGTTTTCTTCACTAGTCATGTGGCTATACACACTTGTCCTTTTGAATAAGGGGAGTTGAACCCATATATCCCATGGGTGGTTTAGGACGTCAAAGTTAGAAAGCGCAGGTAATAATTTTAAAGGAATGCTAAACCCGGTCCCCTTTCTAGGCATGGTTATAAATATGTATCTATGGTAGTGTACATATGAAGGGTTTTACTTGGTTTTATAAATGTCTTTATTTTATTCTTATCCTTAGATCATGCTACTGGTCACTTGCTAACTCTATTAACTGTTGGTTGTACACCCACGCTATGTAGGAAAAGAACGTTCTACTCCTCCTATATAGTGATTAACTCGAGATCAGCATTTGGACTAAAGTGGTGAGCTTTCATTTTTTCAAAAGAATCCATTTCCAGTTATGGATATTTTTAAACACTTTAATTTTATTTTGGGATACTTATTTTTTTGGGTTGAGGGCATATCCCAACCAAATTTCATTACATTTTATTTAAAGGCTTTATGGTACTTCTATGGGTTGGAATGGGCAGGATTGATATTCGCGTCAGCCTTGGAATTGGATAAGCTGGGAGGCTGGTATCATTTGACATAATTTCTCATTATTATAACCTATTTTATTTTGGTATTAATTACATTATGTTTTGGAAAATCCTTGGTTATGGACTAGTTTATGGCCCTTATTTTAGTATGATTTTGTATGGTTGGATTGTTTGTATGGGATGGTTAAACTCATTTTGGTTGGTCACAGTTGTGATCTTATCCTAGAGTCTTTATGTGAGTTATTTTTCTATCTTGTTACATGGTCAAATTTAGTCAACTTAAGGAAAGTAGCTGAAAGTTGGGTTGGGTAACGGGGGTGGTCTCTGGTCCGGGTCGGACATGGGATGGCCATTACAACAATGCCCCAGGTGGGACGTATGAAGTTGGTATCAAAGACAAGGTTCATGGTCAATTGGGGGTCCATAAAGTTGTGTCGAGTACAGTCTCTTTTAGGGGTAGGTAGCACTCCACACTCATAAGGCAGAGGTAACAAGGCATTTAGGAATGTCTCACCTTCTTGGCATACAATTTTCAATATTAGAGTCTTAGTCCTAGAATCTTCTCTAATCCTTGTTTGGTCTTCTTTGAGATCATGCCTTGTATATCAAGAACACAAGAAAATTCTTTTATCCCATATGGGGATAATGATGAAGGGGTGCATCCAACTTCTAGGGTCAATCTTTGATATCATGGTCCTATCCCCAATAGTTCTGGAGTTTCACAGGTTGCTATTAGTCCTTCTTAAGGCAAGGTGACTAATGTGGAATTTCATCAGTCTATTCATGCTATTTCTATCAAGTTGCTAGTTAGGCTAAGCAGGATGTGTTTGGTGCTTTGTCTGCTAAGGCCACACGGGTTGGATAATTTATGAAGATGAGTCCTCTAACTTATTTTTGAGTAAAGGTGGAGGAGGATTCACAAGGCTTCTTGGATGAGATGGAGTAGTTATTTCGGGTGATACAGGATACCAATGTATAGAGGGTAAACTTTATAGCTTATTAGCTTAAAGAGGTTGCATATCAGTAGTATGAAAAGTAGGATAGGGATAGAGGAGATGTGGAGTAGTCATCCTTATGGGATGCCTTTTTTGATGCTTTTCTAGATTGTTTCTTTCCCTAAGAGTTAAAGAAAGCAAAGATGTAGAAGTTTGTGAACCTCAACCAGGGGATAATGTCTGTTAAGGAATATGCCTTGAAGTTTCACCAATTGTCAAAGTATGTTCATGATTGTGTGGCTGACATACGGGCTAGAATAAGGATTTTCACTTCTGGGTTGAATTGAGATTTTATTTTGAAGATCAAGATTCCCTTACTAATTAAAGATATTTATATCTCTAGGTTACAATTCATATACAATAAGTGGAAGATTAAAAGAGGAAACAGGTGGAGTTTGGCAATAGGCAGGGTAAGATAAGAAGGTTTTCTAACTAGAGGTGCTCTATCTCAAAATGGTCGAGACGGTGGAAAATTTCTAAAAAAGAAGTGGGGCAATTTTATTCCTATTCTTCTGCTAGTGCTCCTTACCTATTGGGTAATATGCATTATCATGGCGGTGAAATTTTTTTAGCACAGGTTACCCAATCTCAGATAAGCGATGGTCAGTCAGTTTATTTCTGCACTCTCTATCAGTTCTATGGACATCATTATCAAGGTTATTATGTTGAAGGAAAGGACAAATTCTTTAAGTGTCACTAGGTAGGCCATTACCATAGGGACAGTTTGGTTAATAAGGTTACTATAGGGATGAATAAGATTTATGTGGCTTCATCTTTTGCTCCTACACCTGGTGGTATTGTATCTGCTTTTGCTACTTCTCCTAGTTCTAGTGATGGCTGGAACAGTTTGTATATTTTGGCATGCCGATAGGAATCTGAGGAATCACCTAATATCGTTAGTGGTATGTTACATCTTTTCTCTCGTGACATATATTATTTATTTAATTCGGGGTCCACTCTCACCTATGTGACTCCTTATGTGCCTATATCTTTTGATTTTGATCAGGAAGTTATTTTGTATCCTTTTTCTATTTCTACCCAGTAGGTGACTCATTTTTTACTAAGAGAGTCTATAGGGGTGTGTGGTATTTATTGGTGGCAAGTAGACCTTGTTTGAACTATTTGGGTTAGATATGGTGGATTTCGATGTCATCCTTTGTATGGATTAGTTGCAATCTTGTTATGCATCCTTGGATTGTTGAACTCGTAAGGTTATCTATAGATTCCCTGGTGAACCAGTTATTGAGTGGAAGTGTGTTTCATTCAATCCTTGGGGGAGGTTTATTTCTTATCTTAGATATTAGAGGTTAATCTACAAAGGTTGTCTTTATTAGTTGGTCCAAGTTAAAGATTCTAACTCATAAGGTCCTTCTTTCTAGTCAGTTCCAGTGGTTATGAGTTTCCAGAGGTCTTTCCAAATGATCTTCTTATTGTTCCTCTGGATAGGGAAATAGAGTTTGGTATTGATCTAATTCCTAACACTCATCTAATTTTTATTCCTCCGCAGGGACTTGCTCTGGCTGAGTTAAGTGAACTGAAGGAGCAACTTAATGATCTTTCAGATAAGGGTTTTATTTATCCTAGAGTGTCTTCTTCGGTTGTAGTGGTGTTGTTTATGCGCAAGAAAGATGGTTCCCTTCAAATGTGCATTGACTATAGGCAGTTCAATAAGGTGACGATCAAGAACAAGTTTTCTCTTCCAAGGATAAATGATCTGTTTAACCAGTTGCAAGGTGCCAAGTTCTTTCTAAAGATAGATCTTTGGTCTGGATACCATCAGCTAAAGATTAGGTAGGTAAATATCCATAAGATGGCTTTTCATACTTCATATGGGCCCTTTGAGTTTTTGGTAATGTCATTTGGGTTGACTGATGCTCCAGTGTTGTGTATGGATCTGATAAACAGAGTTTTTCATTAGTATCTGGATCTCTTTTTTGTTGTGTTCATTGATGATATTTTGTTTTATTCAAAGAGTGAGTTGGATCATTTTAATCACCTCCATGTGGTGTTGCAGACCCTAAATGAACAACAGTTATACGTCAAGTTTACCAAGTGTGAGTTTTGGTTGAACGTTGTAACTTTCTTGGGTCATATTATTTCTAATGAGGGGATCATTGTGGATTCACAAAAAGTTTTCATGGTGAAGACGGAACCTATACCCATGATACCATCCAATATTCGGAGCTTCTTAGGTTTATCTGGGTATTATTGGTGATTTGTGGAAAGCTTTTCATCAATAGCTGCTCCTTTGACTAAGCTAACCAAGAAGAAGGTTACGTTTTCTTTGTCAAATTCTTATGAAGGAAGTTTTGAGTAGTTAAAGGATAAGTTATCTTCTTTCCAATTCTGACTTTACCAGAAAGAGATAATGGGTTAGTGGTTTATTGTGATGCATCTCTGGTAGGTTTTGGTTGTGTGTTGATGCAACATGGGAAGGTGATTGCCTATTTTTCCAGGCGGTTGATGTACATAAGAGGAATTATCCTACTCATGATTTGGAGTTGTTAATGGTTGTGTTTGCTTTAAAAATATGGCGTTATTATTTGTATGGTGTTCACTTGGATATCTTTTCTGGTCATAAAAGTATAGTATGTGTTCACCTAAAAAGAGCTCCACCTCAGGTAGAGATGATGGATTGATCTTCTCAAGGACTATGATATGAGTCTTCACTATCACTCAAGTAAGGCTAATGTGGTTGCGGATGCTCTTAACATGTTATCCATGGGGAGTTTGGCTCTTATGTGGGAAGGGAAAGCGATAATTTGTGAAGGATATTCACCGCTTGGATAATCTTGAAGTTCACCTCTTGGACTTCTAGAATGGTGGTGTGATGGTGAAGAAGTAGTTTAATTATCTCTTGGTGTGGAGATCAAGGAGAAGCAAGTGATGGATCATATCTTGATGAATATCAAGTATGACATTAGTAGGCAAAAGTTAGTGGTGTTTGAGATCGGTGGTCATACTACTGTACAGTACCAAGAGAAGTTGTGTGTTCCTGATGTTGATAGGTTGAGAGAAAGGATTTAGGTTGAGGTGCATGCGTCCCTCTATGTTATTCATCCTGTCTTAACAAATATGTATCATGATCTTAAGGAGGTCTATTAATGGAATTACATGAAGAAGGATGTGTCTAATTTCGTGGCCAAGTGCATAGTGTGTCAACAGGTTAAGGTTGAGCACATAAGTCCAGGAGTGTTGTATCCAGAAATTGCTTTGATTGAATAGAAGTGGGATGTATTAATATGGTATTCTCTATCAGTCTTCCTCATTTGCATAATCATATGAGTCAAATTAGGTCATCGTTGATAGGATGACAAAGTCTGCACATTTTTTGCTAGTGCAGACTACCTTTGCGGTGGAGGATTATGCAAAGTTGTATCTTTAGGTGATTGGTAAGCAACATAGGGTGTCTGTTTTGATTATTTTTAATCATGACATGCATTTTACATCTCACTTCTGGTGATTTTTTCAGATAGGGTAAGGGACTAAGGTGAGTCTGAGTACTGCTTTCCATCCACAGATGGATGGGAAAGTGGAGAGAACTATTTAGACATTAGAGAATATTCTTTAGAATTATTTGATTAATTATTTTTGAAATTGGGTTGAGCATTTACCTTTGGCGGAGTTTTCTTACAACAATAGCTATCATTCTAGTATTGGTATAGCCCCTTTTGAGGCGTTTTGTTGTAGGAGGTGTAGATTTCCTATTGGTTGGTTTGATCTTGGTGAGGCAGACATGTTAGGTCCTGATTTGGTTTACCGGTCTATAAAGAAGGTGAACGTGATTTGGGAGAGTCTTAAGGATGCCACAAGTTGCCAAAAGTCCTATACGGATATTAAGCTTAAAGACTTGGAGTTTGAGGTTGGGGATAAGGTTTTACTCTATGTATCTCTCATGAAGGGAATAATGTAGTTTGGAAAGAAAGGGAAGCTCAGTCTCCAGTATGTGGATCCTTATGAGATTTTATAGAGAGTCTGTAATGAAGCTTATGAGCTGGAGTTGCCTTCTAGCTGGATCTTGGTTCATCCGATCTTTCATATTTCTATGTTGAGGAAGTGCATTAATGATCCTTCTTCGGTTGTTCCTTTGGAAGGATTTGGTCTCACGAATTCTTTGTCTTATGAAGAGATACCAGTTAAGATCTTGGATTGGAAGGTTCATTGGTTACAGAATAGGGATGCGGCTTCGGTTAAGGTTCCGTGGAGGAACCATAAGGTGAAAGAACCTACATGGGTAGCAGAGAAGGACATAAAGTCCAAAGATCCATAGTTATTTTCTGTTCTAGGGATTCATGTGAAAGGTATGTGTCTTCAATATATCTTAATTGTCATAGTTTGTTAAAGAAAAGATTAATATCTTCGCCTCTTTGTTTTTCAAAATTTGCTAAAGATTGGGAATATATTTGAAATTGTAAATGACTCATGCGTGTGGTTACCCCTACCTTGTCCATCATTCGGGGATGAATGTTCTTGGTGTCGGAGACCAAAACTCTTTGGTTACTATAGCTTAGAAATTTTCCTAGAATTTTGATCTATGGACCTAATAAGACTCATAGGTAGCCATACGTTGGGATATAGATAGTATGGTCAAGTCGTATACTGACCAGTGGTGGTTGGTGGGATGAATTTTGCTTACTAGAATAGGAACGACATGTTGGTAGTTATGGATCATTTGATTCCTTAACTTAATATTAGACTTGGTTACTTTGGTTTGATCTGAGTAAGAGTGGCTCACTATGAGTCGTAAGTCAGGGTACGAGTTGTACCATGTACTCATATGGTGGACAATTTCTAAATCTTTGTTGGGTTTAATTCTTCCAGGGGTACGGATCGTATTCTTTGGATATGACTTGGTTTGACGAGTCATATGCTGGACAATATCTGATTCAAGGATTGAGGCTAGGATACGAGTGGAGGATACAATCGTATTCGAGGGTATGACTCCTGTACATTAGTCGTATCCTTGTGAAAAGATTTTGATGTAACTTAAGTGGGGTATTCTGGACATCTCCCCACTTATCCTAATATGGGCCCACAACTTTAAACCTACTTGGGAGATTATTTACCCTATTAAACACTCCATATTTCTCTCAAAATCTTTTGAGCAAGGGAAGTTAGGTTTTAAACTAAAGGATCTATTTGAGGTTTGTCTTGGTAATTTATTTCTGTCATCATCTTGTCTTAAGGCATGTTCTCTTCCCTCATTTTTAATTCTAATGAAAGTCAGGGTTTTTATGAATGTTTCCATGATTTCATTGATTGTATGATTTTTGTTTACAAATATGATTTGGAGGTTTTGATGTTAAATAGTTGGTTATGGTTTCCCATAGTTTTAATTTCTCTTTAATCTGCTTTAATGCTGGTTTTGCATAATTTTATTGCATTGGAATGGTTTAATGGTCATTGGAATTGGTTTTAGTCATATTATGCCCCCAATGTGTTTGACAAAATGCTTGTAAAGATATGTTCATTGCATTAACTACTTTTAATGGAACTTTTGATCGTTTTAATACTTGGTAAAGAAATTATTCATGGTTTAAATGGCTTGGAATGGTAAATGGATAATGGTTATTCTTGAGCGGCGCTTGGAATCACCTAAGTGGTCTAATATGGTAAATGGAAGGGTCCTTAAAAGTCTCGTTACACTTATAAATAGTTGGGAATGGATGATACTTGCATATAAGGTTTGGTATGATGATACCAATATCAATGGCCATGGACAATAAATGGAAAATGGTTTGGTTATTTGGAATTTGGTTTAATTGGGAAATAATGGCGGGATGTGTAGCTAAGCCTTGAAAGGTAGAGGTCCCAAGGGGACCAAAATTGGCAACTCATATTTGCAGATGTGAGGTTGCTCTTGGTGACCGTGTGCATGTTGTCACACTATATTTGGGAGATGTACAAGTCATCCGAAGGTTTTCTTCCCTGGTCGTGTGACTACACGCACTGAGGCCTTTCGACGGGAGGATCTGAATCCATATAGCCCATGGGCAATTTAGGATGGAAAAGCTACACAGCCCAGGTAAAGGTTTTAAAGGCATGATCGACATGGTTTATATATATATGTATGGTTGTGTACATATAGATGGTTTTACCTTTTTCATAAATGGCATTATTTTATCCGTACACTGAGATAATGCTAGCAGTTACTCACTAACCCCATCTACTGTAGTTGTATGCCCACGCTATATAGGAACCGGTCATTCTACTTTTTCTACATAGTGATTGACTCGAGATCAGCATTTCGGCTAAAGCGGTAAGCTTCCATCCTTTTGGAAGGCTCTATTTCATGTTATGGATATTTCTAGACACTTTAATTTTACTTTGGAATATTTTTTTTGGTTATGGTTGGGGGCATGTCCCAATCGAATTTCATTACTCTTTTTGTTAGAGGATTTGTGGTACTTTTATGGGTTGGAATTAGCAAGATCGATATTGGTGTAACCCTTGGCATTAGAATAAGCTGGGAGGCAGCATCAATGGACATAATTTCTAACTGTTCCATCCTATTTTATTTTGGGATTAATTATTTTATGTTTTGGAACATCCTTGGTTATGGCCAGGTTTATTGCCCAATTTTCGGCCCTTGTTTTTGTATGATTGGATTGTTGGTATGGGACGGTTGGACTCCATTGGGTTGGTCAATGTTATGATCTTATCCCAGAGTCTTTATGTGAGCTGTTACACTATCTTTCTATATGATCGAAATTCAGCCAACTCAGGGTAGGCGGGTAGAATTTGGGTTCGGTAATAGGGGTGGTCTCCGTTCATGGTCGGACTTGGGACGTCCATTAAGACAAGGCCCCAGGGTGGGTCATGCCTTATTTTGAATATGTAACTACAGGATTATGAAAATATGATTTGTAACTATCTCCAAATATAGTTTTTTTTGATATTTTATGACAAAATATCGGCACTATCCTCAAATTTATTGCAACTTTGACCGTACCAAGTCCTAAATATCAACCATAGATATCTTCACTATCCTCAAATTGATTGCAAATTTAACCTTACCATTTTCTCAATCACAACCATAGGCTCTGATATGACTTGTTGTGTTTGAAATTGAAATGGCGTCATGAGGAAACTAATTTAGTTTTCAAATCATGGAAATGATAAATAAGATGATAAAGAAAAGTATACTTAAAACCTATTATCAATAGAGTTTGGCCAATTCTCCTACATACGAAAAGCTATATCAAAAAGCATATAACCTATCAGGAGAAAATTTACCTCTAAACCAAACTCTTCTGAGGACTACATTGTAGATGTTATTGTGTTAAGGTATGAGAAGCGGAGTCTTCTATTTGTAGAGGACGAAAATCTTTCCTCCAAGAAAGAGGTTAGCCTATTATGGAAGAGTTTTATATTTTCTCTTCAAGAAAAAGTAAAAGTAATTATAGTAATATTTTTATTTTCCTTCCAAAAAATATAGAACTAAACTTGGTATGAAATCAGGACAAAACCCTAATATTATGTTATCTTGCTAATCTAAAAGATTAAGAAGTTCTCTTGTACACTTGTTTTTCTGTGACAAATTATTTTATTTCCCCATTATGATATAGGATGTAGCATTCCGTTTGTGATCCTATGTGTGCAAGTTTTGTTTAACTCGCTCTTTAGTACTCTATCTTTTGGATTAAACATCATTAATCGGTGTTGAATAGATAAAGTTACCTACCTATCATTGTAATCTACCTCAATTGCTAAAGTCAATTACATGTTGTTCTTTAGGACTTGCACCATCTAGACTAAGAGAAGATTGTGCTATATTAGCTTGAAATACTTGGCCAAACAACTACTTTATTTTCCTAATTATGTCGGTAATTAATACAAAAATTTACATAAATATACATCTTAACTTAAAATTATTACATAAAATCCCATATAGCAAAACTAATTGAAAATATTTCATCTTTTATACTTTCTCTCTCCAAGATCTTTATTCATATTAAACCATCACTTTTAGATTGTCTAATACTCCACAATATATGGCTAAAATCATATCAAATTTCAAACTTTATCTAATCAAATTTCTCACATCATCATCGTATTAAATTTATTTTGAGGTTTGTTTAATGTCTTAATATTTTCAACTTTACTAAAATAAAAACCTACGGATTGCTTTATTGTATGTGATTAATTTTGTTAATCTAAGCATTGTAATGGAGACTATTCTGAGATTTAGTTCAGGACTTAGAAAAGTAGATGTTAAAGAACAACAAATCTCGTTTTTGGGTTTGTGCGTGGAACATTGGACAATGAGGATCTCAATTTCACATAAAATAGATCAATAAGGAAAAAGACCCAGCCAAGATGAAAAAGTAGAGGGAAGTTTCTCGTACAAGCTCTAAAAAGACCATTGCAAAATCGTCAAGTAAGAAAAAAAGTGAAGCATCAGTACGATTCAAAAGGCATAGTTATTTTTTATTTAATCTGTATTTTTTGTTGAATTTTATCTGTTCATATACATTATTATACATAGTTATGATATTCATAGGGTTAAAGGTGGCTTTTTTATGAGACCTGCTATTATTTCTACCACTCATACATTAGTATGCAATACTCGGATCTGATACATATAAGGGTTATGTATAATGGTTGCTAGTGGTATGTAATAAATGTGTAATTTATTTCTGATAAATAGCATACATAGGTTTATCCTTATAATTAAAAAATTAATTTAATTCTAATACATTTAAAGTTATTTATATTACAATATGTTACATAAGTAAGTTATGTATAAATTTATGTTTTTTCTGTAGCTATGTATACGTTATACATAAGCATGTTATGTATAAGACTATGGTTACCTACAATTATTTTTTACCTTATACATTTCAGGTTATGTATATTATAGTCAAATTTATAGACATGTACATAATTTTTCTAGTCGATATAATATTAAGGTTGGTGTTAGATTTTAATTTCATAAGATGAAATACCTTATTGACAAAGTTCCAACTCATCTTTCATATATCGGTTGTTCATACAACTGAAATTTTGGAGAAAATAGAAAAAATTATTCAGAGGAAGAAATGCTTGGGTTATTTCGAAATACCTCTCTAGTATATTCAATAACATTCCTCAAAACAACTTTCATGGACAAATATCCAAATGCGTTTTGATGCTGTAGATTCAACATGATAATCTAGACGAGTTACATGTTTATGTAAAGGGAACTATTCTAAAATTTACTATATTTGAGTTTTCTCTAATTACAATTCTTAAATATACTAGTAATATCGCTATTACCTGCATAATGACTTGCCCACATCTACTCTAATGTCAAAGTATTTTCCCTACGAAAAATCTGGAATATCTAAGCTCACATTGGTTCAACATGTTAAGATGGAAAACTTTGACAACACTTAGGATGCGTTGAACATGGCGATATTGTACTTCATTCATACATTCTTTCTTTCACAATAGCATGATGCATCAGTTAGTATAGAGCACTTCCAAATGGTGAAGGATGGGCATTACAAGCAATTTAAATGGGGTAAGTATTCGTTCAAGAAGTTGATGACTACACGGAGACAAGATTTTTTTATCGAAAAATAGTTGTACTCATTGGGAGGAATTTCACAAATACTGAATTGTGGTTGTATGAGTGTTGTTCTAAAGTTGATAAAAATGTTATGGTCCATCAGAGAAATGTTATTCGATGGATTTAGAACTAGTTTGTAGTGGGAGTGAGGCCTAAATATGAGAATTTTATCGCTGGGATGTTCAGTAAGGTAAATATCATACACTACTTAATTTTTTTCTCTAATACATATAGTTTGACCATTGTTATATGTATTATACATTCAAAGGTTCTTTATAACAACCCACGACCCATAATTGAAGAGGTTCAAATGCTTGATTTGTCATTTAGGGAGGGTATTGTGATATGTGATCCAGCTCCACTATTTGTTCTGAGCACATAGGTTGATCATAAGTTGAAAAGGGTCATTAATGAAAATATAGCAACTACTCACTCAGTACCAAAAGTTTTAGATAATTTTAGTACAAAAGCACCACCAAAAATACTGATAAAGGAGAGGTATTATTCATATTTTTTAGCGGTACAATATTCAAAAAGAAGAAAGACAACAATGTTTGATGAAATTACAACCAATGTGCAAAATAAGGAGAAAGCTATATCAGATTAGCCAAGATGGAAAGTATCGGTGGGTATTTGAAAAAAACCTGATAAAACAACAAAACAAGAGCCATTTAAGTTTTAACATTATCAAACAAGACCAATAGTTGTGTCTCCATAGCACGAAGAAGATAAGACATTTCATGCATCTTCCCGCATGCCTCAAGAAAAATTTATGTTGAAATCCGACATAGACAATATAAAGTCATACCTCTGATCTAATATAAGTATGATTTCGTTTATGTATTTTATATGAAGTAGATAGCACTAAGACTCATATAATTTTATTTATATCTGAAGAATGATAAAAAGATTGAATAACTTTAAACATTACTAGCAAATCAACATGCTGAAGTAATGCAAGATTTAAAGCAAAAAGAAAAAAAGAATAAATTGTACACTATTTGTCAATTAAAACATTAAGACTAATTAAATTATGAATTTGCTGATAATATGGTTCATATAGGTTGATGAAGGGTCTAATAATCCATTCATAGATAAATCAAATAAGGAATACGGTGGCATAAACAACACTAAAAAAAGACAGTCCATGTCTATAAGAATTCCAGGTACTTTTAATGATGTTTAATTAGATGTATTATGCTATAACATATTTATATTTTTATTTGTTGAGTATTAGGAAAATTGTAACACCCCTCCAAATCATCCATGCGTTAGTCTCATTTATTTTGACTTCCTAAATGAGTAAATTTTAAACCATATAGAATTTTCTTAATTTTGACAATCTATCAAGTGGAAAATTAAATGATCTTTCCGTCGATGTAAGATTTGCCCAAATACGATACCCAAGCAACAAATTATGGCTATTTTAAGTCCTAGTTAAAAACACCATCATTTTGGTGCTTGGCACATCACGGAGTGGATCTGTTTAACAATTGTCAAATTCCAGTAGCCTAGGATTATGTGGTGCGTCGTGCAGAAGTTACAGGTCCCAACCAGTGGGACAACGCGATGGATCCACATTGCGGTTACCCTAAGAATCCCATTCGTCAAATTCCAAGGAACCACCATGATTGTGGCACGTCGTGGTGGCCCATAAAATTGGGCTCCCATTTATATTCTATTCCATCTCATTAAGGGTATTGTAACACCCCAAGAACCTATTCCGAGATGTCACATGGTGCTTAAGGCCACACACAACCTTAATCTAACCCTCTGAGCCTGTTTTTACTCCTATAACTCACCATGACAATAATCGAGCGGTAATAAAGAAGAATAATCATGCCATGAACATACTGAGATACAAAATAATACTGTCTTGTACAATCAAAATACCAATGTTCTATACATACTGGTACTCTAGTTTGACAAAGCCTCTACTACATAAGGCTAAAGAGCAATTGGGACAGATCCCTAACTGGCTCATGCTAAATGAAAAAATAAACGACCATCAATTAGGAAGACAAAAATCATGAACATAGGTCCTCGAACCATAAGGACTCACCAACTGCAGGAATATAGATAAAGGTACTCGTAGATCACTGTCGCGGCTGAGACTGAGCACCTGAACCTATATCACGAGGACATATAGAATACAAAAGGGTATGAGAGCCAGTACTTGGGAATGTACTGAGTATGCGGGGGTGGATGCAACATTTTAAAAAATATCATAAATGTATAAGAAAACTATGCATGCTGACAGTAATAACTCTCTTCGGTTGAATTATCTAAAACATTATTTCCATAAATCATCAGTAATAACACGTGCTTCATAAATCTCATAAATTATTCAACTCAACTACAAAAACTTTGACTCATGACTTAGAGCTACTCGATTACACAAGGTATTTAGATCATTATGGGTTTGGCAGTTTCTTATAACCAACATAACTACTCCATATGAGCTGCATAGAGTCCAATATTTTACCCTTCTAAGGAGAGAACCCCACATTGGCAGGGGTGTCGTACTCTTGCCAGGGAGTACAAACTCAATATCATAATCGACCTCTGGCCCACAATTATCAACATCAATCCTACAGTGGCACGTAGTTCTGGGAAAATACTAAATTTCTCGCTCGGTGCTAAATACTCCTCCCAGACTCAGCTCAGACGCATTAGGAAATCCACCTCAATCAATATCAACTCATGGGTCTATCATGATGGCCAACACAACTGTATATCTCATCGGTAAATCATATACGACTGTGGATTCCTAATTCGACTTAAAATCGAACAATCTTTCTCAACATCAAGTATCATTGCTTATCAAATCATTTTAAATACCAAAGATTCAAGGAAACATCATCGGACTCATTCTTGACATTCAGTCTCAAGTATCGATATGTATTCAATAGTAAAATCTCTCATAGAAAAACACCAATCTTGACACTTACCATAAATCACTTAGAAATCATCAATATATATAATGACAATATACAACTCATCGAATAAATGCTCAATTTAAGAAGCATGTTTGTGAAATAACCATAAATATCAAGCTTATTCGACTCAAGACTCATAAATA
The DNA here is from genome assembly GCA_026120095.1 of Capsicum chinense. Classification (NCBI taxonomy): domain Eukaryota; kingdom Viridiplantae; phylum Streptophyta; class Magnoliopsida; order Solanales; family Solanaceae; genus Capsicum; species Capsicum chinense. The sequence continues at coordinate 108,875,836 of JAPEIP010000004.1, read as the reverse complement.
ATAGATAAAGAAATTTGGGTGTGAACCCACTTGCAAAATCATTTAAATCAATAATAGAAAGTAAATCTTTAGGCACAAGAACGAAAGAAGTGTTCTTGTTCGAACCCTACATACTTTGGATTTTGATTTGAAGATGTAGAAATTTGTTTGGAACTCTTCTCACAGTTTTAGGCCAAGATTCTTGATGCCTTTCACTTGAGAAACTTAGTTCTTGAACAACTTGGAGAAAGTCATGGATGTTTCTTTGAATTTCTTAGAGGAGGATTTGGATTTTGGATCTTGTAGAAACCCTAGTTTCTAGGAGATTCTTGGTAGATTGTAAAAGAAAGGAGAAGGAAAATAAGTGGCTCTTCTCCACTTTGATATATATATAAGACCACATGTGTAGGAAATAACCAAAATGCCCTTTTTGAAAATGCTGAAATTTGCTGATCGTGTCCTGTGACGTCGACCTGACGGTCCGTCAAAGGGACTAACGGTCCACCAAATCGTCTGTCACTCGAACGCCAAAACTAGAATATTCTTCCTCGATGTGACGGTTTAAGTGATGATCCATCAAGAAAATAGCGGTCCACCAAGTCATCCATCACTCGAGGTCCAGAAATGAGACATTCTGTCTCGACCTGACGGACCCCTTGATAATCCGTCAACTTTTTGATGGTCCACCAACTTGGCCGTCGCACTATGGCCAGAAAAAAGAGTCACTGCCTCAGCTTGATCAGGCACTTGACTGTCCACCAGTAACCTAACGGTCCACCAAGTCGACCGTCAAACCTGGGCGTTCCAACACCGTTCAGTAAAACGGCCATAACTCCCTAGTCCGATATCGGATCTCAATGAAATTAGAGAAATACTACATGGTTTAAACATAAATTATTTTGGAAGTCATACATATACACTTAAAAGATGGATTAAGGCTTACGAAATGATCGGGGTATCACAATATCACCCCCTTGGACACATTCGTCCTCGAATGTTGCAAAATAGGCTAAGAAAAAAAGAAAATAAGGACGTATAGCTGGAACGACTCACATCTAAGGGCTCACTTTACTCTAAACTTTTGAGTACTTCACTAAATACACGAATCATAGATGGAATAACCATATAGTTGAATACATTAGATTAGGAGGAAACTAAATTAAGGGAATAGTACCTTTAACTTGATTCAAACCCGTGGAGAAAAGATGAGGGTAACTAGCTTGCATATCTGCTTCTTATTTCCAAGTGGCACCCTTTACTGATTGATTTCGCCATAAAACTTTAACCAGGAAAAGTTCCTTGTTCCT
>JAPEIP010000004.1:108858015-108869121 GCA_026120095.1 Capsicum chinense | reverse complement strand
AATCCAATTACTTATGGAAAGAATTCGCTACTAATATGAGGATACTATTACTCACCATTAGAATATGAATATGAATAGAAATAGTATATGGAATCCCATCATACCGGAAGAATATTTAGACAACTGGTTAAACTTATTGCAAGACTCCTTAACTATCATGGAGCCCTGTCTCTAGTTCATAAATTCTTCTAATTTTTCCTCGCTCAGCTCTAGGGGAAAGAATTTGTCTAAGAAGGCATGTTGGAATAATTTCCAAGCCATAGGAGTATCATTCTCCCCTCTACTCTTCCTCCACATCTCCATCCAATCATAAGAAACATCTTTTATTTGATAGGCAACTAATTCAACACTCTCCTCCTCCGTCATGTGCATAATTTGAGCGATCTTTCTCTCTTCATCTAAATATATTTATGGGTCTTCACCTACTTTCAACCCAAAGAACTAAAGTAGATTCATTCTCAAAAAGTCAAGAACCTAGGTTGCAATAGAATTATTCCCTTGCAGAGGTGAAACAGTAACCTGGGTGTTGGCTTGAGCGTTGGCGGTGACCGCCTCGGCTAGCGCTTGGAAAGATGCTCGAAATTTAGCGTGAGACACCATTTCAGCCAAAGGATCAACGGGTTGAGGTCGTTCATTGTTTCTATGAGCTCTATGATGAGGCATTTTTAGTCATAAGAGAGCACGAATTAACCGCAGAGAGAAACAGTCATAGGCACGATAGACTCATGAAAGAAAGAAACAACTTTTCTTAAAATGTCCCATAGCCTCTTGCTCATAGATGTGGCATGCTACACACCCATGATCAAGACTCTTCGTAACGTGACTTTTCAAACTCCCTAGAACTCTTTAAAACCTTAGGCTCTGATACCAAGCTTGTAACTTCCCAAGAACCTATCCCGACACGTCATATGGTGCTTAAGGCCACACATATCCTTAAGCTAACCCTCTAATCCTGTCTTTACTCCTATAATTCACCATGAAAATAATCGAGCAGTAATAAGAAAGAATAATCATGCCATGAATATACTGAGATACAAAATAATACTGTCCTATACAATCAAAATACAAAATTTTTGTACATATTGGTACTCTAGTCTGATAAAGCCACTACTACATAAGACCGAAGAGCAATCAAAATAGATCCCCAGCTAGCTCATACTAAATGAAAAAATAAATAACCATCAATTAGCAAGACAAAAATCATGAACATAGGTCCTCGAACCATGAGAACTCACCAATTGTAGGAATATAGATGAAGGTACTCATAGATCACTGTCGCGGCTGCAACTGAGCATCTGAACCTATATCACGAGGAAATAGAATACAAAAGGGTATGGGAGTCAGTTATTGGGAATGTACTAGTATGTGGGGGTGGATGCAACATTTTAAATAATATCATAAATGTATAGGAAAACGATGCATGATGACAGTAATAACTCTCTTCGCTTGAATTATATGAAATATTATTTTCATAAATCATCAGTAATAACACGTACTTCATAAATCTCATAAATCATTCAACCCAACTCCAAAAGCTTTGACTCATGACGTTAAGAGACTCAATAACTCAAGGTATTTAGACCATTATGGGTTTGGGAGTTTCTTATAACCGACAAAATACTCTATGTGAGCCGCATAGAGTCCAACATTTTTCCCTCCTAAGGCGAGAACCTTACTTTGGTAGGGGTGTCGTAATCTTGCCAGGGAGTACAACCTCAAGCTCATTATCAGAATCTCATACTCATTCTCTGGCCCATAATTATCAATATCAATTCTACGGTGGCACGTAGTTTTTGAGAAATACAAAATTTCCTGCTCGGTGCAAAATACTCCTCCCAGACTCAGCTCAGAACGCATTAGGAAATCCACCTTAATCAATATAACCACATGGGTCTATCATGATGGCCAAAATAACTATATATCTCATATGTAAATCATATATGACTGTGGATTCGTAACTTGACTCAAAATCAAACAATCTTTCTCAACATCAAGTATCCTTGCTTATCAAGTCATTTCAAATACCAAAGCTTCAAGTAAACATCGTCGGACTCATTCTTGACGTTCAATCTTAAGTATCAATATGTATTCAATAGTCAAATCTCTCATAGAAAAACACAAATTTTGACACTTATCATAAAGCACTTAGAAATCATCAATATATATAATGACAATATACAACTCATGGAATAGATGCTCAATTTATGAAGCATGATGGTGAAAAAACCATAAATATCAAGCTAATTCAACTCAGGTCTCATAAATCATAAATAAATAAATTTGGGTGTAAACCCACTTGCAAAATCATGTAAATCAATAATAGAAAGTGAATCTTTAGGCACACGAATGAAAGAAGTGTTCTTGTTCAAACCCCACCTACCTTAGATTTTGATTTGAAGATGTAGAAACTTGTTTGGAACTATTCTCATACTTTTAGGCCAAGATTCTTGATGCCTTTAAATTGAGAAACTTAGTTCTTGAAAAACTTTGAGAAAGTCATGGAAGTTTGTTTGAATTTCTTGGAAGAGGATTTGGATTTTGGATCTTGTAGAAACCCTAGTTTCTAGGAGATTCTTGGAAGATTGGAAGAGAAACAAGAAGGAAAATGTGTGGCTATTCTCCACTTTGATATATATATAAGACCACATGGGGAAGAAATGACCAAAATTCCCTTTTTAAAAATATTGAAATTTGCTAATCGGGGCCTGTGACGGTCGACCTGATGGTCCGTCAGAGGGACTGATGGTCCACCAAGTTGTCCGTCACTCGAACGCAAAAACTAGAATATTTTGCCTCGACGTAACGGTTAAAGTGATGGTCTATCAGGAAACTGATGGTCCACCAAGTCATCTGTCACTTGAGGGCCAGAAATAAGACATTCTTTCTTGACCTCACGGACCCCTTGACTGTCCATCAACTTTTTGACGGTCCACTAACTTGGCCGCCATATGATGGCCTGAAAAAGGAGTCACTGCCTCATCTTGATGGGGAACTTGACCGTCCACCAGGGACCTGATGGTCCACCAGGTCGACTGTCAAACCTGGGTGATCCAACATCATTCAGTAAAATGGTCATAACTCCCTCGTCCGATGTCGGATCTCAATGAAATTTGTATCGATGGGAAGCTTATTCAATAATATACAAGAAAAAATTATAAATTATAGAAATACAATATGGTTTAAATATCAATCACTTTGAAAGTCATATATATCCACTTAAAAGATGGATTTAGGCTTAGAAAATAATCGGGGTATTACAGGTATATTAGGTATTTTCCACCCCCTTATCATCTTAAACACAGGATTGTTCTCCCAAGTGACCACAATATTCATATTCTCTTCAAAAATTCACAAGAACACTCTCTAGGGTTTTAAATTAAAAACCCAATTAACTCAAGATTCAACTGTGGATTTTCAAAACTGATTGAAGATTTTGAATCCTCAAATCGTAGAATTCAAGTATCATCCATCAAATTTCTAAATTGAGGTACGTGGGGTTTATCCTAAAAACTACATGGGATTGAATACACTAAAATATGATTTAAAAATTATCAAGCATGAATTTAAGAAAGGGGTTTTGGAATACATGATTTTATTATGCATTATGAATGTTTAATTGTATTGTTAATTTGGTATTTAGGCCTTTTTCCATTAAATTGATTTAAACCTATATGAATATGTATGATGTTGAAGATTTAATAGAGAGCATTATGTTTTAAATCCCTCTCTTTGATGATTTAGAGTTGATGAACTTGTTGGAAATGATTTAAGATGCTTGTTTAATGTTTTAAATAGGATATTTTCAATATCTAAGTATTTAACATGATATTGATGATGACGAGAGGGAGTTTCTTGATATGAATTTGTTTTTGTGTTAAAAAGATAGAATTGCATATGATGGATATGTTTGACATGACCACCTTGTCTATTTAAAATATTAAAAAAAAGAGTTTCTTGCATATGTTTACTTGAGCTTTAAGAAAGACTTTCTTTAATGTGATTAATTGATACGGTGCTCCCAGATTTATGTTTTGAAATAGAGTCTATTATATGCTAATAATGTCTTAGAGAAAGTGACTTTTAAATCAATGGTATGACAATACCATAAGTATGTATGCCATAATAGAGTATGTTTTTCAGAGTTTGATTTCAGAGAATGCATGTTTTAAAGAGTTAAACCTGAGCTTAAAGAGGTTAGGTGTTTATCCGAAGAAGTTTCGAGTTCAAGTAACTCTTAACCTAAAATCATGATTTGCCAATCCGGATATATTATGTTACACTGGCGTCAGCTGTTTGGCGTAGCAGAGTCACTGACTCTAACCCTTGCGGCATACTTGGGTTGGTGGCTTCCCCGCCGAGTCAATAGAGGATTCCATATATCTCGTGGAATTTTAGAGTTGTAGGGTATACCACCAAGCGCATAAGTAAAACAAAGAGTGTCACAGAGTTCAGATAATTTTTACATAGTCATTCAGAAATGCCCATGTGATTTCTTACCATATGATATATTTATGAACTACTCTAAATTTTTCTCATATATGTTGAATATAAATTATTATTTTGGATTTGCTCTGCATACCAGTACAATTGTATTGACCCCTACCTCCTAGGTTCAGAGGCTCTGTCTAGGGGTCTGGCTAATTAGTAGAGTATTCTAGAAGAAGTAATCCATGCAGTGGTGAGCCTTCTTTGTTCTAGAAGGCCTGTCATCTCAGATTATGTTATTCCTTTGTTTTCATGTATTGGGGGCCTTGTCTCAGATTCTCAGACAGTTATCTTTCGATCATGTCGTAGAGATTTCGCAAACTACTCAAAAAGTTATGTAGTTGATTTAGGATTTCATTCCATATGGTGAAATTGAATTCAGAGTATTACCATATTTCCTTATTAGATTATAATTCTACATTTTCTTTTATTATATGAATGTTGTGCATGATTACGAGATCAGATAGAGTAGGACATACGTGCATTCATGGTTTGGGATGTCTGTCATAGTCAAGCGCTAGTTTGGGTTGTGAAAAACTTAGTATTAAGCATGGTTCATGGCCCTAGAGTTTCTGCAAAATCGCGTCGGATAGAATCTTATTTATGGGTGTGTAGCGCTCCACACTTATAAGCAGTATGCTATGAGGAATTTTGGAATGTTTCTCTTCTTTGTGGTTTAGTTTTGCTTCAGAGTCTGAATTGTCCCCTAATCAATGGTCTCTTGTCTTTAAGAAAAACAACCATGCCTCCCCATCTTACTATCGATCAGAATACACATACATATGAGGTCCGTCCCACTCATGGGATGAGGACTTAAAACAAAGTTCAGACTCCAGAGATTGATGCTACTCTAGTAGTCCCACCTACTCAGACCAGCCTATGTAGGGCACCCAAAACTCCCCGAACGGAGACTAACCGTACTCAGGCTCATAAGAGAGAGGTATCTAAAGTAAAATTCAGGTTGTCCATTCACATGCTTACATAGTTGATAGCCATACAGACTCAATGGTTAGAAGATATTGGGTATGTATTTGTTAAGTCTGACGCTACAAAAGTAGTCCAGTTCATGAGAATGAACTCACCCAAGTTTGTTGGTACCAAAGTAGAAGATGATCAACAGGAGTTAGTAGATGAGATGGAGAAGATATTTAAGGTGATACATGTAGATGAGGTAGAGGAGTTTAAGTTGGTAGCTTACCATCTTAAGGATGTAGCGAACCAATAGTATAACGAGTGGGACAATTCAAAAGGTGAGAGTGTTGAGCCCACAGTTTGGGTTGAGTTCGTAGAAGCCTTCCTCAATCGGTTCTTTCCTCTCGAGCTGAGAGAGGCCAAAGATGAAGAATTTATGAATTTAAAGCAGGGAAAGATTAGTATCCAGGAGTACACTCTGAGGTTCAACCAACTATCCCGTTACACTCCAGAGATGACTAGTAACATGAGAGCCTAAATAAGGAAATTTGCATCCATCTTTTCGAATAACTTAGTGCTTGAATGTCAGGGAGCAATATTGAACCTGGACATGGATTTTGACAGACTATCAGTTAACATGTAGCAAGTTGAGGAAAAGAAAAAGAAAATTATTAAATCAAGAAAGAAGGATAGGGAAGCAAAGAAAGCCAAGACTGCAAACCAGATCCACAGTTAGTAGCTGAGTGGGAATTGGGGTAACAAATTATAAAAGAAGAATTTTTAGGGTAATGCACAGTCTGCAGCCAGTGCTTCGATGTCCAAACCCCCAACCAAATAGCGCTCTTAGAATTTTTAGTCTAGGTAGGGGTTGAGAATGCAGTGTTCGCAGTCTCAAGAAAATGTAGCTCAGACCTCTCGAACATACCTGTGCTGTGAGTGATGTGGGAGGAATCATTTAGGGAGATGTCAGTTTTGTGCTATGGTGTGTTATTCATGCAGACAGCCAGGCCATATCCAGAAAGCCTATCCAACAGCAAAGGGTAATGTTGGTGGAGCCAAGTCACAGGCTAATTCTTCTACACCACCATCGCGTCAGAAGGGTGCCACTTCAGCTGCCGGAAATGGACGCAACCGGTTGTATGCCTTGAACAACCTCCAAAAGGCAGAGGCCTCACCGGATGTAGTTACTTATAGGTTGCAAATATTTTCCCATGATATTTATGTGTTACTTGATCCCAGGTCTACCCTGTCATATATGACCCTTTATGTGGCTGTTGGTTTTGGGTTTGAACCCAACGTAATTGCTGAGCCTTTTTCCATTTCCACTTTGGTGGGAGTTTCTGTTGCGGCTAGGAGGGTGTATAGAAATTGTGTCATGACTGTTTATGGGTGGGATACTGTCAAAGACGTCATAGACTTAGACATGGTGAATTTTGATGCTATCCTAGGGATGGATTGGCTTCATTCATGCTATGTCATACTAAATTGTAGAACCCGAAAGGTTACTTTTTCCTTTTCAAATGAACCAATAATAGAATAGGAGGGACATTCCTTAGCACCTAGAAGGAACTTTATATCTTACCTCAGAGCCCGTAAAATCCTTTTTAAGGGTTGCTTGTATTATCTTATTCGGATTAAAGATTCGAATATCGAAAGCCTTTATCTTTAGTCTATCCCTATGGTGAATGAGTTCCCAGATGTTTTTCCTAATGATCTCCCAGGTATACCACTTGATAGGGAGATAGTTTTTTTTATTGTTTCATTGCCCGATACCCATCCCATCTCTATTTTGCCAACAAGAATAGCTCTAGTAGAACTGAAAGAGTTGAAAGAGCAGCTAGCAGATCTTCTAGACAAAGGTTTTATTTGCCCTATTGTTTCTCCATGGGGTGCACCTGTACTCTTCGTGCAAAAGAAAGATGGTTCCCTATGTATGTGCATATATTACCACTAGTTGAATAAGATTACTATTAAAAATAAATATCCTCCTCCTAGAATTGATGATCTTTTTTACCAGATTTAGGGTGCTAGAAGTTTCTTAAAGATAGATCTTTATTCGGGATACCATCAGTTGAAAGTGAGAGAGTCTGACATTCCCAAAATATCTTTCCAAACTAGATACGATCATTATGAGTTCTTAGTCATGTCCTTTGGGTTGACTAACACCCCTGTAGCCTTTATAGACCTTATGAATAGGGTATTCCATCAATTTCTAGACCTGTTTCTTATAGTTTTCATTGATGACATCTTGGTGTATTATAAGAGTGAGGAGGACCATACCAATCACCTCCAAATTATTCTTCAGACTCTCAGAGATCATAAGTTGTATGCAAAATTTTCTAAGTGTGAATTCTGGCTTGATGCTATTGCTTTCTTGGGGCGTGTTGTGTCTAGTGAGGGAATTAAGGTTGATCTCCAAAAGGTTGAGGCAGTGAGTAAATGGCCCAAACCTATGACTCAAACCAATATTTGGAGCTTCTTTGTTTTGGTAGGGTATTACAGGAGATTTGTCAAAATCTTTTCTTCCATAGTTGATCCACTTACCAAGATGACTCAGAACCAGGTGAAGCTTGTATGTTCTAACTCCTGTGAGAATAGTTTTGACAAATTGAAAGAAAAGTTGACCACTGCACCTGTTCTGACTCTTTCGGAAGGTATAGAGGGTTTTGTTATGTACTGTGATGTATCCCTAGTGGGACTTGAATGTGTTCTTATGCAGCATGGTAGAGTGGTAGCTTACGCATCTAGGCAGTTAAAGCTGCACGAGCGAAATTAACCCACACATGACATGGATTTAGCAGCTGTGATATTCGTACTTAAAATCTAGAGGCATTATCTTTACGGAGTTCACATGATATATTTACTGATCACAAAAGTTTGCAGTTTGTTTTCTCGTAGAAAGAACTTAATCTCAGGCAGAGACGGTGGTTAGAATTGCTAAAGGATTATGACATAAGCCTGTACTATCATCTAGGCAAGGCGAATGTGGTAGCTTACCCCCTCAGCAGGTTATTTATGGGAAGCTTTTCCCAAGTTAAAGAATGGAAAATAGATATGGTAAAGGATATTCACCGACTTACAAATCTTAGAGTGCGACTCTTATATTATGAAGATGAAGGGGTGGTTGTTCATGAGATAGCTAAATTATCCCTTTATACAGAGGTTAAAGAAAAACAGGTTAAAGATCTCATCTTGATACAGATCAAGAAAGATGTGGGTCAACAGAAGGTGATGTCCTTTGAAATTAGTGGTGATGGTATTTTTAGATATCAGGATAGATTATGTGTGCCAAATGTAGAAGGTCTGAGGGAGAGAATTCTTGACAAAGCTTACAATCGAGGTATGTCTCCCACCTAGGCTCTACTAAGATGTATCATCACTTAAAAGCTATATATCGGTGGAATAATATGAAGCTTGATGTGGCTAACTATGTTGCTAAGTGTTTGAATTGTCAACAAGTAAAAGTAGAGCATATGATTCCAGGTGGTACTTCCCAAAATATAGCTTTGCCCTTGTGGAAATAGGAGATGATCAATATGGAATTTATCAGGGGACTTTCGAGGTCTCGAAACCATTATGACTCTATTTGGGTGATTGTTGACAGGCTGACCAAGTTAGCTCACTTCCTACCTATGAGGACTAATTATTCGAGAGATATTTATGCCAAAATTGACATTAAGGATATAGTCCATCCGTATGGAGCACCTGTGTCCATCATTTATGACCGAGGTATGCAATTCTCTTCATAATTTTGAAGGTCTTTTCATAGGGGTTTAGGTACTCAAGTGAACCTAAGTATGGCTTTTCACCCTAGACCGATGGGCAAGCTGAACGTACTATTCAAACCCTCGAGGATATGTTACGGGCATGTATGATTGACTTCAAAGGTAGTTGGGTAGATCACTTTCCCTTGATAGAGTTTGCATATAATAATAGCTACCATGCCATTATTAAGATGGCTACTTTTGAGGCATTTTATAGAGAAGATGTAGGTCGCCAATAGGGTGGTATGAAGTAGGTGAGACACAGGTGTTTGGGCCTGACCTTGTTCACCAGGAAATAGAGGATGTAAAGATCATTAGAGAATGACTTAAGATATCATAGAGTAGATAGAAATCCTATGCTGATGTTAAAAGAAAGGAGCTAGCTTTTGGGGTTAATGATTGGGTGTTTCTTAAGGTTTCTCCTATGAAGGGAGCCATGCATTTTAGAAAGAAAGAGAAGTTGAGTCCTCGCTATATAGGACCATACCATATTGTAAGAATAATTGGTGAAGTTTCATATAAGTTAGAGTTTCATGCAAATCTAGGGTCTATTCACCCGGTGTTTCATGTATCCATGTTGAAGAAATATATTAGGGACCACTATCTAGTGTAACCTATGGAATAGATCAGAGGGTCAGGCTCCGTATCTTATAAAGAAGAGCCTATTACAATATTTGATTGTCAAATTTATAAGTTGAGGATCAAAGAGATAGTTACAGTTAAGGTGTTGTGGAGAAATAAAAAAGTTAAAGAAGCAACTTGGTAATCAGAAGAGGACATGAGAATAAGGTACCCAAATCTATTAGATCCGATGAATGATGAGATGGAAGGTACGATATTTTTCTTACTCTTTATATGTCCTTAATATGCTTGTAATCGTATTTGTCTATGCCCCGTGCCATTATTTGGGGACAAATGATCCCAAGGGGGGGATAATGTTACACCAAGACAAATCATCCATGCATTAGTCTCACTTATTTTGACTTCCTGAGTTAGTAAAGTTTAAACCATATAGAATTTAATTTATTTTTAATCTCTATCAAGTGGGAAATTAATTGATCTTTCCATCGATATAAGATTTGCCCAAATTCGATAATCGGTCAAGAAATTATGGGTAATTTAAGTCAAAGTCGAAAACACCATTATTTTTGTGTTTAGCGCACGCGGAGGAGGTATATTTAACAATGGTCAAATTTTAGTAGCCTAACATGATTGTAACATATCGCACTGAAGTTCCAGGTCCCAACCAGTGGGATAACACAATGGATCCATGTCGCGGTGACCCTAAGAATCCCATTCGTCAAATTCTAGTGAGCCACCGCGATTGTGGCACGTCGCGGTGGCCCATAAAATTGGGCTCCTAGTTATATTTTATTCCATATCATAAATGGTATATTAGGTATTTCCCGCCCCGTTGTCAACTTATACACGGTATTATACTCCCAAGTGACCACATTATTCATATTCTCTTAAAAAATTCACAAGAATACTCTCTAGGTTTTTAAACTAAAAACCCAATTAACTAAAGATTCAACCTTGGGTTTTCAAAACTGATTAAAGATTTGGAATCCCCAAAGAGTAGGCATCAAGTATCACACATCAAATATCTAAATTGAGGTACTGTAACATCCTGGAAAATGGGTCCCGGAGCGTCACACAGTGCTTGAGGCTATGAGTATCCCCAAGCTAACCCTTTGAGCCATTTTCATTCAGTTCAACACAAATTAACGGGGTTTCCATAAATAACCCTCAAATATCAAAAGAGTAATCATCATCCAAGAATAAAGAATTTCAGAAAGATAACAAAATAAGACTTATTAGTCAACTTCCAATATCTATACTAGTCTGACAAGCCTCTAAGAAAATCAATAAAACCAGCGAGCCATTGAGACATGCCCCAACTGACTCATACTCAGTTATCAAATTTAAATAATTCCGTGAAACC